>SPJY01001069.1:927750-1040099 GCA_005191435.1 Raddia distichophylla | reverse complement strand
ATCTACGTATTGAGTTGATAGTTTGGGTATGGGATGGATTGGCCCCCATACCATTTACTCTTACTATTCTCTCGTTACATGGAGTGGTGGGCCTATATGTGCCTTTATGTTAGAGTGGTGTGTTTTCTGGTTATAGGAGTGACAACTTTTTTTTCTCTTTTTTTCAAGTAGAGGAGATATCTTCGAAAGTGAATCTAGGTTTTGATTATGTTGGAAGTGATTCAAGATTTTGATCTTTTTAAGAATGAACAGACAAACTGAAATTCAATGTTGTGCCGTAATATTGCTCTATTTGTGTTTATGTTGTGATGACCGTGGCAAAGGAATGATGAGCTTCATGACTTGAATGTGCTTACATTATTAGTGAAGAATCCCTAGCATATTAAGTGTCGTTATTTCCAACCATAATGCTTCGAGAATTTATTGATCACCTAGTAAGTGGTGGCTTGCTTGTTTAGGCCCTTGTTATTGAGTTTATATTATTGACCTATTATACTGGTTATATATGACATTTGAATGTGAAGTGGCTCGGGAACTTGAGTTTTCTTTATCATATCTTTTACCTTGCTTGGTCCATCAGATTTAACCCATTGGGACAGAGATGTCCTCAACTCTGGCGAAACTAATCATGAATTTTCCCTCTTGGTCGATTCTAGGCACCCTTGTCTAGTATCGAGGATAATATTCTTGGTCATGCAGTTGTTTTGTTGCCAGTAAGTTCTTTGATACCAAAGTGGTAAAGCTAGGGTTGTTGTTGACTTTAGCTATGGTAGACGAGTGTTGTTTGAGATGTTATCTTCCTTAGTGCGGAAGACCTAGTTTAGTTTCTCCCTGAGTTGCTGGATTGTCGTCAAGCGGAGGGTGGAGTTCCCTAGTGACTTTCTTGGCTTGCGAGCTAATCCTTATCCTTGCATATCTCGGTATGTTCTCCCTACAAAAATCGAAGAAAGGAGCTGAAAAGTTATTATCAAGTGGTTTAAGTCATCGCCGTGCATCATCAAAGAAATGAGGTAGATGATTACTATTGTCTTTAATGGTGAAGTTTTCCGATTAACTTATTTATGGTGCTTAAGTACCTTTTTCGTGAATTTTCCTTTTTGTTATTGTGAGGTTTGTGTGGGTGTCTTTTCGGGTGAGTTGCTGGACGGGTTTTATGGGGTTCGACCTCGAACTTTTGTTCATGCCTAAGGCAACCCGCCCATGACGATAACCCATGCTTTTCACTCTAGTTACGATATTAATGTTTTCTTTTGAAAGTTCATGACAGCGGTGAATTTGAAGTTTTCAGAGTCGGCTTATTTATAGTTATGGTTCACATGTTGTTGGTTTCTTAGCTTGTGTGAATGGCTTTTGACTTTGCCTTCAAAGTATTGTCTTACCTTTTAAGGAGGAAGTGGCCACATTTCATTTAATGTTATTATATAATATATAATGTTATGAAGGTTTTATAATTGGTTTTGATGGTTGTAGAGTTAACCCTTGTTATTACAGGTGTTGCACTCCTTGTTACTTACCTCGAAAAGACAATGTCCCATATTACCTTTTTACTGGTGTTCGTAAGTTGGTCTCTAAAAAGATTGACACTAAGAACCGATTTGTTGAATTAGAGTGTGAGTGATTGTTCCACAAATTTTAGTTACGTTTATATTATTGAAGGCAAGAGAGTAGAATTCGAGGACGAATTCTTTTAAGGGGGTAGAATATGATGCATTGATCGGGCCTTAGCCATTTTCTAACCTGGCCCACCTAGGCTACATATAACGAAGGGAGAGGGAGGAAGGGGAGATCGTTACCTTGGTGTTGGTAGCTGCTGCCCCTATTCCCTGCTGCCTCATGCAGTGCCAGCCGCCGCCGTCCCCTATGCTTGGCCTCATTGTCGCCGTCGCCGTGCTCAGCCGAGCTACCGGTGCCGCGGTGCCGCCGCGCCCCGCTGGACGTCGCCATCACCCCCGCGCTGTCACTGCTGTACCCACAACGCGTCCTTGACGCTGCTATGTTGTTGGTGGTCAATGGATTGCGGTGAGGAGCCAGCTAGAAGAAAGGAAGAAAGGTAGGAGGGAAGTGTCGGTACACGACGTACCGGGGTACCTACGCCAAGGCAGAGTAGGACGTGTGGCAGCTCGGCGTAGAGCGGGCGACCAGACCCCACGCCGAGCCCAAGCAGGACGCTTGCCAGCTCGGCGTAGAGCGGGCGACCAGACCCCACGCCGAGCCCGAGTAGGACGCGTGGTAGCTCGTCGTAGAGCGGGCGATCAGACCCCCACGCCGAGCCCGAGCAGGACGCGTGGCAGCTCGGCGTAGAGCGGACTATCAGACCCCCACGTCGAGCCCGAGCAGGACGCGTGGCAGCTCGGCGTAGAGCGGGCGCTCAGACCCCCACGCCGAGCCCGAGCAGGGCACATGGCGCCCAGCCGAGCAGGTGGGCACCGGCCCCACTCAGCAGTTGGTACGTGGCCTCCCCACGACCCGTCGTTTGCCCCTGCCTCCTCGTTTCTCGCAGGCGGCAGCGGCGGTTCCCATTGTGGGCACAATTAAGTGGGGAATGAAGCGGCAGAAAGTGGTGGGCCCCACTATTCGCCGTCCGCAGGCACGGGCCGTTTTATTTTTCCTGCACCGGTATTTCTCGTCGCGAAGTGGGCCCGGGGCTACTGTCGGTACACGACGTACCGGATTACCCATGCCAAGGCAAAGCAGGACACGTGGCAGCTTGGTGTAGAGCGGGCGACAAACCCCCACGCCGAGCCCGAGCAGGACGCGTGGCAGCTTAGCCCGAGCAGGACGCGGGGCATCTCGGCGTAGAGCGGGCGACCAGACCCCCACGGGGAGCCCGAGCAGAACACGTGGCTGCTCGGCGTAGAGCGCGCGACCAGACCCCCACGCAGAGCCCGAGCAGGACGCGTGGCAGCTCGACGTAGAGCGGGCGACCAGACCCCCACGCCGAGCCCGAGCAGGACGGGTGGCAGCACGGCGTAGAGCGGGGGACCAGACCCCCACGCCGAGCCCGAGCAGGACGCGTGGTAGCTCGACGTAGAGGGGGCGACCAGACCCCCACACCGAGCCCGAGCACGACGTGTGGCAGCTCGGCGTAGAGTGGCAGCTCGGCGTAGAGCGGGCGATTAGACCCCCACGCCGAGCCCGAGCAGGACACATGGCAGCTCAGCGTAGAGTGCGCGACCAGACCCCCACGCCGAGCCCGAGCAGGATGCGTGGCAGCTCGGCGTAGAGCGCGCGACCAGACCCCCATGCCGAGCCCGACCAGGACGCATAGCAGCTCGGCGTAGAGCGCGCGATCAGACCCCCAGCCGATCAAGTGGGCACCGGCCCCACTCAGCAGGCGCCAGGCTTCCCCAACGTGCAGCGTATCAGCTGCATTAAATGCAAGGAAATAGGCGTGCGAGACGGAGAGAGATGATTTCCTGCACTGTAGCCTGTCCTGCGCATTGTAGCGGTCATCCCATCACTGTGCGGTGGTAGAAGCAAAGTGGCGCCTGCGTCAGGCGTCTCCCACGTCCCGTCGGGCCCGGCGATCGGAGGAAGCCATTTAAGATGTAAACGTCAACAGAAAAAGTGGGAGATGCGGCGACCGAAGTCCAACCAATAGAATGTGTCTCTCTCTCTCTTTGACCAACTGTCCGCCCCTTTCAGTATAAGAGGGAGGGGGGCCAGAAGGAGAGGGGGTTGGATCCCAAGTTGTTTCACATACTGCTGTAAGAGCTATCGGGTAAGAGCGTTTCAAATCTAAGATAATACCACCCTCGCAGGAGTAGGACTGTTACCCGCACAGGGGGTCCGAACCTGGGTAAATCTGGTGTCTCCCTGTGAGCGTGAGCTTGAGCGATCTAGCGGCGAAAATTTCCCCTGATCGAACTACGAATCTCCCACGAGACAAATCTATCTGGTTTAGAACATAGACAGTGGTGCTCCAGGTAGGGGATAGTCGCTAGTTCGCTTCCCTGATTTCAGTTTCCAAGATCCAGGCAGATATCGTCCGTAGTCTCCCTGCGACAAAGCAATGGAGGGTTCTCCATCCAGGCGAAGGGAGAAGGAGGCGGTGGACCAAGGTCGTTCCACTCCCTCTCAGCAGGGCGACGACCCTCAGGTGACGGTGGGAATGAGCAGGGTGAGGCGGCGCTTGCCTTTGGAGCAGGCGACGCTCGCCCAGAACCTCTACGCAGCACGGGCCCTGCTGGATCACCCTCCTCTCCCGATGACGGAGGTTTCCTCGGTGGCTCCCTGGCTGAGAGACCTCGCGCAGCTTGTGGGCGCAACCGTGGAGGGCGTGGGGCTTTGAATGGTTGGGGGGCGACCGCGTCACGATCGTATGCCTCTCGCTCGTCTACCCCCTTTCGCGAGGGCCGCTAGGTTAGGAGCGGAAAGCGCAAGAAGAAGGTAGGTGCGTCTGCGGTGACCCCGGTTCTTCCCCCGTCCCGTAAAAGCCGGGAGGATCGCAGGGACCTCAGGACGCATCTGGAAGACCGCCGCCAGCGGAGCGGGGGTGACCTCCGTGACACGCTCCAGCATCGTCGGCAGAGGGAGCAAGCCCGAGCGGCTCGCGAAGACCGAGAGGGCCACGGTAGTAGTTACTGTGCAGACCCTGACGACTACGACTACCTCGGAGATACCGCCTCTTCCGGTTCTCAGCGATCCTCGAGCCGAGAAGGAGGTGAGCGAGCTCGCCTCACGTATGGGGTCAGGTGCAGGGCATTCACAGAGGATCTGCATCGTGGCATGCCTTGGCCGTCGAGAGCGATTCAAAGAAGGACGTACCACAGTGCGACGTCCGAGGCGAGCAGCAGGGCAACCAGCGACGGGAGTACCGGAACGACAGCGGTGGTCGGCGCGGCGGTCGCCGCGATGAGCAAGGAGGAAGGGGATACTGCCCCATCCATCGGTCGAACGCTCACGATCGGGCTGATTGTCAGGTTGTGAGCAAGTTAGTGGCACAACGGCTCCAGGGACGCCGATCGCCCAGGGACGGCAAGGACAAGGATCCCGCGCAGCTGGGCTTCCAGCGGGCGTAGCATGAGGTGGCGTACATCCACGACGGTTCCGCCACCTACCCTTCCAACGTGAAGTACAAGCTGATGCTGAGGAAGGTATGCGCCATCGTGCCAAGCCTGGGGTCGAGGAGGCAGCTGAGGTGGTCGGAGAAGCCGATCATCTTCAGTCAGGCCGACAACCCAGAGAACACCGCCGGCCTGGGTCACCTCCCGATCGTGGTGTCGCCCATGGTCCGAAACGTGAAGCTTGGGCGGGTGCTGATGGATGGGGGAGTTCAATAAACCTCCTGTCCTCCCAGGCGTACAAGGCCCTTCAGATACCGGAGCGCGAGCTACTCCCAGCGCTCCCCTTCTACGGAGTTACCTCGGGGGCTCAATCTGTGCCCTTGGGATGCGTCGGTTTGCCTGTAACCTTCAGGGATGCGAGCAATTTTCGGACGGAGTCGGTCGACATCGAGGTAGCCAACTTCGATCTCCCCTACAACGCCCTGCTCAGCCGGCCGGTGTTGACCAAGTTCATGGTGGCAACCCACTATGAGTACATGGTGGTGAAGATCCCTGGGCCCGTGGCCCATCGTTATCAAAGTGGACAGGCCCAAAGCCCTTCGATGTGATCGGAGAGCTCTAGACTTGGCGGGTGCAGTCTGTGCGCAATCATCAGGCGCCTCTGTCCTTGGTGCTCCTCCGACGAAGACCCGTGCCTCTCCCGGTTCGTCCGGCGAGGTTAAGGTGGTCTCCCTGAGCGACGCCGAGCCCGCCAAGACTATCATGGTGGACACCAACCTCAGCGCCAAATAGGAAGGCACGCTCGTCACCTTCCTCCGGTCTAACCCAAACGTGTTTGCCTGGCAACCGTCCGACATGACTGGGGTCCCTAGGGAGGTGATTGAGCACCGATTGGCTACGCGCTCTAGCGCTCGCCCGATCATGCAGAAGGTCCGGCGACAATCACTGGAGCGGCAGGACGCCATTCGTGAAAAAGTGGACAAGCTGTTGAGCGCAGGGATCATCCGGAGGGTCGCTCATCCCGAGTGGCTCACAAACCCCGTGCTCGTCAAGAAATCCAACGGGCACCGCCATTAAGGGCCAAGCTTTGGCGGAGTTCGTCGCCGAATGGTCCTCCATTGCCCCTGAAGCTAAGGCGCTTTTTTTTACGGCTCTTTCAAGCTCGAATGCGCCGGGGCTGGGGCTGTGTTGGTCTCCCCCGCAGGGGACATCCTCCAGTACATGGTGGTTCTAAGCTTCAAGGCCACCAACAATGTTGCTGAGTACGAGGGATTGCTCGCCGGCCTGCGCGCCGCGGCTGCCTTGGGCGTGCGGCGTCTACAGGTCAAGGGTGACTCTCTCCTCGTCATCAATCAAGCGCGGAAGAAGTTCCAGTGTTCGGATCCCACCATGGCGGCATACCTAGTGGAGGTGCATAAAATGGAGCGCCACTTTGAAGGCTTGGGTTTCAAGCACGTCCCCAGGAGTGACAATCACCTCGCTGACGCCCTCTCACAGCTCGCCTCCTCGCGAGCCTCTGTTCCGATCAGAGTCTTTGAAGAAAGACTACCGCGACCATCCGTCGCAGTCCCCGAACTTGGTGGGGACGAAGTTATTGCTGCCTCGGCCTCAAGTTCAGGGAGGGAAGGTGGAACAACTGGTGGGGCGGTTAAGTTGGAAACGTCAGGCCAAGCGGAGTACATCGGCGGCCACCGTGTGGTCGCCACCCTTGGCCGGGAAGGTACGTGGATGGCTTCGATCCCAGCCTTCCTACGGGATCAGGTGATCCCCGACGATGATGCCTCAGCCGTGAAGATTGCGCGGAAGGCCAAGCACTACGCCTTGATAGGTGGGAACCTGTGTCGTCAGGGCAGAAACGGAGTTCTTCTGAAGTGCATCACTCGAGAAGAGGGGGGTAGAGTGCTCTCCGATATCCATGGAGGCATGTGTGGAAGCCATGCGAGCAGTCGCACCCTGGTCGGCAAAGTGCACCGCCAGGGATTCTTTTGGCCCACCGCCCTGCAGGATGCTTGCGAGCTGGTGAGGAAATGCGAGGCATGCTAGTTCCATGCCAAGCAAATCCACCAACCGGCCTAGGCGCTACAAACCATTCCGCTCTCATGGTCATTCGTGGTCTGGGGGCTGGATGTCTTGGGACCGTTTCCACGGGCCACGGGAGGTTATATCCATCTGTTCGTCGCCATCGACAAGTTCACCAAGTGGGTACAGCGGTTTCGGTTTAGGCCATTACAGCGGCTGCAGCTGTGAAGTTCATCCGTAGCATCATCGTGCGCTTCGGAGTCGCTAACCGCATCATCACCGATAATGGCACTCAGTTCAGAAGCTCCAACTTCTAGGAGTGGTGTGAGGGCATGGGCACCAAGCTTTGCTTTGCATTTGTTGCCCACCCTAGGAGCAACGGGCAAGTGGAGCGCGCCAACGCCGAAGTACTCAAGGGGCTCAAGACAAGGGCATTTGATCTACTGCAGAAGCGCAGAAAGCGATGGGCCGAGGAGGTTCCCACGGTCTTGTGGGCGCTGTGCACAACCCCGAGCCGAGCCACGGAGGAAACACCTTTCTTCCTGGTGTACGGAACAGAAGCAGTGCTCCCGTCAGAGCTGTCCTTTGGGTCGCCACGAGTGGTGGCGTACAGCGAGGACGACCAAGAAGAACGCCGGATGCAAGAGGTCAACTTCCTGGAGGAAGCCCGCGACCGAGCAGCATTACGGGCTGCAAGATACCAGCAAACCCTAAGGCGATACCGTGCCACAAGGGTGCGCAAGAGGGCACTGGCGGTGGGCGACCTCGTCCTGCATAAAGTCCAGACGCAGGCGGGCCGCAACAAACCGTCTCCCCTGTGGGAGGGCCCCTATAAGGTGGTCTCAGTCTCTTGCCCAGGAGGACGGCCGCGAGCTAACCAACACTTAGAATGTCGAGCAGCTGCGAAAGTTCTACCCCTAGATGCTGTAAGTAAGAGCAGTGTTTTGCTCTGCTGTTTTGCTCGATCGGCTAGCAAAGAGTTCCTCTTCCCTAGCCGGCCAGGGGGCTAGGGGCTGTCTGTAGTTTCCTTCTGTAGTTCCCCTCTTTTGCAGTGCAAGTGTTTTCTTTCCAATTCAGAGCCATTCTGTTTTCCTTGCTTTGTGCTCGCCGGGCAGTCTGGTTGCGAGTACCTTGGTCGTATGGCCCCTTGCTAGTAAAGACGATCACTTAACACCGTGTCGGGCGAAGGCGAACGATTTGAAGTCGTATCTGGCATGGCGTTTCCGCTCGGCCTGGGTGCTATTCACCACCGTGGGCACCGGCGTCTAGATCACTTCTAAAAAGTCTTACGCTTCGTCGCGCGGGGTCAAGATGAATCCAAAGAGACCGCGGGGATTTAATTCCTAACCGACCTAAGGAAAGCATTTCTGCCCTGGCCAAAGCACTCTGTTCGCTTTGTCGCGGTTTTTTCTTGCGTATCGTCTTGTGTTATCGGCTTTTCTCGCAGAGAATAGTGTATAAAGCAAGCAGGACAACGGACGAACAGAATTCAAGATCCGACAAGCAAAGATAATTTACAGTTGGCACGATTAAGTGCGTGCTAACAAAAGTGCAGGACGATACAAGCCTCGTCACTCCGCGGGTGCGTCCTCTTCTGTCTCTTCGTCCGTGGAGGCTTCGGGCGCCATCGTCATCAGCCCCGCCACGTGGTCGACGGCCTCAGCAACACGTGCCTCCACGGCGCTGATGCGGCCTTGCACACCAGCGCGGACTACCGAGAGATCGAAGGCGGCATCGTGGCTGGCGTACCAGGCTAGCACGTAGCGCGCTGCCCCAACAGTGGCGCCGCGTCTGTCGCTCGCCGAGTGCTCCCTCAGTAGCTGCGGTAAGGTGAGAAGGCCTTCCGCGACGCAGGTGGCACCGCGGGCCTTGAGGCGGCCATGGGCATGGCAGCAGCGCCAGGCGAGGCCTTCGGCTTGATCGCTGGAGGATAGGCGGCCGCTGGAGCCGTCGGGCCTGAGGCTGCCGCCGTGGCAGCAGTGGGAGCTGCCGGTGGCTGTGGCGCCTCTGGTGCGCCAGAGCTTGCCGCCGCGGTCCCACTTGGGGGAGCGCGGCGGCATCAGAAGAAGACCTCCCGCGGGTGGCGGGAGGTGAGGGAGGCAGTGGCGGCGCCGTAGAGCTGCCATCGTCCGCCACTGGGCGCTTGCCGTCGGCGCGATCGACGCGCGGGGGCTGGTCTCGGATCTGGAGGGGGGCCGAGCTCCCGCTGGACGGCTAGCCCTGTGGCCTTCATGGGCGGAATCTCGGTCAGAAGCGCGAGGCGTTCCGCCGGTGCCCACTCGCATAGCCGGACGATGGCGGATGGCCGGCAGCGACCGATGGAGGATTGTGGGACTAATCCCGCAACCCAGTTGAGGAGGACGTCCTCCAACACCTCACCCGCAGCTGCGAAGGACAAGAAAAGACCAGACCAAAAGAGATCATAGCAAGAAGACAGAGAAGGATGCAAACCAGAGCGAAGGATTGGGGTACTTACGACCTGGGTAAAGGCAGGTGCAGTCGCTGGCGCCCGTGTACATCCAGGCGCCGCGCTCCCGGTGGTGCAGCGGGTAAAGTCACCGCGCCAGGAAGTCCATTAGCACCTGGGTGCCGGTTAGCCCGCCGCGGCGAAGCCCCTCAACGCAGGCGACCATGGTGCGCAGCCAAGGCGCATCCTCTGGCGTCGTCTCCCACGTCTCGGCATTTGGCACCACTTTCTCCTCGGGGAGTGCCAGATCGTCTAGGCCGCTGTGTTCACCAACGTAGAGTCAAGACTGCTTCCAGTGCTTCAACTGCTCCTCATGATGACGTCGATGAAGGACCTGGAGGTGCCAGGGCGGGAGCGGAAGTGGCAACTCCCCAAGGCACCCTCTCCCTGCTGAGCACGCATGACAAAGAAGTGGCGGAACAGCGAAAGGTTGGGCCTCACCGCCACGAACATCTCGTAGAAGTGAGCGAAGATGGAGAGGATGATGATGGAGTTGGGGGGAATGTGCAGCGACTGGATCCCGTAGAATCCAAGTACTACGGTGAAGAACTGGGAGTACGACAGGACCAGGCCCGCCATAAGCGCCCAGGAAAAGGAGATAATCTTTCCCGCCTGGCAGCGCGGTGCCACGGTGCCGGCTCGGAGGCGTAGGATGCCATTTGGCGCGAGGTTCCGGAGAACCCGGATCTCCCCCCTCATCTTGCATCGATGATGGCAGGATGCTGGCCATTGGGGGGAGAAGGCGCGCGGCGGCGCGACGACGAGGTGGTGTGGCAAAGGAGTTTTTGGTGCTGGAAGTGAGGAAGAAGAAAGCTAGAATGCGAAAGTGCTGGAACTGGCATAAAACTACGAAAGCGCCAAGTCCCCTCTTTTATTGGCGTGCGCGTGTGGGCGCGGCTCCTCGCCCGCAGTTGGTACGTGGCCTCCCCACGACCCGTCGTTTTCCCCTGCCTCCTCTTTTCTCGCAGGCGGCAGCGGTGGTTACCAATGCGAGCGCAATTAAGTGGGGAATGAAGCGGCAGAAAGTGGTGGGTCCCCACGATTCGCCCTCCGCAGGCGCAGGCCTTTTCGTTTTTCCCACGCCGGCGTTTCGCGTCTCAAAGAGGGCCCGGGGGATACTGTTGGTACACAACGTACCGAGATATCCACGCCGAGGCCAAGCAGGACGCGTGGCAGCTCGGGGTAGAGCGGGCGACCAGACCCCCACGCCGAGCCCGAGCAGGACGCGTGGCAGCTCGGCGTAGAGCGGGCGAGCAGACCCCCACGCCTAGCCCGAGCAGGACGCGTGGCAGCTCGGCGTAGAGCGGGCGAGCAGACCCCCACGCCGAGCCCAAGCAGGACGCATGGCAGCTCGGCGTAGAGCGGGCGACCAGACCCCCACGCCGAGCCTGAGCAGGACGCATGGCAGCTCGGCGTAGAGCGGGCGATCAGACCCCCACGCCAAGCCCGAGCAAGACACATGTCGCCCAGCCGAGCAGGTGGGCACCGGCCCCACTCAACTGGCGCCCGCGCAGAAGAAGGAAGCTTCTCAGTGAAGGCTTCCCCAACGTGCAGCGTATCAGCTGCATTAAATGCAAGGATACAGGCGTGCGAAACGGAGAGAGATGACTGCCTGCACTGTAGTCTGTTCGGCGCACTGTAGCGGTCATTCCATCACTGTGCGGTGGCAGAAGCAAAGTGGCGCCTGCAGCAGGCATCTCCGACGTCCCATCAGGCCCGACGATCGGAGGAAGCCATTTAAGATGTAAACGTTAGCATGAGCAAGTGGGAGATGCGCTGACCGAAGTCCAACCATTCGAATCTCTCTCTCTCTCTCTCTCTATCTCTCTCTCTCTCTGACCAATTGTCCACCCCTTTAGTACAAAAAGGAGCGGGGGCAGAAGCAGAGGGGGTTGGATCCCAAGTTGTTTCACATACTGCTGTATGAGAGCTCTCGGGCAAGAGCGTTTCAGATCTGAGAGAATACCACCCTCACAGGAGTAGGACTGTTACCCGCACAGGAGATCTGAACCTGGGTAAATCTGGTGTCTCCCTGTGAACGTGAGCTTGAGCGATCTAGCGGCGAAAATTCCCCCTGACCGAACTACGAATCTCCCACGAGACAAATTTGTCTGGTTTAGAACACTGACAGGAAGAGGGGAGGAAGAAGGTAAGGGAAACCTAGGGTTTGCCTTTGTTTTTAATTTCTTCCTCAATTTTGCTTCGAATACATGAATTAGTTGTGTTCCCATGGGATTTCCCATAAACACAAGATAAATTTTGTATATTAGCGAGGAATATTTGTTGGGGTGAACTTTTAGTAGATCAAATTTATATGCAGCAGATTGGGAGCTAAATTTGAGGTATTTAGGTCTAGAATTTGATGACGGCATAATGGAAAGAATCGTAGTTTATGTTTATAGATTTTTAAAAAACCCAAGAACGCATGATTTGGCTAAGCATTTAGGAAGTATGCCTTCTCGAGCGCTGCTGTCCTATTTTAGGTCGTGGCGGGTTTCTTGTTTATGTGTTAGTCTTTGTGTCCAGCTAATTAACAAGTAACTGATAAGGGATTATGATAAACCTAAAGCCAACTGTATTAGGGGTTGGAAAGGGTAGGTGCTAGACGGTAAAGTCGATTTTGTATAATGCTTGATAACGGTATCAAGTTGGTTGATGCCTATGTATATTTGTAGGTGTCGCCTTTGGGACGGGTTCAACGTCTCGTCCTCTTGACTCATTTGGTAACTAAGCCAAGTGCATATTACCTTGCCGGTGATCCTTCTGCGGTACACCGTATGTTTCGAATGCTTGCTTACGTTTTGTGCTTATGATGTGTTAATGATGTGAGGTGGTATGATGGTAAGTAATTCCTAATAATTAGACCATGCATTTGCATCTATGAGGATGAAGAAGGCATGGATGACCTATTTCGGTAGGCACCCCCCATGGGATGGCGGGGTAGACTCGCTTCGGCGGTCAACCTCCACGAGATGGAGTGTAGGGTGTGACATCGACGGGTGTACACTCAGTGGTACTGGTACACGCATATGAGAAATGAGCATGAGAATATGCATTGCATGATTGCATATCAAATTATGAAGAAGTCATGATCTGATCTCTTATGTTATTTTAGATAAGGATATGATCTGCTCTGTTTTATGTGCTTGCTGAGTTTTATACTCACTCTTACTTTCTATTTCTAGGTGACCATTAAATTATGCATGGGTTGGGCGTAGTACATTGACGCCACTCGCACTTTAAACTCCACATTCAATTCCTCAGTGATTCAAATAAACTTAGTCGCATAATATTAGAGTTTGGGGACATTCTCTTCCATTCATTTGTTAAATGTTAACTAGGTTCGTTATTGTTTGGTGTCAACTAAAGTTAATGCTTGGATGATACCTTGAATATGCTTTATGGGCTTAAGACAGTTTTGCTATATTTGGAGTGATGGATTGTTATTGTGAATTCATGAATCCTCTGTGTAAGACTGTTCAGTTTACAGGTGACATGTTGTCGAAATTTTATATGACGTATTGTGTTATGTATGTTATATTCGTATCACGTGAGCCAGGTTAGGCTAGGGTGTCACAAAACCAATAAAACGGAGTAACACGAGATCGATGTCGATGAGCGGGATTGATGGAGAGGACGAGGAGTCTCACCCACGAGAAATTGCGAAGGACGTAGGGGGAGAGAGAGATTGTTGGGGATTTTATAAGATGAGGTGGAGGGAGAATTAGGAAATCGCGAACGTGATTGGCAGGCGATCCTGAGTTCCACATTAGCAAGAGTTTCCAAGATAAGGTAGAAGGGAGGAGGCTTCTCCACTTGGCTTGTAACTTAAGTCCGCCGGAAAGGAAAGAGGAGAGGAAGGAAAGGGGATTGGCGGAGGGAAATTGGGAGAGTGGTCGGCCGATGGAGGTGGCATTGGGAAGGAGAAAAGGAAAGTGTAGTGGGGTCCACTCACAGACGAGATTAACTAATTAATAAAATAAAATTGTAGAGTCACGAATACCTTCACGAAAATAAATAATTTAAATCAAATTGGTCAAAATAAAATTACACGGCTAATATTTTATTTACTTTTGTAAATACAAAAATAATGCAAACCATTTACTTGTTTTGCAAACTTTTTTTTATTGAAATCAAATTAGTTTTAGGGATAAAGACGATTTTAGAGGTAATATAACCATTTTCAAAGGTTTAAAATATTGCTAAAATATTTTCGTGAAATGCAATGACATGATACAAATGAGTTTTGGTTTTTGAAAAAAAAGGATGTTACTATTAATAGTATATTGTATAGGGGTTTATTTGCTATTTTTCTTCACTTGTATCTTGTATATCTTGGCCCATTTTGGCCCATAGTGATGCTGCTTGTTGCCCTTCTATCATGGTATCAGAGCCATGGGCCTAAACCGTAGCTCCCATTAGGGTTTCCTCCACAGCAGCCACCGCCGGGTTCTTCACCGGTCGGCGTCGCCGCCCGCGACCTCCGCTGCCGTGCCTCCTCTTCTTCCTCCTTTCCTTCTCTCCTATTCGTCCTCCGCGCCAGATCCACGCTGTCCGCCACGCCATCTGCGCCTTGCTGCCTCGCCGACACCGTGCGTCCTGCGGCCCTGCCCCTGGTCCGGCTGCGTCGCGCGGTAGCCGCGCCGCCCCGGGAGCCGCCGCTGCTGCGCCGCCCTCTACTCCGGCAGCGCCTCGCCGCCCTCTGCACAGTGCTGGGGGCTGCTGCCCCGGCACTACTGTCCCAACGTCGCTTTGTTCCAGCAGCGTCGCGCCAGGCTGCCTCTACTCCGGTCACCGCCTCGCCGCCTCTTCATGGCAAGCTCGGTAGGCATTGGAGCTGCTTCCCCAGCTCGTCTCTCTAGTTTGATGCAGCTCCCATAAGTGGTGTTTGATAGGACAAACTACAGGTCATGGGCCCCCATGCTTCGTGTGTGTCTCGACAGTCATCGTCTTTGGGCCATCTCACCGGATCCACTCCGCAGCCTCCTGCTCCGATTACTCCAGAGATGCCTCGGCCTGTTGCAGATGGCACCCCTGTTTCTGATTCCGCTAAGGAATCTTATGACAAGGCTGTGTAGCAATATGTTGCAGATGCCAAGACATTGGAGGCCCGGCAGGCGAACGAGGCTCGTGCTGTTGCTATCCTCATTGGCAGCATGAAGGTTGAGCTTGGATTGGATCTTGTCAGCTTTCCTCGCATGAGATGTGGACACATGTGCAGTCTCTCTATGAGACGAGAAGTGATGCACTCTACACTTTGTTGCTAGACCTTGCTAGCTCGCTCGCCCAGCAGGACAGTACCGCAGATGACTTCTATCATCAGATCACGGATGTATGGCGTCAGCTTGACTCACATGATCCAGCCTACTGCCGTGCCTGTCGGTGCTGTCTTCTACGAACGAGCTTGACTCTTCCTTCGTCGCCTGAATATGTTCGCCTGCTTCATGACATCAGTCAGCGCCTGGAACGTATCGAGCGCCGTGATGCTCGTCCAATCTCAGCTCTTGACACTATCAGCCTAGCCACTCAGCCTCGCTCAGGTATACCACAACCCTGGATTCTCGACTCTGGGCTTCCTTCCACATGACCTCTGATCCTACCTTCCTTAACCCTTTGAGCTCACCTATTACTCCAGTGTCCATCAAGACAGCAGATGGACACGTCTTTCTTTCACTGGTTGGGGCACTCTTCATACTTCATCCTTTTATGTTCCATCCGTTTCACATGTTCATTCTCTTGATATGTAGCTTATTTCTACCGGTCAGCTTACTGATCACCATTGTCGTGCTATACTTGATTCTGATTATTGTTCCATTTAGGATTGCCATACGGGGACTCTTCTTGGCTCCGTGACTCCCCGCGTCTTTGGGAGCTCGACTGGCTTCGCCTTCCCTCCGCTTCTGCTTCTACCGTCTCCAGTTGCCAGTCGTCTACTTCCACTGATGCCACTGCCTTCACTACCATCGCCTCCACCAGTTTTGCTCAGTGGCATCATCGGTTAGGGCACATGTGTGGGTCCCGTCTTTCTTCTTTAGTTAGTCGTGGTGTCCTTGGGAAGGTTTCTGGTGATACCTCCTTGACCTCTTGTATTAATTGTAAGCATGGCAAACAAATACAGCTTCCATATTCTACTAGTGCTTCTGTGTCTTCTTGACCTTTTGATTTAGTTCACTCTGATGTATGGGGGCCAGCACCCTTTGTGTCGAAAGGGGGCATCGTTGGTATGTCATCTTTGTTGATGATTATTCTCGATATACTTGGATCTATCTTTTGACATCTTGTGCTCAGGTGTTGCCTACTTACAAAGCCTTCTCTGCTAGGGTTCACACTCAGTTTAGTTCTCCTGTTCGTGTCTTTCGTGCTAATTCTACTGGCGAGTACTTGTCTGCGTCTCTTCGACAGTACCTTCTTGAGCAGGGCACACTTCCACAGTATTCCTGCATTGGTGCCCATGCTCATAATGGGGTTGTTGAGCGCAAACATCGTCACGTCCTTGAGATTGCTCGTGCTATGATGCTTGCTTCTTTTGTTCCTCCTCATTTTTGGGGTGATGTCGTCTCTACAGCAGTCTATCTCATTAACATTCAGCCCTCAGTTGCCCTCGGTGGTGCCACCCCTTCTAGCGACTTTTTGGCTACTCTCCTCCATATAGTCATCTTCGCTCTTTTGGTTGTGTTCTCTTTGTCCTTCTTCAGCCTTGTGAGCGCAAAAAGCTGACTGCTCAATCAGCGAAGTGTGTTTTTCTTGATTATGACTCTGAGCGCAAAGGTGCTCGTTGTTGGGATCCCGCTGCTCGTCGGATGAAAGTATCCCGTGACGTCATCTTTGATGAGTCCCATCCTTACTTTACTCCTGATCCATCCTCTCGTTCTCAGTCGTTTGCTGACTCTCTCTCCTTCCTTACCCTACCAGATCCCTTGTCTTTTCCTCGATTCTGATCACACTTGCCTACTTCGACACCACCACCACCATCACTTTCTCTACCACCTCCTTTGCCTAAATCGCTTTCTTTACCACCACCATCGCCATCACTACCACCTCCTTTACCGACACCGCTTTCTTCACCACCACCACTGCCACCACCTTCCTCTCGCCCACCACCCCTCCCTTCCCTATTTCTCATCCACCTGTTCGTGTCCATTACTCTCGTCGTCCACCTCTTCCTTGTAGTTCTGCCTCCATTCTAGGACCAACTCCTCTTTCGGTTCCCGAGTCTCCTCCTGACACTTCCTCACCTTCTTCTAGGGACTCTCCTGTCTCTGTTTTGGAGTCTTCCCCAGCTCAACCTTGGTACGCTCTTTGTGATCGGTGCACGATTCCCCGTCCTGATCGCTATGGCTTTGCTGCTCTGGCTACCTCTACTTCTAAGCCCACTTCCTTTCGTGATGCTATCACTCATCCTGAGTGGCAGTTCTCTATGGCTGAGGAGCTTGCGGCCCTAGAGCGTACCCACACTTGGGACCTTGTTCCTCTTCCTTCTTCTGTGACACCCATCACCTGCAAGTGGGTCTTCAAGATCAAGACTCGCTCTGATGGTTGTCTTGCTCGCTACAAGGCTCGTGTTGTTGCCCGTGGTTTTCAGCAGGAGCCTGGTGTGGACTTTGGTGAGACTTTTGCCCCTGTTGCCCACCGGACCACTGTCCACACTCTTGTGGCCGTTGCTTCAGTCCGCCAGTGGACCATATCACAGCTTGACGTGCAGAGTGCCTTTCTTCACGGTCAACTGTATGAGGAGGTCTACATGCACCCACCTCCTGGCTACTCTGTTTCTAACGGTCATGTCTGTCTTCTTCGTCGCTCTCTTCCTGACGGTCATTCCTGGTTTGAGCACTTCACCTATGTTGTTACCGCTGCTGCCTTTGTTGCGAGTCAGCATGACCCTGCTCTCTTTGTTCATCAGTCTCCTCGTGGTCGGACACTTCTTCTTCTTTATGTGGATGATATGCTTATCACCGGGAATGAATTGCTGCTCTAGTACTGAGGCTGAGTTGCGGGCGTTGGCTTCTGTGACGGCTGAGGTGGCTTTTGGTAGATTTTGGGGTTACTATCTCCTCCCCTACGACAGTGCGATCTGACAGCACCGGCGCCATCAGTATTGCTCGTGATCCAGTGAAGCGTGAGCTTACGAAGCATATTGGCGTCGATGCATCATATGTCCAGTCACAAGTGCAGCAACAGGTGGCTGATCTCGAGTTTGTGCCTTCAGAGCTTCAGCTTGCAGACTTCTTCACCAAGGCACAAACTAGAGCTATGCATGATTTCCATCTCTCCAAACTCAGGCCCTCTTTGATAGCATGTTTAGTTTTAGTTTAGTTTTTGTTGGGAAAATTTGACCACCTTTGAAAATGATATAAAAAGGCTAAATAAATTATTAAAAAATATTTTTGAGATCTTTGAGAAAATCCCAACAAAGTTATAAAAAAATTATTTTCAAAAAATAAAGTGAATGTTGTATATAAAAATAACAAAAGTTGTAATCCCAATAAAAACTAAACTAAAACAAGTTATGAAAGAGGCCGTCAATGTAGTAGATCCACCTTGAGTTTGAGGGGTGTGTTAATAGTATATTATATAGGGGTTTATTTGCTATTTTTCTTCACCTGTATCTTGTATATCTTGACCCATTTTGGCCCATAGTGATGCTGCTTGCTGTCCATCTATCAGTTACAACCGGCTAGCATCAGCACGCAGCGTATGGGCGGGCAACGTTGATGATGTTCTAGCGATCAGCGGTGACAGTTTGATGGTCATTTGTGGCGGTGGACCGGTGGACGTCGCGGTGCAGTGCAGTGCGGCGGCACCGAGATCAGGGCGGAGCGGAAGAGAGAAAGGGAGCAGCTGAGAAAGAGAGCAGTAAGGAGAGAGATCAATTCCAAATTTTGAATTTTAAAGTTTGAATTTCTAATTTAGCTACCATTGCAGGGTGTTACAGCATTCCAAAAGCAACCATCATTTCAGACACTTGGACAATTAAGTGTCGGCAGATGGTCGTTGTGAAATCACCGCTGTACGACATGTGAGCCACCGGAGTTTCAGTTTCATGCTGTCGTTCTGCTGGCCATGTGTTGATGTTCATACCAGGACATATTTCACAGAGTACAGTTCCTTCAGCCTGTAATAGCAGCAAGTACTGATGCGAACTGTCTAAGCAGCAATTTGTTTCATATTCACGCAATGTTAAAGTGCAACCAAATGTTTTGTATGCCTTTCACTAACCATTAGTTTTCGGCCAGATGAATGTAGCTTCTTGTAATCAAGGGGAAGTTAGTGACATAATGTGCTAGTTTTTTTTACCAAACTGTACTGTGTTCCTGTATATATTAATGGCCAGGTTAATAACCTTTGTTTAATGTGCTTGCCAAGCACGAGCTTGTTTTGTCGACGTCTGGCATCGCCTTGGTTGGCGAGGTGAGGTCCATGATGTACCTTACATTGGCTGCTCCTTTGACAAACAAATCGCCAGCTGCAAGAAAGAAAGGTTATAAATATTTCAGTATCCATTGCCATCATGAAATTTAAATAGGACTATGAAAAAACAAATGACGCTAGTGCAGCTTCTGTACTATATAAATTATATATAACTGATTTTCGTCCACCCCCCCACGTCCACACCAGCAGGCAGAAGCAGCAGCTCATTTATCGACCGGTCTGACTTCTTTAACGAAGACAATTTCCAAAACGATTGTACGTAATGCTCAACAAACAAGCCCGTTCCAATCTAAACTCATACCATCACAAGAAAAAAGAAGTCCTCTTTTGCAAACAGTCACTTGCTTTGTGTCTTCCAATGCATTGACCATTCATTCATTCAGTCTTGCTTTCCATCTGACTATACACAGTTACAGAAAAAGAAGGTCACCATTCATTCAGTCTTGCTTTGTGTCTATTCAGGTACTTCCTTTGTTTGTTCCTCTCACTGAAGTTACCTTCTGAGTTCTGATATAAGTTCCTCCCAGTGAAAGACTTTCACCTCTTCATATCTGAACCGTTTCTTATAGATCTGATGGCTTGGGTTGGATGTTAGCATGTTAGCACACAATGAGTATTAGCACTGGATATGTTGCCGCTATCCAATTATGTTAGTGACATGAGTGTGTAGTTGATACGGATGTTCGCTCTGGAACAACCGCGTGCCCGGTCGCTGGCCGGAGCGAGAGGAAGAAGGCGGCGCTGGATGCCGACGACGACCTATGATAACGGCTGTACGGAGCCACCGGCCAGTTGTCGATGGCAGCGCCTGAGTCTCTGGTTTGGTCGGCAGCTAAGCGTGCCTTTTCTGAGTTCCTTCTTCCCCTTTTATTCATACGCTGGCTGGGTACAGACGACGCATCAACATCCCCTCAAAATGAGGATCCAACAACCTGACTAACAACCTGACGAAGGGCTAAGCGACTAATCCTTATTGACTAACAACCGCATGCACTTATCTAGTCGTGCATGCACAGCGTGCTGAAGATAAGAAGATAATGACCCACGGGCTAATCCCTTCTAAGCTCAGCATCCCGCGGCTAAGTCTCAGGCGTGGGCGTAACAGTAGTCATCTTGATGTTCCATGCATATTTTCTTGGTGAACAGCACCTTTTTGCAGCAGGTGTGGTACATTGATATATTGAGATGATGAGTAGGAGATGAATTATTTCCTGTGTCGCAGCCTTGCAGGTTATTTCAAGAAGAGTGCTAGGACATGGAGGTGAAAATACAGTTACCTTTCCTATAAAAAGATTCATTTCCTATTAAGTTACCATAATTTGAATTGACCTTTATTTGCTACAATAAGAAGTGCTGTCATTTAGATGCTTTATATATTCTGGATAAGTTAGTTTACTGATTAAATTGCAATGTTTGTTTGTGTCCCCCCAGCTTGGAGACCTACAAGATAATAGGATTCTTTGCAAAGGTTTATATGCTCATAAGCTACACATCCTGTACAAAAAAGTATGTTTGATAAACGCATGGCCGTCACCTTCTGTTTATGATACATTGCCTTACCCTACATCCTGAGTGCGGTATATTGTATTTAGGATCAAGGATTTGAGCTCGCCAATGACTATTGCCTCCAAGATGCAAAAATCTAAATGTGATTCTGCTATCCAAGGCAACATATCCAGTGCTAATGCTCATTGAGTGTTAACATGCTAACATCTAATCCAAGCCATCAGATCTAAAAGGAACAGTTTAGATATGGAGAGGTGAAAACCGCATTAATTACCTCATTTCTCACTTAAATGCTTTCACACAGCCTTCCTTACCTTTTTAAGTGGGAAAAAGACTTTCACCTCTTCATATCTGAACCGTTTCTTATAGATCTGATGGCTTGGGTTGGATGTTAGCATGTTAGCACACAATGAGTATTAGCACTGGATATGTTGCCGCTATCCAATTATGTTAGTGACATGAGTGTGTAGTCATCTTGATGTTCCATGCATATTTTCTTGGTGAACAGCACCTTTTTGCAGCAGGTGTGGTACATTGATATATCGAGATGATGAGTAGGAGATGAATTATTTCCTGTGTCGCAGCCTTGCAGGTTATTTCAAGAAGAGTGCTAGGACATGGAGGTGAAAATACAGTTACCTTTCCTATAAAAAGATTCATTTCCTATTAAGTTACCATAATTTGAATTGACCTTTATTTGCTACAATAAGAAGTGCTGTCATTTAGATGCTTTATATATTCTGGATAAGTTAGTTTACTGATTAAATTGCAATGTTTGTTTGTGTCCCCCCAGCTTGGAGACCTACAAGATAATAGGATTCTTTGCAAAGGTTTATATGCTTCATAAGCTACACTCATCCTGTACAAAAATATATGCTTGATAAACGCATGGCCGTCACCTTCTGTTTATGTTACCTTCCTCGGCTTCTACAAATAAACACTAGAGAATGATCAGCATCATAGTATCATGTTCATTCACTTCCTGATGTACTATGGTGTATTGTATTATTCTGGACTTAATTTATTGTTCACCAATTAATTGGTTTTGCTCAGTAAGTGTGGATTGTATGTCAAATATTTGGGTTCTTGCACCTTATTGGGGCCTTACCAGTTTTAAGAGCAAAAGGTTTGCTTATGTACGGCTTTCTTTTGATATTCATTGGATAGAATTCTCTGTACCAAGATACATGTTCAATTCGTTTTTGCATGCCAGATTGTAATATCTATGCGTTATCTTGGCTCATTTAATCCCTTTGACATTATTTCATCCATTCAAAGTTCTCATGGATGCCATCTTCCATTCGATTGTCATGGCAAAATCAAGGCGACAATGGTGTAGGTAGGCAGTGTCTTCTTCCATTGATATTCATGGCAAACTCAACATGATCATGGACAACACATTGACCCAGGTAATATGTTCAGATCTTGCAAGAAAAACAAGCAGCTGTTTCATCACCTCATCATATTCGATATAGGACGATTCACTAACCTAATCCATATATTCTAAGAAATGCAACTAGCGACTGACAAGCATGCTAATGCTCATTAAATAGCCATGCTTCGCGCGCTCAAGTATGCGGGCACAACATCTAAGCCTATCGGCCGACACACGCCAACAGTCACTGCTGGTTACACCAGACAGCTGACACTTGCACGCAGCACAGCCCAGGTGATGATGCACCACGAGCCAGAACGGGCGCGGCGAAGCGCGCCAACATTCATAGTAGATATGAGATGGGGGATGTTTGAGGGTTGCATTATTAAACGCAGACCCTGCACGAGGTGGTGCTTTTTTTTTCTCTGCTACTGTCCTAGGCAACCGGAGCTGGCCAAGTTGTATTGGACCATGGCCTATCCTATACGCGCCCTCGCTGCTACTTGCTTTGTTACGGGCCAGGCCGGGATGAAAATAGGACCCGAGTCCGGCCTGAAAACCCAACCAGGCTGGTTTTCTAGTCCTGAGCCCGGAACAGAGCAGGTCTACCGTTCTGTATATCTTCGTGTTGTCGACGGTGCTCAGAGCTCACAAAGCCTCTGGCCCCACCCCAGCGAGTCCTCCCGGCGGCGGCGGCGGCGCATCCCCATCCCGGCGGCGGCGGCGTCGGCGTCGGCGTCGACCGTGTCCAGCAGGTTCATCCGTGCTTAAACACCTCATACTCATTAAACCCCCAATTGATTGTGGATGAGATGTTTGATGTTGCCCTCATACCCATAATCCCCCCAATTGATTGTGGATGAGATGTTTGATGTTGCGATGGACATGGTCTTCTTTTAGACAAATTTCATCAAACCACGCAGGCAGGCATATTTTTTTCTTGGTGGGGATCTTCAGCTTGCGGCGTCGACGCGATGATGAGATTAGCGTATAACACGGCTTTTGCTTTTTTTGAGAAAGCGAGACGGCCACCAGGTCCAGGTTGGCCTCCATCTCCTCTTCCTCCTCCTCTCGATCGGCAAATTAACCCAAACCCAAACCCTAGCCGCGGTGGCGGTGCCGACTTGGAGATTATTGGATTGCCATGCCCATGCCCATGTCGCCGACTCCTGATTACCTATATATGCCGATGCCGATGCCGATGTCTTGGATCAGTGTGGTCGCAGATGTTGCGGAGTCCAGAGCTGAAGTATGGCTGGAGAAGGTGGGATGAGGAGGCCGCTTTTGAAGCTTATCGCCTCACCCAAGACTACGCCCGCCGCATCTTCCCCTTCGACGGGCGCAAAATGGGTACGAATGACATCAACCTGCCACGCATTCAGAAAACCATGTCCTTTTTCCGGGGATCCAATCCCCCTTTAATTTCTGATGATTGAGTTAGTGTACTGTTCTGTAACTGTACCCCAAATCAATATAATCTGTTCATCGCTAGCTCACCGTCTGCATTCACTTAAATTTTCTGCAGCTAAGGCACGGCATCTATTTCTCGGCTTAAAGAATGCCCGTCATGTTGAGACTACTGATGATGATGAGTTGGAGGAGATGCCGACATTGCCAAAACCCAAGCCAGAGGATGAAGCCAGGCTCATCGAGCTAGATGGTGCCAACATCCTGCAGATGGTTGGCTACCATTTGATGTCCATATATAACCCCTATGACACTGTTAACGCCATAGACATCTACCCACACGTTGCTTTCTTCGACTTCGACAAAGAGTGTGAGTCCTTCACCATCAAACACTCCCTCAAATGTTGTTGTTTCTTAAATTATGAATTACCTAGTCTATATTTTTATTTGTTCATCATATTCTGTTTGTCTCCATAACTGTTAGTTAATTATATACACCTCTTCAATTTTAACAGCAACAGTTGGGCTTGGGCCACCTCTTCACAAGATAACTCCCTTCAAGGAGAAGCTTAGGTTTCAACCATCGGTCAATGTCCTTTATTTAAAAATAGTTGAATCTAGTGTAGGCTACCCGATCAACATATATGGCACTGTCCTTGCAAGGGATCAAATTGACTGTAGATGTGTCTATTTGTTTAGGCGTGATAGGGATGATCCGCAAACCATCATTTCACCGGTATGTATGTATTCGTTCAACTATTCTTTCTTATTACAAGAAAAAAACTCTCTTTGAAATATAATGTCACTTTCAAATTATATAAAAACTTGTTCCACTACATGCGGACATACTGTAATTTTCTTTCGTTAATATCTTGTGCAGGATGATATGCTAAGTTTGATAGGCCCTAATCGAGGGCTTGCTACAACGGGTTGTATGCTATTTCAAATAGATTTGAAGATAAAAGACGGTGGAACTCGCGACAAATATTTTAGCAAATGTTTGTTTGAACACGATGCCGTCTGCCATGATAGACATCCGATGGTTCGTTGGCACACAAGTCATATGTGCACAGTGGAATTTGTATATACGTATGTTGGAGATGCTGTGGAAGCTAGAGTTGAAGTCAATTTATGCGATGAGTTGCGTAACTTTAGAGGTAAAGTTATTGCCTGGACGACTCAAGATACTGGAAATCATATAATTTTGTATGATAGTGAAGCAACATATGTTATCATGACGACCGTGGGTAACGATGGATCCCTCCCGTTATCTCGTTGTTTGGTAGCTGTCCCATTGGATGATGAGTTGGTGCTTGACATCTATATTCTTGATGAAGACAAACATTTGGTGCTCAATTTTGGTCAGTCAGATGAAGCGCGTGTTTGCAACCTAGGTTCTTATGAGCTACAAGTGAATGTCACTTGGACGGCAGGCATGATCAGAAGGAGGTATTTTCGGTTTAAAAAAGACTCGACCAACCTGGGTCTTCAACCTGGGTGGTGGCGGTGGATACCTCCCACCTATTGAACTAGCCTCAATTCCTTAGGTTAAAGGTGGCCTAAGCATAGATAATTAAGGTGTGGAACTATTGATTTGAGAAGATGTGTAATTGTTGGGAAACTGTTACATATGAAGCAGAGATTAGTTATGGACTGCAAAATATTTACTTATTTGAATTCAGTCTCAAGATTAATTATCTATATTATAGAGTTTGCTTACCACAGTTGTAAACTAGCCAATCTATTTACTTTTGCTATTATTTATTAATTATTAGTTAATTGGTTGAAAATTAATGGTTGTTAGCTTTTGTGCTTGGAGGAACCACTCCAAAGTGCTATTGGAGAGAAACAATAGCACAATTGTCAGGGGCAAGTGGGGAACAACCTCTGTGTGTTGATTGATAACACCCTATACGCAAATTTGGGATCCATGGATTGCAAGAGCTTAATCCAAAGCCGCTAGGATACAAGATCTAATCCAAGATCTCAAGAACACCAAGTTCTATTAGATAGTGGTTGCCATCAACAATACAAATTGGGAGTGAGTTATTAAAGTAAAGAGCATTGCCTCTGTTTATAGGCTTCAAGGAGCCTTTTGCAACTCATGAAACTCATATTGCTAAATAAATGACAACTCAACTACAACATGAGGAAAGCTAGTGTACTCTCGGGAGTACGGATCTCTCCGTACTTTCTAGTAGTTTTCGAAATTCGAGACGCCTAACAACCGATCCGAACCGTTCATCTTGTCCGTCTCACTGAAACGTTGTCAGTGATCAAGTTTCATATTTTTTTGAATTTGTTTACTATTTGTTTCTTATGTTCGAAAATCAGCTTTTTTGAACGCACCACGACTAATTGGTTGGTCGATTTTCAAAAATATGAAACAAATAGTAAACAAATTTTAAAAAATATGAAACTTGGTCACTGACAACGTTTCAGTGAGACGAACAAGATGAACGGTTCGGATCGGTTGTTAGGCGTCTTGAATTTCAAAAACCACTCGGGAGTACGGAGAGATCTGTACTCCCGAGAGTACGCTAGCCTTCCTCACTACAACATTTTAATAACTAAAATACAATTCAAATTTGACAACTCATGCTTATCAACTAAGTATTGTTGATAGATGTAGAGATACTTGATTACTAGTAAAAAACAAATTTGCTTCTATCTCATGAGAAGTCAAGTTAGCTGTCTCTTCATAAAGTATCAAAAAAATGACTTTTGCTTTTTGAAGGTTTAATATTGTACTAAAGTATTTTGAACAACAGATGTATATATATGAAGATACTACCAAGGCCATTAGTTCCACGGCATACTACGAACCAACTAAGCTGCCTTTTTATTTGCACTATTTAAGTTTTTCTCCATCTAATTAGAAGCATGAGCACATTGCTTGGCCTGTTGCTTATGTCCTATACTGGAATGCACCATGCAAAAGGCTCTCATGAAGGCATTGCTTTGCTACTTAATGCACCTGCTCTTTTCTTCGTTTTTTCCATTATCCACAATATTAAAAACATGATTTTGCTTGATAAAACATACTACTCCCTCCGTCCCAGAAAGAGTGCTCTTCTGGCTATGAATCTGGACACAGGCTGTGTCCAGATTCATAGCCAGAAGAGCACTCTTTTTGGGACGGAGGTAGTACCTTGTAACTAGCACATACCACCGACCGGGCTGCACATACTGGCTAGATAAATGACCTTAACTAACTGTATTTTGGATAGACGTTGATAACTTCGTTGACTCGTTTTGTCGCTGATGTTATGAAGTCTCATTTTGTTGCTAATGTTATGAAGTTGTAGGATATCTGTATCCGATTAAATTGAGTAGATATCCGGCCCATATTCGTAATTGATATGCTATCCGGTTTGTATTCGTATTCAAGAGATATCCGAATCCGTATCCGTATTTAGTAAAAAAAATATGGATACAAATACGATAATGATGCTATCCAATCCGTATCAGATCCATTTGCACCCCTACCGACAGCTAGCAATTTTGTTATCTAAATGAACTAGATGATAGTATTTGGCATTGAAAAGATAAAAAAAATAGGTAAGAGATTAAAAAATAAACTAGATAAATAATGTTGATCATTGAGTGGGCCTTGCCCTTGGGAGTTTATCACAAGACATAGCATACTTAACTTTTTAATGAAATGTTTTATCTTAGTAGTTAGTACGATGCTTTGTCTAGAAAAGAACTCAAATGAACAAGAAATTTACAGCATTCTACACATTTCAGCAAATTATATTGGCATCATACCAAAATAAGCATTTTAGCAAATGATTATATACGCTCTTTGTGGAAGCAGAATAGACATCTTGCCTTCTTGGGGCAGGAGAGTAGGACCTACATATAGTGTCCGTACCATTATTTAAAGTTTTATTAAACAATGCATAACGCACATTAAAAGCCGTTATAATTTAAACACATTGATCCATGGACATGATGGCGAGGAGAGCGAGAGCGTGATTGTGAACGAGAATGAGACCGTCCTATAGGAACCATAGCAACTTGTCAATATTGCAATGCATGGTATGTAGAAAACTTCAAACGTCACATAAATTTTGAGCAAAACATTTGCTGCCATCGAGGGTAATTCTGCTGCAAAAATAGTGCCTGATCATGACATAACTAGTGAAAAGGAACTGCATCGTGCATCAAGTATAAAATAAGGGAGATCTACTAATATTATACAGCAGTTGCTATATGGACAGGGTTCAGTTTCTACAGTACAGAAGAAGATCTAAACTCCACAGAATTCAGTTAAGCATCTTGAAGAATAGATGAAGGGAAAGGTTGGCGGTTGAAAATAGATCAGATCACCATAGCAAGAAGTGTGGCAGCCCTGGCCTTCGTATCAGAATAACCTCTGCAGAAATCTCAAATAATATAAAAAAAGCTTTCAAATTAGTAAGAAGTATGGTATACTTGAATCTAGTACAGCTACGCATATTGTCAGGCCTTTTTCGTGCCTCCGCAACAAGAACAATAGAAATCTCGCGTCCAAGAAGCATCTGACGATCCATCTGAAGCATCTCATGAGTCAGCCAACTCCACAAAAGCAAACCCTCTTGGCTTCCTACATAATTATAAGATTATGGATTAAGGCCTTGTTTGTTTCAGATTAATGTTGAGTTGCGTTTTACTGTAGCACTTTTTTGACCCACTCGAAAGATGTTTTAAAAAATTCAAAAAATTATGAAAAAATTATTTTGCGAACTTTAAGAAGAACTATTTAAAACCCCATAAAAATAATTACAAAATATTACAACATTTGGCCTATACAAAAATAACAAATTTTAATTTAATTTAATTTAATTTAATTTAATTTAATCTGAAACAAACAAGGCCTAAGTAAAATCTCATACCATAAGTAAACAAAGAGGCGGTCACATGTTGATTATTAATAGTATGTGGCTATGTGTCCGGTGAGTTACCACAACAATATCATATTCCATCAAACCATCTAAATTTCTTCATTAAGCAGAGCAAGTAACTAACTTTTTCACCAAAATGGGAGCAAACTTTCCAAAAAAGTAATTAGGCTCTTCTAGCATCAAAAATTATGTGTGACCGAATCTTCACAAAAGGATACACTTCAAGTTCCTCAAACGTTTGAAATGTCATGAAAAATACTAGAAACCAACTTCGCTTCATTATATCTTCCCACTGAAGACTGAGTAAACACGCTCTTCTGTGCAGGAAATTAATTTTTTTAACAAATTGAATTTGTCGTCATAGAAGAACTTCATTCACACAGATTCTATATCTTACCAAACAAATGAATTGTTAGGACTGATAAAGTGCTCTTCAAAATGGTACAGGGCTTGTATTTAGTTCAACCAAATACAATCCTTGTAACCATCTCAAATGAGTGATTCACACCAGAAAAAACGCATAATATGAGATGATTAAGTAAACATATCCTTTATACGACATGAAAATAATGGGAATCTGTAACAAACCCAACCTTGAAGGTGACCAAATCAATAGCAACCATAGTAGTATTCCAATTTAAGAACTATAGGGGATATCCCTGATGAACAAGAATCGATTTGTATATTTAGTACTCGTCCTCACTATCCAATCAAGCATCCACGCTTCACTCCATGGTTCATTCCCTCCCTCCCCATCCCACACCCAAGTACCCAATCCAAGCCCAGTGCCCCACTGCCCATGCCACTAAGCCCAGTGCCCACCTCTCGCCCTTCCCCGCGTAGCCCTACCGCTGGTAGCTTAGTCACCGCCAACACATGCGCCCTTCCTCCACCGCAGAGGCCTAGATCTGGCCCCGCCACTGCTGGCTCCGCAAAGGAAGCTGGCAGGCGACGAAGCGCAGAGAGAGAAATGTACTACATTCTATACATTTCAGCAAATTATATTGACATCATACAGAGATAAGCATTTTAGAAATGATTACATACGCTCTTTGGGGAAGGTGAATAGTCATTCCGCCTTCTTGGGGCAGGAGAGTAGGTCCTATATATAGTGTTGGAAACATCATTTATAGTTTTATTAAATAATGCATAACGCACAGTAAAAGCCATTATAATTTAAACACTTATCAAACAAGACTCAACAAAAGGTGATCCAAGGCCACGACGGCGAGGAGAGCAGGAGCGTGGTTGTGAACGAGAACGAGACCGTCCTGCAGGAACCATAGCGACTAGTCAATATTGCAATGCATGCTATGTAAAAACTTCAAACATCACATAAATTTTGAGCAAAACATTTTGTTGCCATCAGGGATAGCCCTGCTGCAAAATAGTGCCTGATCCTGACATAACTAATGAAAAGGAATTGCATCATGCATCAAATATAAAATAAGGGATCAAGGCTCTACTGATGTTTACAGCAGTTGCTATATGGACAGGGTTTAGTTTCTACAGTAGAGCAAGATGACCTAAACTCCAAAGCATTCAGTTAAGCATCTTGAAGAATAGGTGTCATAAATAACCGATTTGGCATTGGTTATAGCCGGCGCCATTGGGCCAAGTCCAAGCCCAAGCCGGACCATCTTCAGTCCAGCACAACTACGGACTAGGCCCATGGCGTAGGAGAGAGTTGTTAGTTACCTTATATATCTAATTATGTTTCCTAGTATAATTCAAATTACTATAATAGATGTAAAGCCTTGGCCCGGCTATAAATAGGCAAGAGTTTTGATGAATAAAGCAAGCAATATTAGGGTTTAACCCTCCTCTGTCCTGCCCGGGTGATTGGAGAGCCGCCGCCTCCTCTCATCCGTGCAAGACAGCACTTATCTCCCCAATTCTACCACACCGTGACATATTTGGTATCAGAGACCTTCGATTCCTCCGCCGCCATGCCTTCCGACGACGAACCTCTCACGACGGCTTCCCTCCAGTCGGCTCTGTCCGGATTCTTCGCCGATATCACACCCAGTCTCGACAAGATCGCGTCGCTGGAGTCCTCCATGCGGGATCTCATGCAGCAACAGCAAGCCCATCACCTCGCCATTATGCGCCTTGAAGTGGGACGCGGCAAGGCCCTCTCCCCTACGGCTGCCATCGAGGAGGACGCCGAGACCAGCGATGCATCTGTTCCGCCTCCGGTTGCACCGTCCACGCTGCTTCCCGCCCAGCAGCACATCGCCTTGCCTAGCGGGGGTGCCGGACAACCCTCCAAGGCCCAACGTGTTCGTATAGCGTCCAGCAAGGAGGATGAAGATCGTACAGATAGCCACTTTCATAAGTGGAAGTTTCCCACATACGGTGGCGACGAGGATCCTTTTCCATGGTTATCTCGCTGCGACCAATTCTTCTATGGACAAAAGACGACAGAGCGGAACAAGGTGTGGACAGCCTCCTATCATCTCACCGGACGAGCCCAAACTTGGTACACTCGCTGGGAACGGCGTTACGGCCGACCCAATTGGAAGGACTTTGTCCAGTTGGTCACCAAGCGCTTCGGCCCGGAATTGAACAGCAACTCTCTTGGTGCTTTGGCAGCTCTACGACGATCCGGGACTCTCCAAGAATATGACGATCAGTTCCTTACTCACCTCTGCCATGCTGAATCCTTATCCGAACAGCAGGAGGTGGACCTATATACCTACGGGTTGCAGGAACCCCTTCGTTCGGAGGTCGAGTTGAAGCACCCAATGGACCTTGACGAAGCTATGAATGTTGCCAGAGCAATGGATAAACTCCAGCGCGCTCTTCTTACTGCTATGACGCCCTCCAAAGGGTCTCGGTCCAGCTTCTCTCGCCAAACGACCACTGCTGCACCTTCAACCAATGCTGCACCTTCATCCAATGCAACAGTTTCTACACAACCAGCGGTCTCTACCTTCAAGCGGCTCACTCCTAGTGAGATGGCTGAACGCCGCCGTCAAAAACTCTGCTTCAATTGTGATGAAAAATATTTTCCTGGCCATGAATGCAGAAAAGTGTTTTCCATCCTTGCGGTTAATGAGGATAGCAGTGACGAGGACAACGAGAGCGCTGAAGATGGCCATATCTCCTTGCATGCAATTTCTGGTGTCCGTTCAGGCCAAACCATGCAGCTTAGTGTACGTCTTGCTGATTGTGATGTCGTTGCCTTGGTGGACTCGGGATCAACTCACAATTTCATCAACGAGTCGCTCGCTCAGCGGCTTCCTACTAAACCTTTGCAACGCCAAGGTTTGGGCGTCATCGTGGCCAATGGTGATCGAGTTCCATGTTTGGGGGTCTTTCGATCTGTCCCTTTTGCAGTTGGTGGTTCCCTCTTCACCACTGATTTTTATGTGATCCCCCTGGGTGCCACCGAGATGGTCCTGGGTACTCGCTGGTTAGCAGGTCTTGGTCCAATTACTTGGGACTTCCAACAGCGCACTATGATGTTTCAAATTGCTTGCAATGGCTAGCTTGGGCTGAATATTGCTATAATACTTCGTATCATAGCTCACTGCGTGATACCCCATTTCGCGTGGTCTATGGGCGTGATCCACCTTCTCTTCGCTCATATGACCCCTCTGAAATCCGCTATGAAGCTGTTGCGGACAGTATTTCCCAGCGTGATGAGTTCCTTGTTGAGATCAGAGATCGTCTCTTGTTTGCTCAACAGTCTGCCAAACTCCATTATGACGCTAAGCATCGTCCATTGGAATTTCAACTTGGTGACTGGGTTTGGCTTCGTATACATCAGCGGCCAGCTGCTGCTCTTCTAGGAATTCAACGTGGCAAGTTGTCCTCTCGCTTCTACGGGCCATACCAAATTCTACAGCGCATTGATCCTGTAGCATATCGCTTGGATTTACCACCCCGTTCAAAGATCCACAATGTATTTCATGTCAGTCTTCTGAAGCCTTTCAAAGGGTCTCCTCCAACTGCTCCTCCAGCGCTACCTCCCTTGCTGCATGGGCGTGTTCTTCCTCAACCCGCCAAGGTTCTACGTGCTCGTCGCCGTACTGATGGTGTTCAACAATTGCTGGTCCAATGGGAAGATGCTTCTCCATCTGTCACTTCGTGGGAAGATTTGACCTCCTTCCGTCATCGGTATCCAACTTTTCAGCTCGAGGACGATCTGTTTTCTGAAGGAGGGGGAGGTGTCATAAATAACCGATTTGGCATTGGTTATAGCCGGCGCCATTGGGCCAAGTCCAAGCCCAAGCCGGACCATCTTCAGTCCAGCACAACTACGGACTAGGCCCATGGCGTAGGAGAGAGTTGTTAGTTACCTTATATATCTAATTATGTTTCCTAGTATAATTCAAATTACTATAATAGATGTAAAGCCTTGGCCCGGCTATAAATAGGCAAGAGTTTTGATGAATAAAGCAAGCAATATTAGGGTTTAACCCTCCTCTGTCCTGCCCGGGTGATTGGAGAGCCGCCGCCTCCTCTCATCCGTGCAAGACAGCACTTATCTCCCCAATTCTACCACACCGTGACAATAGGTGAAGGGAAAGGTTAGCGGTTGGAAATAGATCAGATCACCAAAGCTAGAAGTGTGGTGGCCCTGGCCCCTTGTGATCAGAATAACCTTTGTAGAGCCAGCACAAGTGAAATCTCAAATAAAAAAACATATACACATAAAAAAAACCTTTAAAATTAGTAAGAACTATGGTATACCTGAATCTAATGTGGCTACACATATCGTCAGGCCTTTTTCGTGTCTCCGCAGCAAGAACAATAGCAATCTCGCATCCAAGAAGCATCTGACAGTCCATCTAATGTTGTGCTTCAGAAATGTCATGTGAGTCATCAAACTCCACAAAAGCAAATCCTCTTGGCTGCCTACATAATTATAAGATTCTGGATTAAGTAAAATCTCATAGCATATGTAAACAAAGAAGTGGTCACATATTGATCATTTAGTATGTGGCTATGTGCCTGCTGAGTTACCACCAAAGTTTCATATTCCATCAAACCATCTAAATTTCTTCATTAAGCACAGCGAGTAACTTACTAAATTTTTCACCAAAATGGTAGCAAGCTTTCCAAAATAGCAATTAGGAACTCAAGCTCTTCTAGCATCCAAAATTCTTGTGTAACTGCGTCGTCACGGAAAGGATTCACTTCAAGTTCCACAAACGTTTGAAATAGCATGACTTGAAACCAACTTCTCTTCATTATATCTTCCCATGGAAAACTGAGTAAAAAACTCTCTTCTCTTAAGGAAATTAATTTTGTTAACAAATTGAATCTTGTCTTCATAGAATAACATCATTCGCACAGACTATATATCTCACCAAACAAATGAATAGTTAGGACTGTTAAAGTGCTCTTCGAAATGTCCAGGGGCTTGTATTTAGTTCAATCCAATACAATCCTGGAAATCATTTCAAAGGAGTGATTCGCACCAGAAAAAAATGCATAAACATGAGACGATTAAGTAAACATATCCTCTATAGGACATGAAATTAATGGGATGTTTACAGCCATGAAGATACTGCTAATAACATTTCCACATGAGCAGAAGATAAACACCAGCAGTAATTTATTGCTATTAGCTAATTAATAAGAGTAGCACACCGGTAAGAGAAGACTTAACTTCTGAGTGATGTTGAATCTTCAGTAGCTCACCATGTCTATTTATATTATTATATCCAATGATTATCTGTATCATAGGTACTTACCCGCTGTAGTAGTCTTTTGGCAGGTAAACATCTCGAATTGGACCAAACTTTTCAGACAGGCCTCGGATATCCTCAGGTCTGGAAATGTTACTGGTATGAAACATGGCCAAGCATATATGAAAAATGGGTGGTGAGATCAGAATCTGTATACCTGCAGTTTAGTGGAATGTTATGGACCAGGAGGCCAGTGGCACCTTCGTCATTCCTTCGTCCATGGCCACCAGATCCTCTATTGGGACTAGGAGGGCTCTGGCTTCTTCCCTTTCCACCGTGTGCTCTCCTTAGGGGGCTATCCTGAGGGGGGTTGTGCCTCCCCATTGCCCTCAGTACCTACACATGCATACATTGAGCACTGATCAAAACTCGGCGCCGGCATGGTTCATGAACATTCCATCCACGTATACACCTCGCAGTGGCAAACAATTTAAAACAAAACATTTCGGCAAATTATATTGACATCATACGAAGATAAGCATTTTAGAAAATGATTACATACGCTCTTTGGGGAAGCAGAATAGTCATCTCGCCTTCTTAGGGCAGGAGAGTAGGTCCTATATAGTGTCGGAAACATCATTTAAAGTTTTATGAAACAATGCATAACACGTGGTAAAAACCGTTATAATTTAAACACTTGTAAAACAAGACCATGATGGTGAGGAGAGCGGGAGCGTGATTGTGAACAAGAAAGAGACCGTCCTGCAGAAACCATAGCAACTTGTCAATATTGCAATGCATGATATGCAAAAAAACTTCAATCATCACATAAATTTTGAGCAAAACATTTTGCTGCCATCAGGGGTTGCCCTGCTGCAAAATAGTAGTGCCTGATCATGACATAACTAATGAAAAGGAATTGCATTAGGCACCAGTATATAAAATAAGGGATCAAGGCTCTACTGATGTTTACAGCAGTTGCTATATGGACAGTGTTCAGTTTCTACAGTAGAGCAAGATAATCTAAACTCCACAGCATTCAGTTAAGCATCTTGAAGAATACGTGAAGGGAAAGGTTAGCAGTTGGAAATAGATCAGATCACCATAGCGAGAAGTGTGGGCCCTGGCCCTCCTGATCAGGATGAACTCTACAGAGCCAGCACAAGTCAAATCTCAAATAAACACACACACACACACACACACACAGAGCATTTAAATTAGTAAGAAGTATGGTATACCTGACTCTAGTATGTCTACCCATATCCTCAGGCCTTTGTCGTGTCTCCGCAGCAAGAATAACAGAAATCTGGCATCCAAGAAACTGTTAATAGTATATGGTATAGGGGTTTATTTGCTATTTTCCTTCACCTGTACCCTGTATATCTAGGCCCATTTTGGCCCATAGTAAAGGTGCTTGCTGTCCATCCAGCACCCTTCGTGTCGAAAGGGGGGCATCGTTGGTATGTCATCTTTGTTGATGATTATTCTCGATATACTTGGATCTATCTTTTGACATCTCGTGCTCAGGTGTTGCCTGCTTACAAGGCCTTCTCTGCTATAGTTCACACTCAGTTTGGTTCTCTTGTTCGTGTATTTCGCGCTGATTCTGCTGGCGAGTACTTGTCTGCGTCTCTCCGACAGTACCTTTTTGAGCAGGGCACGCTTCCACAGTATTCCTGCACTGGTGCCCATGCTCAGAATGGGGTTGCTGAGCTCAAACATCGTCACATCCTCGAGACAGCTCGTGCTATGATGCTTGCTTCTTTTGTTCCTCCTCACTTTTGGGGTGACGCCCTCTCCACAGCAGTCTATCTCGTTAACATTCAGCCCTCGGTTGCCCTTGGTGGTGCCACCCCCTTCGAGCGACTTTTTGGCTACTCTCCTCCATATAGTCATCTTCGCTCCTTTTGCTGCGTTGTCTTTGTCCTTCTTCAGCCTCGTGAGCGCACAAAGTTGACTGCTCAATCAGCGAAGTGTGTTTTTGTTGGTTATGACTCTGAGCGCAAAGGTGCTTGTTGTTGGGATCCCGCTGCTCGTTGGATCAGAGTATCCCGTGACGTCATCTTTGATGAGTCTCATCCTTACTTTACTCCTGATCCGTCCTCCCATTCTCAGTCGTTTGCTGACTCTCTATCCTTCCTTACCCTACCAGATCCCTTGTCTTTTCCTCGATTGCGATCATACATGCCTACTTCGACACCACCACCATCATCTTCTCTACCACCTTCTTTGCCGACATCTCCGCCACCTCCTTTGCCGACATCGCCTTCCTCACCACCATCACTACCACCTTCTTTACCGACATCGCTTTCTTCCCCACCACCACCACCTTCCTCTTGCCCACCATCACCTCTCTTCCCTTTTTCTCATCCACCTGTTCGTGTCCATTACTCTCGTCGTCCACCACTTCCCTCTAGTTCTCCCTCCATTCTAGGACCAGCTCCTCTTTCGGTTCCCGAGTCTTCTCCTGACACTTACACACCTTCTTCTGGGGACTCTCCTGTCTCTGTTCTGGAGTCTTCCCCAGATCCACCTCGGTACGCTCTTCGTGATCAGAGCACGATTCCTCGTCCTGATCGCTATGGCTTTGCTGCTCCGGCTACCTCTACTTCTGAGCCCACTTCCTTTCGTGATGCTGTCACTCATCCTGAGTGGCAGTTCGCTATGGCTGAGGAGCTTGCGGCTCTAGAGCGTACCCACACTTAGGACCTTGTTCCTCTTCCTTCTTCTGTGACACCCATCACCTACAAGTGGGTCTACAAGATCAAGACTCGCTCTGATGGTTCTCTTGCGCGCTCCAAGGCTCGTCTTGTTGCCCGTGGTTTTCAGCAAGAGCCTGGTGTGGACTTTGGTGAGACTTTTGCTCCTGTTGCCCACCGGACCACTGTTCACACTCTTGTGGCTGTTGCTTCAGTCCGCCAGTGGAATATTTCCCAGCTTGACGTGCAGATTGCCTTTCTTCACGGTCAGCTGCATGAGGTCTACATGCACCCACCTCCTGGCTACTCTGTTCCTGACGGTCATGTGTCTTCTTCGTCGCTCTCTTTACGGACTAAAGCAGGCCCCCCGTGCCTGGTTTGAGCGCTTCACTTCTGTTGTTACCGCGGCTGGCTTTGTTGCGAGTCAGCATGACCCTGCTCTCTTTGTTCACCAGTCTCCTCGTGGTCGGACACTTCTTCTTCTTTATGTGGATGATATGCTTATCACCGGGGATGATTCTCAGTTTGTTGCCTTTGTTAAGGCGCGCCTCGGTGAGCAGTTTCAGATGTCCAATCTGGTTCCTCTTCGATACTTCCTTGGGATAGAGGTTAGTTCCACACCTGAGGGCTATTATCTCTCTCAGCGGAAATACATTCATGACCTCCTTGATCGTGCCTGTCTCACTGATCACCGCACGGTTGACACTCCCATGGAGCTTCATCTTCAGCTTCGTCCCACAGATGGTGACCCTCTTGTCGACTCCACTCGCTATCGCCACCTTGTTGGGAGTCTTGTTTATATAGGTATTACTCGTCCAGACATCTCTCATGCTGTTCACATTCTGAGTCAGTTCATGTCTGCCCCCACTCAGATACGCTACAGTCACCTTTTTCGTGTCCTGCGGTACCTTCGTGGTACTATTGATCGCCGTCTATTCTTCTCTCGCTCCAGCTCCTTGCAACTTCAGGCCTACTCTGATGCTTCCAAGGCTAGTGATCCCTCTAATCGCAAGTCCATCTCTGCTTATTGTGTCTTCCTTGGCTCTTCCTTGATTGCCTGCAAGACCAAGAAGCAGCAGGCTGTTTCCCGCTCTAATACTGAGGCTGAGTTGTGCGCGTTGGCTTCTGTGACGGCTGAGGTGACATAGCTGAGGTGGCTTTTGGCAGATTTTGGGGTTACCATCTTCTACCCTACGACAGTGCGGTCTGACAGCACCGGCGCCATCAGTATTGCTCATGATCCAGTGAAGCATGAGCTTACGAAGCATATTGGCGTCGATGCATCATATGTCCGGTCACAGGTGCAGCAGCAGGTGGTTGATCTCGAGTTTGTGCCTTCAGAGCTTCAGCTTGCAGACTTCTTCACCAAGGCACAAACTAGAGCTATGCATGATTTCCATCTCTCCAAACTCAATGTAGTAGATCCACCTTGAGTTTGAAGGAGGGTGTTAATAGTATATTGTATAGGGGTTTATTTGCTATTTTCCTTCACCTGTACCCTGTATATCTAGGCCCATAGTAAAGGTGCTTGCTGTCCATCTATCAGAAACATCTACGGTCCATCTGATATTGTGCTTCAGAAGCGTCGCGTGAGTCAGCAAACTCCACAAAAGCAAACCCTCTTGGCTGCCTCCATAATTATAAGATTCTGGATTAAGTTAAAATCTCATAGAATATGTAAACAGAGAAGTGGTCACATATTGATCATCAATAATATGTGGCTACGTGGCTGGCGTGTTACCACCACAGTTTCCTATTCCATCAAACCATCTAAATTTCTTCATTAAGTACTGTCAGTAACTTACTAACTTTTTCACCAAAATGGTAGCAAGCTTTCCAAAAAGGCAATTAGGAACCCAAGCTCTTCTAGCATCCAAAATCCTTGTGTAACCGCATCTTCACAAAAGGATTCACTTCAAGTTCCTCAAACGTTTGAAATGTCATGGAAGACCGAGTAAAAACCCTCTTCTCTTCAGGAAATTAACTTTGTCAACAAATTGAATCTTGTCTTCATAGAAGACCTTCATTCGCACAGACTCCATATCGTAGTATTGAAACGAGTCTCTCAGCGATTACACCAAACAGGTTATCTTATCATAGACACTTACCCGCTGTAGTAGTCTTTTGGCAGGTAAACATCTTGAATTGGACCAAACTTTTCAAACGAACCTCGGATTTCCTCAGGTCTGCAAAAAAGTTACCGGCATGAAACATGGTCAAGCGTATAAAAAAAATGGTGGTGAGATCAGAATCTGTATACCTGCAGTTCAGTGGAATGTTGCGGACCAGGAGGGTTTTTATGGCACCTTGGTCATTCCTTCCTCCATGCCCACCAGATCCTCTACTGGGAGTGCTCTGGCTTCTTTCCCTGCCACCATGTCCTCTCCTCGGGGGGCTGGGGCTCACCATTGCTCTCAGTACCTGCGAACGCACGCATCGAGCACCGATCAAAACTCGGCACCGGCATGGTTCATTGATCCCATCCACGCAGATGCCTCACGGTGGCAAACAATTCAAAACGAAACAGTTGGTTAATCCATACGTCTATCATCTAGGATAGCAATTCAAGAACTGTAGGGGATGCCCCTGATGAACAAGAATCGATCTCTATATCTAGTACTCGTCCTCACTGCCCAATCAAAGCATCCAGTACTCTTCAGGAAATTAATTTTGTCAACAAATTGAATCTTGTCTTCACAAAAGACCTTTGACCTTCATTCGCACAGACTCTATATCTCACCAAACAAATGAATCATCAAGACCGTTAGAGTGCTCTCTGAAATGTCCAGGGCTTGCAATTAGTTCAACCCAATACAATCCTGAGAATCATTTCAAAGGAGTGATTCACAACAGAAAAAAAAAACCCATAAACATGAGAAGATTAAGTAAACATGTCCTTTATAGGACATGAAATTAATGGCAATCAAGGAGTTCCTTGACTGACCTTCACATATATTAGCTAATTTTTTGAGGAAAATATATTAGCTAATTTGATTCTATGATATTTTAGAGATTGCAACAAGAACATACAAAAAAGGGGTCCACTGATTTTTGTGGTGGGTTTTATAAAAAATGTTAAAATCTAATACTGACACTTCCTATCCCTAGCCCTAGGATGCTTCCTTCATGCAGTCTGTGAGCCGTTGATCTCAAGCAGGGTTTACAAGCCACATGGGATGTTTACAGCCATGAAAATACTGCCAACTACATTTCCACATGAGCAGATGATAAACACCAGCTGACCAGCAGTAGTTTATTGCTATAAGCTAATTAATAAGAGTAGCACACCAGCCAGAGAAGCCTTAATTTCTGAGTGATGTTGAATCTTCAGTTGCTCATCATGTCGATTTATATCATTATATGCAATGGTAATATTGACATGAGTCTCTTGGCGATGGCATGAAACAAGTTATATGTATGACAGACACTTACCCGTTGTAGTAGTCTTTCGGCAGGTAAACATCTCGAATTGGACCAAACTTTTCAAACTGACCCCGGATATCATCAGGTCTGCAAAATTTTAGTTGCTGGTATGAAACATAGTCAAGGTGAAGAATATTAAAAAAAATTTGGGGGTGAGGTCAGTATCTGTAACCTGCAGGTTAGCAGGATATTATGCACCAGGAGGCTTCTGGCACCTTGGTCCGTTCTTCCAAGGTCACCAGATCCTCTCCTTGGGGAGCAATTGTGAGGGGGGCTATGCCTCCCCATTTCTCTCGGTACCTGCACACGCATACATTGGGCACAGATCAAAGCTCGGAGCCGGCATGGTTCGTTCATCCCATCCATGCATACGCCGCACGGTGGCAAGCAATTCAGAAAAAAAAACAGGTGGTTAATCCATACATCTAGGCTAGCAATTCAAGAACTGAGTGGATGTCCCTGATAACTAGAATCAATCTCTAATCTTCTAAAAACAAGAATCAATCCCTATATCTACTACTAGTCCTCACTGGCCACGCTGCACTCACACCCAATCCAAGCCATCAATGGCAGCCCCCACCACCGCTGGCTCCGCAGAGGCCTGGATCTGGCCCCGCCACCACTTGCTCCGCAAAGGAAGGCAGGAGGCGCCGAAGCACGGAGCACCCCGACGAGTGGAGAGGGGAGGACGAAAAGAGACTCGCGCTGGGCCGGACTCTCAGCCCATACATAGAACAAGTAGCATAGTAACAAGCACAATCCTCCGCTTGACACTTTTAACAAAACTACTCGTGCACTTCCACGGACCATAAAGGAATGAAAGAAAAACATTGACGCAAACTTGGGGACGGACGTCCGACGCTGCGCTCGCGCGTCGGACGCCGCCCCGGCCCAGCCCAGCATGCGCACCCTCGCGAGAATGAGAAAAACCCTCCACTGTTTGCATGCATGCAATGACATCAGCGAGCCCAACATGCACACGCGCTCGCAGAAATGAGAAAAAAAGGTGCCCCTGTTTGCATGCATGCGATGACATCAGTGATGATGTCAGCGAAAATATTCCTTTCGGTTTCTCTTTCGATGGCCATAGATTTTGACTGGTTACTCCAATGCACGAACCATTTGCACCGCTGCGTTCCTCTCATTTTTACGAACAAAACAATACCAGTGTTGACATATAAAAGTTACTGAAACAATTTGTTATCCTAATAAAACAATTAATTTAGCCTGTTGAAACAATATGACTGGCCTGCTGAAACAATTACTTTTACTTAGTGGAAGCACAACCAAGTGAAACAATTTGTTTATCCTATTGGAACAATATATATAGCCTCTTGAAACAATTGGTTTAGCCTGTTGGAACAATATATATAGCCTGTTGAAATAACTAGTTTAGCCTGTTGGAACAATATGTCTGGCATGTTGAAACAATTAGTTTAGCCTGTTGGAACAATCTATATAGTCTGTTGAAACAATTGGTTTAGCCTATTGGAACAATATTTTTGGCTTGTTGGAACAATTAGATTAGCCTACTGAAACAACTAGTTTAGCCTATTGAAACAATTTGTCTAGGCTGATGAAGCAATTTGTACAGCCTATTGGAACAATATGTCTAGAATGTTGAAACAATTAGTTTATCCTGTTGGAACAATCTATCTAATATGTTGAAACAATTCGTTTAGCCTACTGGAACAATATTTTTGGCCCGCTGGAACAATTAGTTTAGCATAGGGTATTGGAACAACCTATTGAAACAATATGTTTGATCTGTTGAAATAGTTAGTTTAGCTCGTTGGAACAATCTATCTAGTCTGTTGACACAATTTGTGTGACCTATTGAAACAATATGTTTGGCCTATTGAAACATTTAATTTAACCTACTGGAACGATATGTCTAGCCGGCGGAAACAATTAGTTTAACCTCTTGTAACAATACATCTAGCTTGCTGAAACAATTAGTTTAGCCTATTGGAACAATATGTCTAGCCTGCTAAAACAATTAGTTAAGCCTATTGAAACAATCTGTATAGACTGTTGAAACAATTTGGCCAAAGAAAATAAAAAATCAAAAAAATAAAGTATTTGAAATGAGCTTATTAGGATTTTAGATGAATTATGAAATTTGTTCTATGCAGTTTGGATTCCAGATGAAATAGATACAAAAATGAGAAATTAAATAGAAAAGCAATGAACCGCTCATTTTTCCTTACTAGCGGTGAACGTGCAGTGCATCAATCATGCGCGGGGATGTGATTGGCTGGCTATGTGCGCACTGGGAGCAAAAAAAATTTCGTCGGACGCTGTAGCCCAAAGGCCAAGTAAGCATGCGCGAACTGCATGCCTCTCGCATGTCTCTTGGCCAATAGAAAAACAGATCGTTAATGGTGCATGCGCTAATTACTTGCACGCCGCGTGGGCCGTCGGTTGGCTGGGCCGTGGCGTCCGATGCGTCGGACGTCCGGTGCCAAGCATTTCCGAAAAACATTTTTCATAGAAAAAATATATAAGTATGAAAGATGATTTTTAGAAAAAACATTATATGTAAACTCATTTCAGATCGAGAGTATGATATAAACAAAAATTGAACATTGTGCGAAAAACTTTTGGTCCTCGACCACCAGTGTTATATCTTCTAAGTTTTAGAATTTTTAGCAGCTCAATAATTTATAGCACCACATGTTGTGAGTGATTGTATGTTTTATAAGCCACAATTGTGACCTTTGCACTTTCCAAGTGATGGTGGCCATTCGATACTGGTCCTACCAATGTTGTTGGCATACATTTTAGAATCCCTTCATTCATGCTCCCGAGCAATTCACATATTAAAAAAATAGAAACAAAAGAATTGCGCAAGAAACACAACAAACTTGAATTTCCAAGATAAAAAATCCCCAAGCACTTCTTGGATATAGATCACATCTATTGTTCTTGCTATCACTTAGAAAAGAACATTTGTAGTGCTACTGCATGCCATGGGAGGATAAATTCAAAGAGACATCCCAAATAAAGATGGATATCTAGTCCACATGGCATCTAAGTTTAATGGTCGAGAGCTAAAAAAAAACGAGGCAATTTCAGTTTGATATATAATAGGTTAAAGTAAAAAGCTTAGTCATGCACAATAGGAACTAATTAAACTTATAAAGTGATTTCCCATAGCCCCATATGTTAAAACTGTAATTGCATGCTCTTGATCAATATCTGCCACCTGCATGTAAACATTCCATAAATTAGTTTAGGGTTTCAACAACCAGCCAGCTTAGAGATCGATCAAGATGCATGCATGCTCACCGGGCTGGCGCCTGTAAGATTAGTTTTGGTATTGATGACGAAAGACTAAGGGCATTGTGTTTTTTGTAGTTTCTTTTATATTCCTTTGTGTGAGTCTTCGGTCTTGCCTGCTACATCTACATCAAGCTCAAGACACCAAGATCAAGATATAAGCACAACTGCCGGAGCATAATCCTAAGCCTAGCCAAAACCCCAAGCCAAGTCAAATAGAGTCAAACTCCAACCCTTAACTTGCCTAGCCAAAGCTATGTGGTTAAGCCAAGTCCTTTTGACCCCAAAAGACCAAGTCTTAGGCCTTCACCAAGTGAACATGATCTTATCCAAGTCTCTTTGCTGTCTTGGTAAGAGCGATAGCCAAATGATCTCAAGACAGTGCCTAAGTGATCCCCTAGAAGTCCCAAGGTCAAAGGCTAAGTGGAAGGAAAGAGAGAAGAGAGGAGCCGGAAATGGTTTTCTTGGTTTTGAGGGTTCATTATTTTTTAAATAGGTTTTGTAACCTAGTTAGTTGGATAGCCCTCGTTTTTACCTTTTCGGAATGTCCAAGATCATCGAATTCCGAGTTCAGGAGCTCAAGATACGAAACTTTGGCTGAGTCCCCAGTTGGGAGCTCTATGCAGGACGGCGTCCGATGAAGGCAAAATCAGCCCAGATCTGTTCTCCGGACGATGTCCGATGAGGCTCCGGACGGCGTCCGATGAGCTTTCCGACTTCAGGTCGAACTAGCCACAGCCACCCGATCTTGTCTCGGTTTAATCTCGTCCATCCATCTATTTTCCTGGGTGCTAGGTCTATAAATAGAGGGTTTCGTGGGGGAACAACTTGAGGACTCCATTTGCATCCACCTACTCCCAAGAATAGAGAGAGGAGAAGAGATAGGAGAGAGGAGCCTCCCATGGTGCTTCCACCCCAAGCCACCATGTTCATCCATGTCTAGAGCTCGGATTTGTGAGGGAGAAGGAAGGGAGAAGGGAAGGTCGTCCCCAAGGTCATCTCAAGGTTTGCCCAAGGTTTCCCCATCATCCATGGTGAGTCCCATGTCCAAAATCCTAGCTCCCATGGCCTTCCACACATGAGCTCGGGATTGAGAGAGAGTTGAGAGGGTGAGGAAGGGAAGAAGAGGGAGTGTGTCTAGAGACCATCCTAGTGCTCCCAAGGTTGCCCCTTTGTGTGCTCCCCTCAACTCCCTTGGTGCTCCCACCTAGCCCAAGGTTGAGAAAGGTGAGCCGTGCTCCGGCTTGTGCTCATGTGCTCCCCGACGACTCCGCGAGCCAAGGCTTCACCGACGTGTACAACTACGCCAAGTCGTACCCGAGTAACTCTTCGCCAAGACCGTACTGCGATGACCGCTACTCCGACAAAGCCCGAAGCTTCTCTTCGGCCACCAGAAACGCGTTTCCGATGCTCTCCTTGGACGCGTCCTTGGTGTGCTCAAGTCCTCCGACGTGCGCGGGGGCCGGCTCCGCCTATGGAGTTGGTGTGGCGGGATTCTCCGGTGTGTGGAGGATTGTCGTTGCCTTGTATTCGACTGCTTCCTCTCCACGTGTAAGGTGAGGGCTTTCTAGTGCTCGAGCATTACGGACGAGAGGGTCCCAGGTCCCTGTTACCGCATGTGTTGTCCGCGGTGTGACCTTGCTGAACGGTGAGTAGGTGGGCATGTGTTGCACACCGAACATCGGTCAAACAAATTGCCGTGTCCCCTATTTATTATTCTAACACTATTGGAGATTGCTTGTGACCGTGTGCCATCGAGCCACGAGGAGTTGAGAGGAGTTGAGTGCTTGTTGCTTCCGCTTGTGCACGACTAGAACTGTGTAGGGCTTCCGCTTCCGCGCCTCTAGTCAAGTGTAGTTGCTCCGTTGCGCATAATTCTGAATATTTCTAACACAAGGTGTCAATTGGTGAGCGTCGTTTTAAGTAGAAAAGTGTTAAAATTGAAAAAGCCGCCAATTCCCCCCCCCCCCCCCTCCTTGGCCTCAGATCCTTACAGAGCCACCATGGTCCTGCAGTCTTGCTTCTCTTGCACCGCCCATGAGAACAGAAGAGCGGCATGCTGCCTCCATGGCCATTGATCTTATTGCATGCACCATCCTCTATGTATCCCTCCCTCACGTACACACCAAAGAAAGCTTCGCACACTTCTTCCTTCCTTGATTTCTTTCCCGATCACTTAGCCTTTGCTAGCTACCATGATGTGCATCATGGACATAGCCAAGAGAAGAAGGTATTTATCCCTACCAATTATGACACATCCATCAAAGATAGTAACAATATCCTTATATCCCTAACAATAATATAGGTTGGGGCTGGAGTTTGTTGATCAATAGCTAAGCAATCCATCTCTTGCCATACACATAGCAATTGTTGGCCATCCAAATATGCTAATATTATGGTGTAAACTTATATAAAGCAAGCATCAATGCAAGACATTACCAAAGGGAAGATGCATACTATAAGGCAAAACAAAGGTTTGTGGCATAAAACCTGCTAAGAGGACTTGGGTTATTGCCTTATTGGCTTCTTGCTCCTGTTTATTTATGGTCCGAAATGCATACTCCATTGAATAACAGTAATCCAATCAAGTTATTATGTGAATATTTCCCATAACCAAGTCGACTTTAGTCTATGCACGTCCAGTAAGTTCCATCTCATGACTTGATATCAACCACATGAAGCTTCCAATCAAAACATGAACTAACTTTGAAGGTTAACTTACCTTAACCCTTGTCCATGAAGAAGGTGTGGTCACCATTTGGTCAGGAATGATGTTATGCACCAATACTCAATGGACCACAAAGGGATAAAGGGAAATATAATTTTAAGCAACGTATGGAATTATAAAAGATATAGTTAGATTAGCTATGATTTTAATGAAATTTATGGAAACAAGATACTGATATTTGCACAATTCACCAACTTGTTATAGAAATGGCAGTCATGGATTAGATCAGCTATGATTCATGTTTGTGTCAAGTAGCACAGATATAGAAATAGGCAAATAGCACATTCAGGGATATAGATGCACACATGACATGGCAGTTGGCACAAATAATGTATACAAATCTAGAGGTCACCCTTGCAGTCCATCTCATCCTTCAATATAATGCCATCAAGATGAAACAACACCTAAAGTTCAATTAACCAGAAAATTGCCAGATAATACACAAAATAGTGACCTCTTATGGAATTAACTACTGATAAAATCTAGATCATGCTCAAAGCATCCAGGTATGTAGTATTTAGATAAAAGAAATTAACACAATTAGTGGTAGGGTTTGAAATTCCAATAGTAGAGAAAACTGAAAGTAGAGCACTGCTTCAGCAAACTAACACCCGCATTATGGAAGCTTTCTCGCAAAAAGTAATTTATGTATCATCTACAGCGCGATGCTTGCACTGAAATTTCTATTGGGTAATACAGAAGTTCAACTGTATTTTTTTGCAATAAAAAGATTGGTAATACAGAAGTTCAACAACATTTTTTTGCACTAAAAAGATTGTGACATCACAGATATAGCAGGTTCCTTTACTTTATTGCACCTCAAATTGCTTACATGCGTAATTCATAAGGTCATATTTTCAGCATTGCTAACCTATTTAAATTATAATCAGAATAAAAAATATCAAAAAGAAGACGTCAATGTCCAAAAGTTTGGAGATCGTAGTTTTAACTGAGAACATACCCCAGCATTGGATGGTTTGTCAAGGCTTCCATTAACTGTTTTATTTGCAGAAGTAAGAAGAGGATTTTTGGATAATGCTTCTATGAGATCTGGGTAAGAAGCGGCAGAAAATCCACAAAAACGGGCAGTTGCTCCAATATTTTCACGCCTCAAAGCAATCTAATAAAGTTCAGAGGTAAGAATTAGTGCAACGAAGAAACATACACATGCATGTAAGGAGTAAATGATTAGAGAATACTTTTCTGGTTCAACAAATTTCCTTGATCCCAAATCTGCCTAAGTTCCTTTGCACTGCAACAATTTTTCCAGGATCCCACCTACCTGCAACACGATATGCACAAAAACATGTAATTAAACATAAAACAAGGAATACTTACCGACATGTGTAAACCTGTTAGAGATCAAGAGTTTTTTACCTCTATGGTAAGGGAATTCTCTGAAATATCAACAACTTTCGCTCTGAAAATATCGATTAAAAACATGACCTGTCAAACAATAGTCATAAGACGAAACAACACACTAAAACTCATCATTCAATTCTCCGTATAAAAGCACTGACATGATATTTCAGTGAATAATTATTAATCAGTATGGAGATTATAACAGCAGCACCAACAACATATCTCACCTAGGACGCTGATCTGGTTCAACATTGAGTTTTATAAGCATCAGCTCTCTTTCAAACTGTGGCTCTTTAGATAGATCTTCAACCTGCAATTTGTTGGATCCATACAAAATAAAGACTCATCCTGTGAGATGATCATCCAAGAAAGGAATGCGCTCTGGCACAATACACATTTCAGTAAGATATCAGTTTTGGTGGTAGCTATATTTTATGTTACATGCAGCTCAATGATGATGGAAAATGTACTCTGACACTGCCTTGCAATGCAGATAGCCTTTAGCTTCAAGCGTTTTCAGATTTAAATATCATGAAGATGTGTATTTCTGAATACATCTACTATATCTAAAACTAAGATACTCATGGTAGAAACGGTCATTGGTTTCCGGTCTTCAATAACTAATATAACAGTATCCACTTAACATAGAATAATGTGAATAAAACAAAGAAAAGCTTGGGGTGCCAGCAATTATCTGCAGGCAGCATGGTACATGTACCTAGAGGGCTCGGCGGCTCGCAACTACGAAGCAATTGCACATCTCCATTTCAGTTTCAATTTACTTCCAAAAAATATTATCTCACTCCATGATCTACTATGAACTTCCAAAAAATTATGTACGCTATTCATTCCAAGCAGCCCTTTAGAGAGTTTGGCACATCACACAAATTCAACATGCCCCCATCTCAAGTAACACATACAACACACATCATGGTTTGGAGGCACACATACAGCACACATCGGTATGAATCATGTTAAGTAGCAGAGATTAATGGAAGCAGCAAGGCGGAGCATCACTCACCACCGTGGTTTCTTGCGGAGACGACAGCGCGTGAAAACAGGGTGCTCACGGGTGCGTCCAAATGCATGGGAGACGGCGGCGCGTGACGGTGAATCTGGGAAAGAGGAAACCAGGGGAGGCGCCAACGAGTTCCTTGAAGGAGGAGGGGCAGGCGAGTTCCTAGATACCAGCAGCACATGAAGCACATATATAAATAATTGATATCTTCAGTGATAGTGCAATTTGGGACAGCCAACAAATAGGGAAAAAAGCCCAAGAACTACATGATTGTTGTTTTCTTGACTGCAACTATCTCAAATTTCAGTATAGATGACAAAACATCAAGGGGGCACATAAGCAACAAACTTCAGCAACTCCTTTAGCATCGTATAACTGATATTCTGTGGTTAGATAAATAAAACCTGTACAGTACAATATGATATGACCAAAATTTGAAATATATTAAGACATCACTGAGATGGATAAGCAAGCAGGCAAGGTAACCTGAGATTTATGGAAACATTCATCCTTCCTATTCTCGGTATGCAAGAACTAACTAATCTCTGATTAATTGATCTCTTCTGAATCCTTGCTAGTTGCTACATAAACCTACCTACATCAATAACTATGGAATTTAATAAAATAATCAATATTAGTTGGCAACACACTAATCTGTCATCATGGCTGATTAAGGGCATTATTCAAAAGGAAAAAAATGAAATAAGGATTCAGAAGAACTTGAGCACATTTATCACCTTCTCAATGTCCCTTCTGCTTGCAAGGATGGCCAAAAATTGAAGGTACAGATTGGAGGATTTGGAGCATGCAAACCCTTCCTAACCTCCTGGAATGTACATGTGCGAGTAGACCTCATGATTCATGAGTCACAAATTCACAATGAGTTGAAAAAACAATGGGAAGAAAGCCAAATTCTGAAACAATAAAGGATAACCACCTGTACAGGCTTGCCGTCAAACAATCTAAGGGATCTGAACCATAAGCAGAAGGCGGCGGGGCGAGGGATGTCGCGAGAAATGGAGTTGAGGAGAGGGAGGGCGGCGGGATGGGTTTAGGGGCAGGTTAGGGTTACTGGTTGTGTGTGTGGAGGGCAGCGGAAGGGCAATCGATCCTGCGCATTGAGTGAAATCGAATGGAATGGATTAAACGTTGGTGACACCACCACCACCACCACCATAGAGTAGAGATAGATATAGAGATATATCACCCACCTCTTCATTCTTCTCCTCTTCTCTTTGCCTAAACCTGTCACTTGTGCCTAGCAGCTACCCTCTCCTTCTCTGCCCCAAGCCCAAAGCCCCAAAGAGACTAGTGTCCTGTGGCCCCCTCCACCCAGGACACCTCCACCTTCCCATGAATTGATGATGACGACCTTTCCCCCTCATTCTGCGATGGTTTTGAAAATGAAAATGGTGTGAGTGGCCCCTCCCTCCTCTCCTGGCGGCATGGTTCTAAAAATCTCGATTAATTCCTGTAAGAGCCAATTGCGATCATTGTCATCTCATGGCCCAGCAGCGATCCAGCTCCCCCCGAGACCAACACCTGGTCTCGGGCCTAGGTCCCCACATCCATTGGCCTGACCCGGAAGCACAACCTAGGTCCTAACCCAACTCAGTCCAAAAGACTAACCTGGTGGGAGAGGGGTGCCTCCACCTTTTAAGCTGTGCTCCTCCATCAGCAATATCTGATGCGGGACTAAACCCAACAATCTCCCCAATCACATATCGGACCATCCATCCTACACCGTGCGATCTCCTGGAGACGTTCTGGGTTACCAACCATGGCTCTGATACCATTTGTTAGAAAAACAAGACCGATGCGATCTAGAAACGACACAGGAGGCACGATATTTGGTAACATGATTCACCTCTCAGGCTTCGTCCGTGGGGCTTTGACTATGGGTTCTTCTCAATCAACACAACCAGCCACCGTGGGTCGCGACCACAAACCGACCACAACCACCTGCGAGTCTATGCCGATACAAACTCGTTCTTGGTTACACTAGGGCCTCCTTCCTTTATATAGCGAAGGACTAACTAGAGTCCGACTCCTACTCTAATCCAACCCTGTCTTTTACAACTCAGAGTACTTGTAACCTACTAGGACACATATTCGACATCAACTTCTAACGAACTCCACCTTGGTGAATATGATGCCCGCCACCTTGAGGCCGTTGTACGTCTTATGTGAACCCTTTTACAAGACTCTAGTTGCTTCCTTCGCAGCTCACGCCTAGTCGCCCGAAGAGCCTCTCAGACCCACCGCCTTTTAGAACAGTTCTTGCACGTGGACTTCTTGGCTTCTTGCTTCTTTATCACTGAAAGGATCTTATGGCCTAGAGGGGGTGAATAGGCACAATTTTAATTTTCTATTGAACTTGATTAGAAACATCAAATTAAGAGTGACACATTCCTTGTTCTAGTGATTGAAGCGGAAGCAATAACAACAATTTGAGACAAGTACACTAGAGAACTAATCATGATCATAGCACAAGCATTCCATGTCAACAACTCAAAGTAAATGAAAGTAAATGCGAGAGAGGCGACAAGGTATTTGTTTAACCGAAGTTCGGAGCCACCTCTCGAACTCTCCGTCTAGGCAAGTCCTTCCGTACAAAAGACCAGCTCCCCTTCGAGCCTCACGCCCAACTTACTACCGATAGTCGTTCCGCCACTCCGGCGAGGTGGACTCTGTCACCCGTACACCGACTTGAGAGTAGCCACACGCCAAGGCCTACTCCCAAGCCCACGTCTCTGAGAACATCGTCTTCAAAGGTGTAGAACGTGGTGGATTTCTCTGGAGGTCGTCGAGGAGGTGGAGATGCGCCTTTGTTGAATGCACCTTCAAGTATGGGTGGCGGCCAAGGTGGCGGCCGGAGTGATGGATACCGTAGCATCATGTCCGAAGGTGAAGAAGACCAACTGTGTGGTCGACATGGCCAAGGTGGGGGCCGATGAAGCCATGTTGATGTAGCCGATGGAGTGGATGCGATGAATTGCCGCCAACGTGTCACGATCGTAGGGCAAGAAGTAGAGGAAGGAGTGGTGGTTGCATCCATGTGGACGATGTCCTCATCAGGAGGATATTAAAATGTGATTATTAATCTCTTTGCTGAGATGGGATTTTTGTAGAGAATGGATGTGTTTACTGCTCTAACATGTGAAACCGCTCCGAATTGTGTTTTCCTTTCTCTCTTTTGTTCTTCTGTGGCAGAGCACGGGCATTGTACTAGTACTAATAAAAATGTTATAATCAAATGTACAGCTATTTTATGGTAAATATAATTTTCATTCAATTATTATGTTTTTAGCCCAATAGAGGTCACTCTGGCGAGGTGGACTCTGTCACCCGTAAATCACTTGAGAGTAGCCACACGCCAAGGCCTACTCCCAAGCCCACGTCTCTGAGAACACCGTCTTCAAAGGCGTAGAACGTGGTGGATTTCTCTGAAAATCTCATCTCACCCCTTATATTGCTGAGAGCTAATATATATACATGTATAGCAGGCCTTCTTTTTGGGTCTAATCCTTTTACACAACAATTTTAACTATTATACATAAAGCCCAACACTCCTCCTCAAGATGGGTGATAGATGTCTATCATACCCATCTTGTTACAAGCTGAAACACACCCTCTAACGTCTAATCCTTTTGTTAAACAGTCAGTTATTTGTTTCTTCGAGGTTACAAACTTCAAAGTTAATACTCCTTCATCTAATCTCTCCTTGATAAAGAACCGATCCATTTCCACATGTTTAGTTTGATCGTGTTGGACTAGATTATTAGCGATGTTTATTGCCAACTTGTTATCACACCATAGCTTCATGGGTGTAGCCTCCACCAACCCTAACTCAAACAAAAGATTCTTCACCCATAGCATATCAGTTAAACTTACAACCATAGCCCAATATTCAGCTTCAGCCGTGGAGCAGGATACCACTGGTTGCTTCTTACTCTACCATGATATCAAATTGCCGCCCATAAACACGCATTATCCTGAAGTTGATCTTCTATCATCCAAACAGTTGGTCCAATCAGCATCACAAAAACTTTCCACCTTCATGTGTCCATTCCTCTTGAACCACGTTCCTTTTCTTGGACTTCCTTTCAAATACCTTAAGATTCTGTATGCAGCTTCCAGATGGCCACTCCTAGGATCATGCATATATCTACTTATCACAGTCACAACATAGGCTATATCTAGCCTAGTATGTTATAAGTAGATCAATCTACCAACAAGTCGTTGGTATCTCTCTTTGTCCTCTGAAACACCTGACTGTGCAATAACTTGTGATTTGGATCAATAGGATTTGAGGCAGGACGACATCCAAGCATACCTGTCTCATTTAGGCCTTGTTCTCGAGATGTAGCACATCTCATTATCTTTGTTTCTTGGCAAGCTATATCGTTTGAAAACACAAACTCTTGAAATTATGAAAGCGTTTTTTAAGAAACTTTAAGCAAGTTATGAAAGCCTATAGAAAACAAGAAACAAAATGAAAAAAATTTCATATTAGTTTCTATTTCAATAAATATTCAAATAATCAAATACACAATGTCTCTAGAACATAGAAGCTTCTAGAAGCTAATATTAAAATTTGTTTTTGCTTAGTTCCCAATTTTTTCAAAAGTTTTAATTAGTTGCTTCAAGATTTTTTAAAAAAGCTGCCATAATTTAGAGAGCTTATGTTTTCAAATGATATAGCTTACCAAGAAACAAAGATAATCAGATATGCTACATCTCAAGAACAAGGCCTTAGAAGATCTAGCACATATTTTCGTTGTGATAACACTATCCCTTTAGATGATCTAGCAATCTCAATACCCAGGAAATATTTGAGTTGACTTAGGTCCTTCAGTTCAAACTCCTTCATTAGATTCCCTTTTAATCTAGCTATCTCTAGATTATCATTACCTGTGATAACCATATCATTGACATACACGACAAGGATAGTGATGCGGCCTTCAGAATGATTATAAAATACAGTATGATCATCGTTGCATTGTTTATATCCCAAACCACACATTGCATGTCTAAATCGATCAAACCATGCTCTTGGTGATTATTTTAGACCGTACAAGGACTTTTTTAACCACAATACTTTACCTTCAGTCTGTGATTTGGCAAACCCAGGTGGAATCTCCATATAAACTTCCTCCTGAAGATCTCCATATAGAAATGCATTTTTTTACATCTAATTGGTTCAATGGCCAGTCAAAATTTGCTGCACAAGATATTAGAGTTCTCACTGTACCCATCTTTGATATGAGAGCAAAGGTCTCATCATAATCAATTCCGTATGTTTGGCTATAGCATTTTGCCAAAAGTCTTGCCTTGTACCTCTCAAGCTTTCCGTCGGGATTCTGCTTCATAGTGTACACCCACTTACAGCCTACCACTTTCTTTCCCTCTGGAAATGGTACAAGATCCCATGTCTTATTCTTTTCATGTGCTGCTAGTTCCTCTTTCATGGCTTCATTCCACCTGAAATCTTTCTTCGCTTCTTTCCATGTCTTCGGGATAGAGACTAATTGAAGGGATGCAACAAAACCTTCATAGGCTGGTGATAAAAACTCATATGCATGCTATATAGTTTGCTATGTCATTATCATTGTCATCACTGATGGCCGCATCTTCAAAGCCGTATCTTAATGTGGTTTTTCTACTGTACTTCTCTTTTCCTTTCTTATTGCAATGGGCAAATTTTCCTCTCCCCCTGTTTGTAACTTCTCTTCCCCTATATCAGAAGACACTTGCACTGAATCTGGAAGGTCAGATGACTTGTCGGTGTAATAAATACCAGGGTGTAAAGAGTCCCAGAGAAGACCGGGCGAGGGCCCCACACATCAGGCGGGCGAGCAGGCCCCAGCGTGTGGGCGAGCCCCTCAAGCGCCGGGCGAGGGCCCCACACGTCAGGCGGGCAAGCAGGCCCCAGCGTGTGGGCGAGCCCCTCAAGACCGAGCGAGGGCCCCACACGTCAGGCGGGCGAGTAGGCCCCAGTGTGTGGGCGACCCCTCAAGCGCCGGGCGAGGGCCCCACGCGTCAGGCGGGCGAGCAGGCCCCAGCGTGTGGGCGAGCCCCTTGGCGCGTGCAGGGTCCCCCTCTGTCAGGTGGGGCCCGCTTGGCAGGGAGCGTTTCGAAAGGAGTCTTCTGGTCGAAGGCTCCCCCTGCTGCGAAGGACGGAAGCATTAAATGCGACATCACGCGCGGATGGATCGAGACGGTGATGATTACCGCGACAGTGACCTCTGCGGGTCTGATCAACTGTCACTGTGGCGCTGCGGAATTGACCGGTAGAGAGAGAGTTCGCCATCATCAGGCTGGCCGCCCGCGTCAGGCGGCACGAGCTGGGGCCCGCCCGTCCTGTCACCGGCGTGTTCACACGGGTCAGAGGCCACTTGCGAGGCACGCGTGGGCGGCGCCGCTTGACAGCGGCACGTTTTCGTCTCTCCTGTCGTGTCCACGTATCTTATCAAGTGTACTGAGAACACTGTTTTGCCTACCCCCTCGGTTCTCTCCGCCAGTTCAAAGGCTTGTATAAAAGGAGAGGAGAGAGACCGAGGAGGGGGTTCCGGTTTTTCGTTCCGAAACATTCTGTAATCGCATTCCATACAACCACAACAAGAAAAGAGTTAAGGCCCGGGAGGAGTAGGACTGTTACCCGCGAGGGGGTCCGAACCTGGGTAAACCCTGTGAGTTGCTCTTCGTCGTGCCCGACGCTCAAATCGAACCGAGCTCGAGCTGATCGGCTAGCAGGATAAGAAAATCTGACCGGAGTGTGATCCGCAGTGGAGCACGCCGTCATGACTCACCTTCAATTTCAAAGACAGCTTGAGATGATTGCTCCTCCACATGTCGAGGTATCAATACGGTTCTTGGCCTTTTTCTATTGACTTGCACACCTGACTCCCTCAGGTCCCGTAAATTTTGTTCTTCATCTAAATGTGCCCTCTCATTTTCACATGAAGGTCCATTCACAGAGCATGGAATCAAGCCAGACATCACTTGCCTCGATTCTGTCCCATCTCCATCTTGCTCAAACTCTTCACATACTCCAGTGTATCAAGGTCAGCAAATAGCACAGTGAGATCTGTCTTTTCTCCATAAAAAAGATTTGACTCTCTAAAAGTTACATCCAAACTAAGAAATGTACGTTTTTCAGATGGACTCCAATGTTTGTAACCTTTTTGCCTAGAGTACCCAATAAAGATACACTTGATTGCATGTGGATCTAATTTTTCAACTGAAAGCCGATGATCCCTGACAAAGCAAGTGCACCCCAAAATCTTTGGTGGTACGACAAACTCATTTTTCCCAAATAGCATTTCATACGAGGTCTTCATCCCAAGAACTCTTCAAGGCATATGATTAATTAGATGAGTGACAGTTATAACTGCTTCACTGATATGTAGATCTGAGTCCTTTTGGTCTCACCAAATACTCTCTCCTGCCCTCGGAAGTTTATCTTGGCTCCCCTGGATCTGATCGTCGTGGTATGGAACACCGTCTCATCTCGTAAAACGAGTCCCGAAAGATCTCCTATTCGTCTTGGTCTTGGTTTCCTCCTCCAACTCGGCCCGATACACCAGTCCACGCGCCACCAGCCCCTAGCCCAACCGCGTGCCTGCTGCGCTACAGTCCCACCCAGCCCACGATCCTGGCTTGCGCCCGCGCTCTGCTGCGCGCAGCGCGTGGTCTGGCCCAACTGGCCCCGTTTGAAGCTTTGCTACTCGTACAACACAACTCAATGCACCGTCGCACTGACTTCGGGCTCGGAGTCTCCAACACGTGATGACATCCACCAGCCACCATGATTCCATGAAGGAGTTGCACACATGCATGTACTGGGACCCACCATGCAAGACTTGCCTTTCTAGTACCTTTACATAGCACTTGGAAGGGTTAACAAAACCGTGGTTAACCGCTAAACCGCTCGGATTTTTAAATAAATTCAAAATTTGTTTAAATTTAAAATTCTTGAAAAATTCAAAAAACAGTATACATTATTTCATGATGATTGGCTGAAAAATAAATTGAAAATTCGAATTTTTTTTATTGTTATTTCATGTGATTTTAGATCGGTAGAACTTGAAAATTCGCCGGGAAATTAGAAAAAAAATTGCCGGAAAATTTTGTATATTGCATTTTTCACAACTTTATGCTGTATGTCATTTCTCGTTTTTCAGAACATCATATGGGTTCCCCTTATATTAATAACTTCGTATAGCATACATTATACGAAGTTATACGAGTGACGCCCAGAGGGCGGTTGGCAAAGAGCAGGGCGTAATAACTTCGTATAGCATACATTATACGAAGTTATACGAAATTTTTTTGTTTTTGCTCGAATTCTTTGGTTAGCCATGATAACCGCTCGGTTAACCTAACCAAGCCTGTCTCGGTTTTTAAGTTTGGTTTGGTTTTGTAAACCCTGGCACTTGGTCACGAGAAGGAAAAACCATCATGAGTCCTGATCGTAAATCCTATGACTCAGTCGAAGGCAATTCAAGAAAGGGAGTAAATTTCTAGAAGACGGTTCACAATGAGTTCTTCAGGCTTTCTAAGAGCCCGCTTCCGAAGCCCAAGCGTGACCGTGGATGCTAGGGCCGGTGGACAAAGATTGTCCAAAAGGTTGGTAGCTACATTGGCCATCACCACTTTGATAGTCTCAAGATGAGTGGGTACACAATTCATAATGTGGTAAGTTGATGCAATTTACCATGGTTGAGTACAATTAAGTGCAATTTACCATACATACATGTTCACTTGTGTATGCAATTTGCAGGAGAAGAAAGCACGTGAGGTATACAAGAAGGATATTGGGAAGTACTTTGAGATGATGCACTGCTGAAAGCTCCTCCACAATGAGACCAAGTTCTGTGCTCATACCGATATCCTTTTTCTAGGTACAAAGAGGCAGAAGTCGAGAAGCGGATCCATACCCATGGCTCAAATTCAATGGACTTTTCCATGGAGAATGGTCGTCCTCGACCTCTAGGGAGGAAGGGCGAGAAGCAAAAGCAATTTGCACAAGCTTCTACGGGTCCTTCCGATGACTTCGCTAGTGGTTGGACCTCAATGAGACAGGACGAGGGGAAAGCGAAGCTGAGTATTTATGAAAGGAGCATCGCAAAAGGAAGAAACAACTTGAATGGGAAAATATTTTTGAATAAAACGAATGATCAAAAAATATGTCCAAAAGTTAACAGTGAATTACAAAATTACAATTTAAAACGGAGGGAATATTGAACATGTCCAAACCATCGGGTAGTGGGTTTGAAGGAATTGCAATTGATGAAAGAGGAGATGCTGAGAGAAACACATGGCCCATTTAACTGACATGGTATACCGGACGCGTGGTAGTGACGTCAGTCTTGACAAGTCGTAGCGGTCAAGCCGTCAAGCAGTGAAGAGTCGTGGCTTCCTGACTGCTTGAGCTTGAGTGACTGTGACGCGCCTCCTCCTCCTACCTTGAGTCCTTCTTCTCGCAGGCTCACCAACTACTCGCCGGACGCCCCCTTCTCCCCCGCCGCAGAATTAGAATGACCTTGCCGGTGACGACCAGATCCATCTCCGGCAGAGACGGAGAAAGGGAGGGGCCAGCAGGGGCCACGGCATCCCCCATGGGCCAATTTTTTTTTTAACCCCCGCTATGCACAGGGCACAGCAGGTCAGCAGCGCTGGTCACATTCACACGGGCACGAGGCACACGGCAACCCAGCCCACATCGGCAGCCCGTAGCCCAACGCTGATTAGAGAAGACAGAATGACCTCAACGACGCGTCGTCGCGTTGCTCGCGTACATTCGCACGCCGCACGCCCGCATGCCGCACGCAGCGCGTAGTCAGGTAGAGATGAATATGATCAGATGAATCTGATCGGCGATCGCTGATCGGGGATCAGCCGTCGGCCCGTCGCCGTCGGCACCTCGGCGGATCGGCCGTGTGACCCGTGTTGCGTGCCGGCGTGCGGCATGCAGGCATGCGGGCGTGCGGCGTGCGAATGTACGCGAGCAACGCGACGACGCGTCGTTGAGGTCGTTCTGTCTTCTCTGATCAGCGCTGGGCTACGGGCTGCCGATGTGGGCTGGGTTGCCGTGTGCCTCGTGCCCGTGTGAATGTGACCAGCGCTGCTGACCTGCTGTGCCCTATGCATAGCGGGGGTTAAAAAAAATTTTGGCCCATGGGGGAGGCCGTGCCCCTGCTGGCCCCTCCCTGTCTCTGTCTCTGTTCATCTAGTTGTATACTTGGATATATATTGTAATATTAGGATTTATGATGTATCATTGTATGCTAACGTTTTGGATTTATAATGTTAGCGTTTAGGAATACTTATGTGCAATGATACTAAAATGGCAATAATACCGTGCTTTATTTTTGTTTTTATGGCGAGCTTTTTTGTGTTGCCTTGCAGTGAGACTGACGTTGAACAAAGGCGGATGAGGGCAACGATCCGGTTTGGGAGTATGGTGTTAAAGTTAAAGCAGGATTCAAGTGCAATTTCTGCAAAGAAACAAAGGGGGGAGGAGGCGCATGCAGATTCAAAGAACACTTGGCTGGTCGTGGCACCAATGTGAAAAAGTGTAAAAGTGTCCCTCATGAGGTGAGGGATTACTTTCGGTGATATCTAGATAGAACCTCCGAGAAGAAGACCGAGAGAGCAAGAGAGCAGCTCAGATTGAAAGAAGCTGCAGCATCAGCGAGGAGAGCCAAAGAGGGTTGGCAGGAGCAGGGGCACCACACACAGGGTTATGGGAGCGGTGCAGGTGGTGGGTAGGAGCAGCGGCACCACACAGAGGGTTATGATAGTGGTGCGAGCGGTTGGCAAAGAGCAGGGATACCACACAGGGGTTATGATATTGGTACAGACGGTTGGCACAGAAAGCACCCACTCACAGGGGGTTTTGGGAGAGGTGGTCTTGAAGTTTTTGGGGCCGTGAACAGGGATGGCAGGAGCATTTGTCGTATAATACATTGATGATTAGTTTCATTTGTTGTATAATTAATACTAATAAAAATGTTATAATCAAATGTACAGCTATTTTATGGTAAATATAATTTTCATTCAATTATTATGTTTTTAGCCCAATAGAGGTCTTCACATTTATGTTTTTAGCCTAACAGAGGTCTTCACATTTCTGCTCCATTTTCCGCACTATTATATGTCATGTTTCATTTTTCTCAACATTAAATTGGTTCCCTCTTTTACAAATTACATTTTTCACAACATGACATATCATTTTTTTCTACCCTAAAACCATAAACCCTATCACTTATCATCCCTATAATTTTTCCTATTTTTTAATCAAATCTTCTATTTTTCACTAATATTTCAACTCATTGTCAAACCGGTTGGCTAATCGAACTAACCGATCGGTTAGCCGAGTAAACCGATGACATTTGTATTCAAATTTAAAATCAACCGGTTTTCCCTCGAAAACCTCGGCTAACCGTGGTAACCGGTCGGCTATCGAACCGGGACCTCTCCATTTTTTTTTGCCTCTGAACGGTTAGGTAAACACTATTGTAGGGTGTGCAGTAGATGAGTCCGAAAAGAGCATGCGATTGTGCTCAGGGTACGAGTTCCCCGTGGTCGCGTCTCTTGAATCGTACATAGCCTCAAACCTGTATCCATGTTCTTTTAAAAAAAAATACAGCCTGTTTGGTTCGCGACCTTCCATCATGCCAATCAATGGTCATGACCATTTGAAGACATGACCTTTCGTTGACAATTTTTGTGTCGTTTGGTTCATAACCAATTAAAGATAACCAAATTTTGATAAATTAAATGGTGCGCTTGGTTGCTTACCGATTGAGAATGTGCCAAATTTCTTATGGTCAAATAAAAAATCGCATAAACACGTATAAAATTCAATAAATTACAAAATTATGCAAAAATGATTTTAAAATTTTAATACATATTAGAATATTTGAAAACATTCAGAAAAATTAAGTCAAATTATAAAATGCCAAAAAAGATAATTATGAAAAAAATTCAAAAACTATAAAAATGACCAATGGAAAATTTTTAAAAAGAAAAGTATTTAAAATGGGTTGTTTAGGATTTTAGATGAATTATGAAATTTATTTCATTCAATTTGAACACCACGTGAAATATATATAAAATTTAGAAACTCAAAATCAAATGAAAAGAAAACCTGACCAAGTTATCTAGTCGCTGCTATCATATGAGTACGTCTATATGGCTTGAGACTGTTTTGAGGCATTAAACCGCTTGTAGAAGTTTGATCCTTTTTTTTGAACCGTTTGAGAAAGCTTATTCCCTAGTAGTGTGGTCAAATAAAAAATCATATAAACACGTATAAAATTCAATAAATTACAAAATTATGCAAAAATGATTTTAAAATTTTAATACATATTAGAATATTTGAAAACATTCAGAAAAATTAAATCAAATTATAAAATTCCAAAAAAGATAATTATGAAAAAAATCAAAAACTATAAAAAAGACGAATGGAAGATTTAAAAAAATGAAAAGTATTTAAAATGGGTTGTTTAAGATTTTAGATGAATTATGAAATTTATTTCATTCAATTTGAACACCACGTGAAATATATATAAAATTTAGAAACTCAAAATCAAGTGAAAAGAAAACCTGACCAGTTATCTAGTCGCTGCTATCACATGAGTACGTCTATACGTGCCGCTGCTTGTGGACCTGCCATGTCCAGGCGTTGGCTAAAACACCGATGGCGAGGGCGGCGGATTCTGGCGCCCTCGCCAAATCGCGGTGCGGCAGGGCTAGTTTAGTTTTAGTTGATGAGATGAGCCCTCGCAAAAAATTGGCGAGCCAACGAAACAACACGCAGCGCGCGGCCAAAAAAACCAGGGCGGGGAAAATGATCGCCTGCCCATTGGCGTGCCAAACCCGCCCCGGACGTCATTAGCACAAAGAACGAGGACTGGACCCACTGTCAATGTAACGTTGCATGATCATGCATGGCTCCCCTTGTTCTTGTTATTTTCAGTTCATTTCAACCTTTTAATTTCTCTATCTATATAATCCGATGTCTGAATCTTATGAAATAAATTTCTTAATTCATCAAAAAATCTAACCTACTTCGCTATTATCTTTTTATTTTTTAAAAAAATAAGTATATTCAAATAATTCCACAAAGAAATCAAACAATGCAAAGGTAATTTAGGCGTCGTTTGTTTCGGCGTTTTGGAGCGTCGCGTTGCATTTTGGCGGGGCGGCGTTAGCGTCATTTGAACCAGCGGCTGGGTGGGCAAACACAATGCAATGCAACGCGATGTCCAAATAAACGACGCCTTACTAATTTTACCTTGCATAGTTTGGCATCCACGGAAACAATAACATTATTGCCCAGCCAAATATTGGCCTAATATGCATGGCGCGCCTATCATTGACATGCCGGACAACGGTAATGATCCAAACAGCCCCTAAAAGGTCATGACATTGGATGGCCTTACCAAAATTTGGTCATGACCAATTCCGGGACATAACCAAATCATTGGCAAAATAGTTGTGTTTGGATTGAAGCCAACATTTAATAGGGCTTTAGTTGTTATTATTTGGTTTGAATTCAATTGAGCTAGCCAAAATGAATTTAGTTATTAATCAAAACAAAAAAAACACGCGTTAATTAATCGGCGGGATCCGCAGGACCGACATGTTTATAGCGAACGAAGCATCTCCTATTCTCCCCCGCACCGACGTGCCGCAGGCAAATAAAAAACCACCGCATCGAGGAGGGGAGGCACGGCCTAGGGCGCCCGCCGCCGGCGAGACAATCCGCGAGACTCCGGCCGCCGCGGCCACCGCGCCTCCCGCCGAGCGATCCCATTCGGGCGTCGAGGCCTCCCGCGACGGCGCCTTCCGCGCGCGACGACGTCTCCCCGAAGCCTCCACACCGCAAACCCAGCACCGGCGCCTTCCAAGCATGGTTCGAGATCAGGCTTCAACGGGGCGCGTGCCCAGCACCGGCGGCGCCGCCGACTACCCTCCTGCTCCTCCTCGCGCGGGCGCGGCGGCGGGGCTACTCCGACGATCGCTCCACGCGCCGCCGCCTCCGACGGCTCTCCTCTCCGCGCCGGAGGCTCCGGCTCTACTCGCCGCTGGCCAAGCGCCTCCGCCGTCGCGGGCTCACATCGTCGCGCCGCCGCCATCTCCATGCTTGCGCACGACCAGGCCGCTCGCCGTCTCCCTCTTGCTCTGGTACGGGGCCGCGGGGCTGCATCCCCTCCTTCAGCCGCGCCCCATATCTCAAGCGCCAGCGTCGCCACCAAGGGCGCACCGCTTATGGGCCACGGTCGCCGCGCGACGACGTCTCCCCGAAGTCTCCACACCGCAAACCCAGCACCGGTGCCTTCCAAGCATAGTTCGAGATCAGGCTTCAACGGGGCGCGTGCCCAGCACCGGCGGCGCCGCCGACTCCCCTCCTGCTCCTCCTCGCGCGGGCGCGGTGGCGGGGCTACTCCGACGATCGCTCCATGCGCCGCCGCCTCCGACGGCTCTCCTCTCCGCGCTGGCGGCTCCGGCTCTACTCGCCGCTGGCCAAGCGCCTCCACCGCCGCGGGCTCAAATCGTCGCGCCGCCGCCATCTCCATGCTTGCGCACGACCAGGCCGCTCGCCTTCGCCCTCTTGCTCTGGTACGGGGCCGCGGGGCTGCATCCTCTCCTTCAGCCGCGCCCTAAATATCAAGGGCCAGCGTTGCCACCAAGGGTGCACCGCTTCTGGGCGACGGTCGCCGCGCCAGCGCCGGCACCGACGTCGAAGCCGAAGCCGAACCTTCTCATGCCCCCTTTCTCGTTCGCCTCAGCTCCCTGGTTCGCCCGGTGCTACGGCCGCCGCAAAACTTCCCCGCGCCGGCAGCAAGCAGCGGACGCACGACCGCGCCAGTCAGAGGTAACGTCCTCATCTCTCTCTCCTCTCGTGCATTACGCTTCGAGTATCGTGCAAACTTTGAGCGTCCATGGATCTAGATCCAACGGTGCATCTCAATCATCCTCTAACTTGAAATTATAGCAATTAATAATATTAATCTTTAAAAGGGAGCTTCCTTTCATCGGTGGTGCTGCGATTGTAGAAGGAAGTTATATGCTCCCTTCGTCGTAAAAACGTGTCGTCGTTGACTTTTTAATACATCTTTGACCATTCATCTTATTTAAAAAATACGTAGGTTATTATTATTTTTGTTGTGATTTGTTTTATCATTAAAAGTACTTTAAACAAAATTTATATGCATGTTTTCACTTAATTTTTGAATAAGACGAATGGTCAAAGGCGTGAGCAAAAGTCAACGGCGACTTGTTTTCATGATCGGGAGGTAGTAACATGTTTGCATTTCAAATATCTTTGTATATAATGTAACATTATAGTACCTCCGGTCATAAAAACAAGTCGTCGTTAACTTTTGAACACACATTTGACCATTTGTTTTATTCAAAAATTTAGTACAAGCGTGTATAAATATAAGGCGTGCTTAAAGTACCTTTCTTAATAAAACAAATTACAACGAAGTAAATGATAATTTAAATAATTTTTAAATAAGACGAATGGTTAAATGTGTGTTTAAAAGTCAACGTCAACTTATTTTTATGACCGAAGGTAGTAGCAATTGACAATATATGCTAAGAGAAATTAGCGGCAAAATTTGTCTCTAATTTTTTCAAATTAAATTACGTTTTATAGAATGGAAAGGAGAGAGTATTTAGTGAAGACCGAACAAAAAAGTCGCATTAGTATTAGTTTTGAAGAAAACTCGCGCGGTGACTTTCGGTATATGGTTCGTAAGTAAAAATAGATATGGAGGCACGTTTGAAAATTTTCCACTCTGAATCAAAAAGGGAACATGTAAGCTTTTCTCTAGAACATGAGCAAAAATATTATCTATAATGTAATATGGTAAGTAGAGGTTACCACAGTAAATATACACGATAACTGGGCACTCAATTAATATGAATTATGAAGTTCACGGTAGTTCATTGAATAGCAGGAGCCCCTCTTTCAAAAAGTTCACGGTAGTCTACATTTGATATTTCAAAACTTTTTACTTAATTAAACTGCTATGTGACAATAATGAGTGATTCTGTCTGAACTTCCCGTGCAGCCGATGTGCAATTTCCTCCTCCCAACTGTAATAATAGTATATGTTCAGTTAATGACATCAAGATAGAAAGATCACCTATACATCTCTAAAGAGTAACTAAGCTAAATTATAGATATTGCACAATATCTTCAATGGTAAGCCAACTCAATGGCCATGCTTTTGAAATTACAAATTAGTAACAATTCAGTGGCCAGGTTAGCAACCCAACCCATACATATGTGTAGTGCCTAGGATCTTGACATAATGTGCAACAGTTTGCATTTTGTTTCATCCTATCTTTGATGAATTGTCATGGTGTGGGGAAATAGATGCTGTTTTGCACGGATGAGAGGAGGCGGCGGCTCTCCAATCACCCGGGCAGGACAGAGGAGGGTTAAACCCTAATATTGCTTGCCTTATTCATCATAACTCTTGCCTATTTATAACCGGGCCAAGGCTGTACAACTATTATAGTAATCTGAGTTATACTAGGAAACATAATAGATATATAAGGTAACTAACAGCCCTCTCCTACGCCATGGGCCTAGTCCCTTGTTGTGCTGGGTTGAAGTTGGTCCGGCATGGGCTTGGACTTGGCCCAGTGGCGCCGGCTATAACCAATTCCAAATCCATTATTTATGACACCTCCCCCTCCTTCAGAAAACAGATCGTCCTCGAGCTGAAAAGATGGATACCGATGACGGAAGGAGGTCAAATATTCCCACGAAGTGATAGATGGAGAAGCATCTTCCCATTGGACCAGCAATTGTTGGACACCATCAGTGCGGCGACGAGCACGTAGAACCTTGGAAGGTTGAGGCGGGACACGCCCATGAAGCAACGAAGGTAGCGCTGGTGGAGCAGTTGGAGGAGACCCTTTGAAAGGCTTTAGAAGACTCACATGAAATACATTGTGTATCTTTTCATGGGGTGGTAAATCCAAGCGATATGCTACAGGATCAATGCGCTGCAGAATTTGGTATGGTCCGTTGAAGCGAGGAGACAACTTGCCACGAAGCAGCTGGCCGCTGATGTATATGAAGCCAAACCCAGTCACCAGGCTGAAATTCCAATGGACGATGCTTAGCATCATAATGGAGTTTGGCAGACTGTTGAGCAAACAGGAGACGATCTCTGATCTCAGCAAGGAACTCATCACGCTGGGAAATATTGTCTGCAACAGCTGCATTGCGGATTTCAGAGGGATCATATGAGCGAAGAGAAGGTGGATCACGCCCATAGACCACGCGAAATGGAGTATCACGCAGTGAGCTATGATACGAAGTATTATAGCAATATTCGGCCCAAGCTAGCCATTGACGCGGTCGATCTCCTGTGAGACAGCGGAGGTACATGGATATGACTCGGTTGACGGATTGGGACTGTCCATCTGACTGGGGATGAAACGCTGTACTCATGCGCAAGGTTGTACCAGCAGCTTGAAAAAGCTCTTTCTAAAAAGAAGATGTGAACACTGGGTCACGATTGGACACAATGGACTATGGAAACCCATGGAGGCGAACTATTTCGTCAAAGAAAGGTGTTGCAACAGAAGAAGCAGAATAAGGATGGGCGAGTGGTATAAAATGTGCATATTTGGAGAAACGGTCCACCATTGTTAAGATCACGGATTTGCCACCAACTTTTGGTAAACCTTCAATAAAATCCATTGAAATGTCCGTCCAAACCTGCGTCGGAACCGACAGGGGCTGCAATAGGCCAGCTGGTTGGAGTTGCTCTGTCTTGTTACGTTGACAAGTTGCACAATTTTGAACAAACTCCCGAACTAATGTCCTGTCCTGAGGTATATGAAAATCACGGCGAAGACGATGAAGAGTATTTTGAAAGCCCACATGGCAGGCCATATGAGCTGCTGAAATTGCCTCTTGGACTAACGGAGAAGAAGGGGATAAATAAGCCTTGTGCTGAAAGGTGAGAATACCATCAATAACAGCCCATGGATCCCCCAAAATGCCTTGCTGTAGTTGGTCCCGAAGTGCAACACTAGTTGGATCAGAAGAGTTGGCATCCCGCACGTGACGAAAAATATCAAAACTGGTACTGGATATGGCTGAAAGCTCTAGGTGATAAGCATACCGACGAGATAAAGCATCTGCCACCAAATTCTGCTTGCCGGGTTTGAACTCCACCGTAAAGTCAAAGCCCAATAATTTGCTGACCCAATGATGCTGCGAAATTGTGGCCAGGTGTTGGTCCAAGAGGAATTTGAGAGAGTAGTGGTCAATGCGCACCAAAAAGGAGCGTCCCCACAAATAAGGTCTCCAATGTTTGATCGCTTGCACTAGACCGACAAGTTCACGCTCATAAGCAGCCAATGAGACTTGGCGTGGTGCTATTGGTCGACTAAAAAAGGCGATGGGTCCGCTGCCTTGGTGCAGAACAGCGCCGAAACCCGCCCCAGAAGCATCACACTCAACCACAAACTGTTGCTGAAAATCAGGTAATTGAAGGACGGGACCCGATGTCAATGCCTCCTTCAAAGACTGGAAGGCTGTGGATGCCTCATTAGACCAACCGAAGCCATCCTTACGTAGGAGTTTTGTGAGTGGAGCAGCCATAGCACCAAAACTCTTAATGAATCGGCGGTAATAGCCAACTAATCCTAAAAATCCACGGAGGCCACGAAGAGAAGAAGGCACCGGCCATGACAACATAGCTTGAATCTTGTCTGTGTCCATAGAGACGCCGGCCGCTGAAATGACATGTCCAAGATATCCGACGTTTTCAGAGCCGAAGGTGCATTTGGATTTCTTAAGGAACAACAGGTGCTTCTTGAGCAATCGAAGCACAAGGCGCATGAACGAAGGTGTTTCGCCCAAGAATTGCTTTAAATTAAGATATCGTCAAAGAAAACCAAAACAAAACGACGGAGATATGGGCGAAGAACCTCGTTCATCAGCACTTGAAAAGTGGCTGGCGCAATAGACAGGCCGAAGGGCATGACCAGGAACTCGTAAAGACCCTGATGTGTGCGAAATGCTTTCTTGAAAATATCATCTAGGTGCATCCGCACTTGGTGGTATCCAGAACAAAGATCAGGTTTGGAGAAAAAGCGAGCTCCACGAAGCTCATCAAGAAGCTCTTCCATAACTGGAATTGGAAATTTGTCTTTGACCGTCGGAGCATTGAGAGCGCGATAATCAGTACAGAACCGCCATGATCCATCGCGTTATTTGACCAGCAAAACCGAGGAGGAGAATGCGGCTGATAATTCCTTGTTGTAGCATGAGGGCACACTGTCGTTCGAGCTCATCCTTCTGAGTTGCGGGGTAGCGATAGGGACGTACCACTATCGGGGGTGTGCCTGGAAGGAGGTGAATACGGTGATCCTATGACCGTTGTGGTGGTAAGCCAGAGGGCGCAGCAAACAAGTCATCAAACTCTTTGAGGAGTTGTGGAAGGAACTCCCGACCGTCACAAGATAGGGCTTGAGGAGGCCCACCCAAGCCAAGGAAGGAAGTCCTTCGAATTTGACAGTCTGATTAGCAAGTTGAAACATCATGGTGAGCTGTTGGAAGTCCCTAGTAATTGGACCAAGACTGGCTAGCCAACGAGTACCAAGGACCATCTCGGTAGTACCCAAAGGGATCACGTAAAAATCAGTGGTGAAGAGGGAACCATCAACTGCAAAAGGAACAGCTCGAAAAACCCCCAAACATGGAACTCGATCACCGTTGGCCACCATGACGCCCAAACCTTGGTGCTGCAGGGGTTTAGCAGGAAGCCGCTGTGCTAGTGTCTCGCTGATGAAATTGTGAGTTGATCCCGAGTCCACCAAGGCAACGACATCACAATCTGCAAGACATACATGAAGCTGCATGGTTTGGCCTGAGCGGACACCATAAGGTGCATGCAAGGAGATGTGGCCATCTTCGGCGCTCTCGTTGTCCTCGTCGCTGCTATCCTCATTAACAGCTAGGATGGAAAACACTTTCCTGCTTTCATGTCCCGTGAAATATTTCTCATCACAATTAAAGCAAAGTTTTTGACGGCGGCGTTCAGCCATCTCACTAGGAGTGAGCCGCTTGAAGGTAGAGACAACCGGTTGTGTAGGAACTGTTGCATTGCTCGAAGGTGTAACTGTGGTCGTTTGGCGAGATGAGCTGGACCGTGACCCTTTGGAGGGCATCATAGCAGCAAGAAGAGCGCCCTGGAGTTTATCCATCGCTCTAGCAACATTCATAGCTTCATCAAGGTCCATTGGATGCTTCAACTCAACCTCGGAACGAAGAGGCTCCTGCAAACCGTAGGTATATAGGTCCACCTCCTGCTGTTCAGATAAGGATTCAGCATGGCAGAGGTGAGTAAGGAACTGATCATCATACTCTTCGAGAGTCTCGGATCGGCGTAGAGCTGCCAATGCACCGACAGAGTTGCTTTTCAGCTTCGGGCCGAAGCGCTTGGTGTCCAGCTGGACAAACTCCTTCCAATTGGGTCGGTCATAACGCCGTTCCCAGCGAGTATACAAAGTTTGGGCTCGTCCTGTGAGATGATATGAGGCTGTCCACACCTTGTTCCGCTCTGTCGTCTTCTGTCCATAAAAGAATTGTTCGCAGCGAGATAACCATCGAAATGGATCCTCGTCGCCACCGTTAGTGGGAAACTTCCACTTATGATAGTGGCCATCTGTACGGTCTTCATCATCCTTGCTTGTTGCTATACGAACACGTTGGGCCTTGGAAGATTGTCTGGAATGCCCGCTAGTCAAGGCGACGTGCTGCTGGGTGCTGGATGCAGCGCGGAAGGTGCAACCGAAGGCGGAGCCGATGCATCGCTGGTCTCCGCGTCCTCGATGGCAGCCGTAGGGGAGAGTGCCTTGCTGCGTCCCACTTCAAGGCGCATAATAACAAGGTGGTGAGCTTGCTGTTGCTGCGTGAGATGCCGCATAGAGGACTCCAGCAATGCAATCTTGTCAAGACTGGGCGTGATATCGGGAAAATTGGGGAAATAGATGCTGTTTTGCACGGATGAGAGGAGGCGGCGGCTCTCCAATCACCCAGGCAGGACAGAGGAGGGTTAAACCCTAATATTGCTTGCCTTATTCATCAAAACTCTTGCCTATTTATAGCCGGGCCAAGGCTGTACAACTATTATAGTAATCTGAGTTATACTAGGAAACATAATTAGATATATAAGGTAACTAACAGCCCTCTCCTACGCCATGGGCCTAGTCCCTTGTTGTGCTGGGCTGAAGTTGGTCCGGCTTGGGCTTGGACTTGGCCCAGTGGCGCCGGCTATAACCAATTCCAAATCGGTTAATCATGTGGTTGAATGTTCCAAAGTTTATACCGCATGCATGCTAGGAAAGCTTTAAGGTCAAAACCTAGAGAGGCACCAATGCTTGATCTAGGTATAACTGCATTAGCTGTTCTTTTTGCCTAATCAAACTAAAAAATCCTATGCAGTCCAAAGATAATGCACATAAATGATCATGTTCATATTGCAGCTTCTAAGTGCATCCAAAGGGCATGTGATGAGAAAATGCACAACCTCGTATCAAATTGCAATGCATGGAGAAACATTGGGAATATGGATCAGATTGTGTGTGTGTTTTTATGCCATCAAGTGACGGGTGCTAGGCTAGAGATCAACCTGAACCCCACCAAAATCCATTAAAAAGGAAAAATCTTTTAGCTCCTGCAATCTTGTGAAAAATGAAAAATTTTAATTAGTGTGAGTTAACGGGATAGGGAGAGGAGGGGCGTCTTGGGTGGAAGTAGAGGCACCGGCGGCTCTGGGTGGAGGGGCGTCCTGGGTGGAAGTAGAGGATAAGTGGAGCGAGGAGAGAAAGGGAAAGGATGCGGGCGTACCTACGTGGAGGGGGACGTCGTTGGCGTGACGGCGTGGTGAGTGGGCGGGATGCCGGGCGGCGCGGTGGACGGCGGCTGGTGGGCAAAGGAGGTGGGGTGAGAGGGGTGGCGCCTTCGGTGGAGGCCGCCGCTCTCTCAGTCATAGGGTTCCTTTTTACTGGGTTGGGCCTTGAGGAATGTACCGCCGTGTGGGTTTCAACAGTCGGTGTCATGCCACATTGTCACGTCTTATTGCTATTGCTAATACGATTCATTATTTTTATTCTGTGTTGCAGCTGAAATTGGTTCTAGAATTCACCATTGATTTGAACCGTTTGGAAGAGTCGTACAGCAGTCTGATGCAGGATATCCCCATGGCACTAGGAGTGATTCTCTCTAAAGAAAACAACGGCAAAACCGTCAGAGTCCATGAAGATAAGCTACATAAAACTTAGCAGGCCGCCGGCGGGTTTATCGTCCACTTGGTGCCAGCTGAAGCTACAAAAGTGTCTTTCCTCTTCCGATGGCACGATTTGTATCTCGACTCCTTCCTTAGCTCTGGTAATTCTTCTCATTTACAGTGTGTTTTTTATTCATTTGCGCATTGTTTATAGTATGTGCCTTAGTTTATTTTCAGTTAATATCTAAGCAATCAAATACTCCATCCATTTTTGAACAGAATTCGATATTTCACTTTTGTACACACATTTGATCATTCGTCTTATTCAAAAAAATTATGCGAATATCATTTATTTTGTTGTGATTTGGTTTATTGTTGAATATATTTTAAGTATAACTTATAACTTTACACATTTCCAATAAAATTTTGAATAAGACGAATTGTCAAAAGTGAGTACAAAAGTCGAAGGTGACTTCTTTTCGGAAACCGTCTCAAAATAAATGATGTTTTTGACTTTTCAATTGCATCTTTGAACATTCATCTCATTTAGAAGTTTTTGACAATATCTTATTTTTTATTTTATTGTAGATGTTTGGTATAGGCTTGAGGATCACACAGCCAGGCTGCCATCACCAAGTCAACTCTCATATGCAAAAGTTATAGATTTGCCTTTTATCGGCAATTACAACTCGTTGGGTGGAGCGGAGGGGACACCAATTGACTCAAGAGGTTTCAAACAAGTATTGGATGTCTTGAGCAGAGCATCAAAGAAACATCCATTCCAATACAAGAATGAGCTACTATTTGGCCCAGTGTGTGTGAGCGAGCCTGTCAGATTCTTATGGCACCAAAGATCAATTATGAGTGCCATCAGAGGCTGCCCGAGCTATGCTGAATCAAGGGTAAGCAAACAGATGGCTGACATGTTCGTACACTGGGATGATCTTTCCGAAGCAGTCTACACACATGTTCCGATTCTGGGATTGACCATGGATGAAATCAACCACATGATGGGTATTTTGAAAAGGATCGATCGCCTCCATACAAAGCTGTGATCTGCACACAATGCAGTTTTGGGTGTAGTTTCCACATTGGCTGATTTGCGTAGTGAGCTGCACTAGAGTACTAGATTTAGAGAAGAATCTTGGCAATCGGTTCTGACTTCTGAGGAATTCCATGTTCACTTTTGGTTTATACATTTTTGTTGGCTTTGTGCTGTGTATCTCCTACAAATTATTTAGTCTTCATATAGATATATTAGACCCTCTTATAAGAACAGTAACAACTTAGCAACAAAGCAGCATGGCTGCCAGGCATGAGTAGAGAAGAATGTGGCGCAAGCCAGGCAGTGACAACAACCATCCAGCGCTGCTGTGGCTGGAGCCTGATGCGCACTTAGTCGGCCCGATCTTCTGATGAGAACGATACGTCGATTTGGTGTAGTGACGACGCTACTAATCCACAGGATCAGCAACCGAACAATCGCAATGTCACCGCACGAGTCGATCAACCGAGCAAGGCACGATTGATCCTTAAACCTGCTAGCAATCGAGAACAAGTAAGAACAAGATGATAACTGATAAATCAACTCATAAAAGGGTGAGGTTCTGTTTCTCGTCACGGGTGGTCTAGTCGACACACGCGAACACGAGGAGGGACGCACACGGGGTCAACCAAAACACAACAAAACCTAAGCGTAAAAGAGAGGCACCGGCCACATATATAGCGGCGGCCAGGGGGAGTGGGGCGGCCAAAACAGGGGCACCCACCAAAACCCTAAGTTACATGGGCCATAGGCCCAAAGATAAGGTGACGCAGCACCCTGAAATTGTGGCCCGTGAACTTCTTCTGTGTTTTCCTGACGCTTTGGAGCGAATCTGGAGATGGGGCTGGATCAATTAGAAAGCTTATCTCCTAAGATTTCCAACGAGTGGTCACACGCTGAAATCGGAGTTCGGGAGACCGATTTATGTCCGTTTGAAGTTGGCGTGCTGCTGGATGGCCGAACCGGGCTGTTTGGCATCTTGGGCTTCCATGTGGGCCTTCCTTGGTGCATGGGCTGTCCTCGTGATGCATGCTTACTTCTCTAGTTCTTCGTCTTGGGCTTGAAAGGCCGAGCTCCGGGATTTAGGCCCTTAGGCGATGTTCGAGTCGCGGCGTTGATGGCAGGTGATGAAGATGGCATTGTCGAAGAGGATGTAGAGGCAGCGGTCGTATCCTTGGGTTGGATGTCCTCATCAGAGCCTGGATGTGGCGCAAGCCAAGCAGTGACAACAACCATCCACAGCGCTGCTGTGGCTGTGCCCACAGTTAACATCCCAAGAGACAAAAACGAAATCTTTCCCTACCTAGAAACCCTGATTCGGAGACCCTTTGGAAAAACAGCCCTAACTTTTGTCATACCAACTCCGATTTGGGTCCACGACCACTCGTTGGAAAGATCTCGACGAGATACATCCAACCAATATTGACCGTGTCTGTTTTGGTCGAATTAGAATCCTGAAAATCCATCAGGAAGACCACCTATTTGGCCCCCGAAGTTCCCTCACGCTTTTTAGAGTACCCCCAGAAATTGAATCGGCCACCTCTAAGAAGCAAATTGAGGGGGAAACACCTTTGTATCCATATTTCTGTGTTGCTGAGGCTGAAAAAAATATCAGAAAAATCATACAAAAAAGTTTAAAAGAAAGAGGCAGGGCACATAAAAACAGCCGCGCAGTACAAAAACAAAGAAGAAGCTGCTATAAACCATCGGGGTCCGAATTGTTTACATCCCATTTGTCCCTGCTTCTACCCTAGATACCTTGCTGTGTTTGCTTGCTATAACAGTCCTATAGACACATTTAAGCCAGCAACCCTAGTTAGATACTTGGACATGTATTCAGCTTTGGTTACTGGATTCAATTATTGCTGACCTTTGCTACCATAACTACCTTCCAAGCTACACAAACTCCTTGTCAGCACTGGATCATACCTTGCAATCGCTTCGCTCACCGTTCACCTGTCATCATCACCACCAAGCAACCGGGTTAACCCACTGCAGCATTGGTAAGAACCCTTGCAAGAGCGAGGTAAGACGCTTGAAAGTTCCAGCCTGACCGAGATTAGTAGTCGATAGTCCACCGTGATTTCGGCCGCCAGAACTGGTGCATTAATTGCACCCCAGGCCTCGATTCGCACCAATTTTGGCACAACGACGGATTGGTTTGAAACACCCAAACACATGAGTCTGACGTGCAACAAGGAGGATTGGGCACGTTCGTAGCGAAAAACGCCAACGTGATTTCAACCGCCAGAACTGGTGCATTAATTGCACCCCCGAGACTCGATTCGCACCAATTTTCATGCAGTCACTGATCGGATTGAAATACACAAAACAAGAGTCTGACGTGCAACAAGGAGGATTGGGCACGTTCGTCGTGAAAATTGCACCGCGATTTCGGCCGTCAAAACTGGTGCACCAATTGCACCCTCAGGACTCGATTCGCACCAATTTTGGTACAGTGACGGATCGGTTTGAAACAGCCAAAACATGAGTCTTACGTGCAACAAGGAGGACTGGCACGTTCGTCGTGAAAAACATTAACGTGATTTCGGCCGCCAGAACTGGTGCATTAATTGCATCCCAGGCCTCAATTCACACCAATTTTGATACAGCGACGGATCGGTTTGAAACACCCAAAATGCACCAGTTTTGGTCACCGAAATCACGGTGGGGATCATGTTTTGGGAGTTTCAAACCGATCCGTGACCGCACGAAAATTGGTGCAAACCGAGTCTCGGGGGTGCAATTAATGCACCAGTTCTGGCGGTTGAAACCACGTTGGCGTTTTTCGTAACGAACATGCCCAACCTTTTGCACGTCAGACTCATGTTTTGGGCGTTTCAAAGCGATTCGTCACTATGCCAAAATTGGTGCGAATCAAGGCCTGGGGTGCAATTAATGCAACTGTTCTGGCGGCCGAAATCATGTTAATGTTTTTCGCGACGAACGTGCCCAATCCTCCTTGTTGCACGTAAGACTCATGTTTTGGGTGTTTCAAACAGATCCGTCACTGTACGGAAATTGGTGCGAATTGAGTCCTGAGGGTGCAATTAGTGCACTAGTTCTGACGGCCGAAATCACGATGGAGTTTTCACGACGAACGTGCCCAATCCTCCTTGTTACATGTCAGACTCATGTTTTGGGTATTTCAAACCGATCAGCGACTGCACGAAAATTGGTGCGAATCGAGTCCTGAGGGTGCAATTAATGCACCAGTTTTGGTCGCCGAAATCACGGTGGAGATCATCTCGACGAACGTGCCCATTCCTCCTTCTTGCACGTAATTCTCATGTTTTGGGTGTTTCAAACCAATCCGTGACTGCACGAAAATTGGTGCAAAACGAGTCTCGGGGGTGCAATTAATGCACCAGTTCTGGCAGTTGAAATCACGTTGGCATTTTTCGCTACGAACTTGCCCAATCCCCTTGTTGCACTTCAGACTCATGTTTTGGGTGTTTCAAACCGATCCGTCGCTGTACCAAAATTGGTGCTAATCGAGGCCTAGGGTGCATTTAGTGCACCAGTTTTGGTCGTCGAAATCACGGTGGAGATCATCTCGCCGAACGTGCCCATTCATCCTTCTTGCACGTAATACTAATGTTTTGGGTGTTTCAAACCGATCCGTCAATGTACCAAAATTGGTGCGAATCGAGGCCTGGGGTGCAATTAATGCACCTGTTCTGGCGGCCGAAATCACGTTCTTGCTTTTCGTGACGAACGTGCCCAGTCCTCCTTGTTGCACGTAAGACTCATGTTTTGGGTGTTTCCAACCGATCCGTCACTGTACTAAAATTGGTGCGAATCGAGTCCTGAGAGTGCAATTAGTGCACCGGTTTTGTTCACCGAAATCACGGTGGAGATCATCTCGACGAACGTGCCCATTCCTCCTTCTTGCACGTAATACTCAAGTTTTGGGTGTTTCAAACCAATCTGTGGCTGCAAGAAAATTGGTGCGAACCGAGTCTCGGGGGTGCAATTAATGCACCAGTTCTGACGGTTGAAACCACGTGGCGTTTTTCGCGACGAACGTGCCCAATCCTCCTTTTGCATGTCACACTCATGTTTGGGGTGTTTCAAACCGATCCGTCGCTGTACCAAAATTGGTGCGAATCGAGGCCTGGGGTGCAATTAATGCAGCAGTTATGGCGGCCGAAATCACGTTAATGTTCTTCGCGACGAACGTGCCCAGTCCTCCTTGTTGCACGTCGGACTCATGTTTTGGGTGTTTCAAACCGATCCGTCACCGTACCCAAATGGGTGCGAACCGAGTCACGGGGGTGCAATTAAGGCACCAGTTCTGGCGGCCGAAATCACGTTATGTTTTTCGTGACGAACGGTCCCAGTCCTCCTTGTTGCACGTAAGACTCATGTTTTGGGTGTTTCCAACCGATCCGTCACTGTACTAAAATTGGTGCGAATCGAGTCCTGAGAGTGCAATTAGTGCACCGGTTTTGTTCACCGAAATCACGGTGGAGATCATCTCGACGAACGTGCCCATTCCTCCTTCTTGCACGTAATACTCAAGTTTTGGGTGTTTCAAACCAATCTGTGGCTGCAAGAAAATTGGTGCGAACCGAGTCTCGGGGGTGCAATTAATGCACCAGTTCTGGCAGTTGAAATCACGTTGGCATTTTTCGCTACGAACTTGCCCAATCCCCTTGTTGCACTTCAGACTCATGTTTTGGGTGTTTCAAACCGATCCGTCAATGTACCCAAATTGGTGCGAACCAAGTCCTAGGGGTGCAATTAATGCGCCAGTTCTGGCGGCCGAAATCACGTTATGTTTTTCGTGACGAACGGTCCCAGTCCTCTGTGTGTTGCGTCGTTGGCGCCACCTCGCCGCCGTGCGTTGCCTCACCACTGGTACCGCTGCCTCACCTCCTCTGGATCCCAGATTCAGTGCCGCCCCTCTCTCTCTCTCGCTCTCTCGTTTGGTTTTCCCCCATTTCGTGTGATCTCGGATTTGATCCGAATTCGACGGAATAGTTTGTGTGTTTTTCAATAAATATGATTTACTTATTTTATTTTATTTTATTTTATTTTATTTTATTTTGATGATGAACCATAAATCCCTTGAACATTCAAGGTAGCCCGAGCAGCTGCCCCCCTGCCCGGGCGGTGGATCCGCCACTGGGAGCAATACTGGGAATCCAAAGAAGATGGTCCATCGGACTCGTCCGACAATTGATCGGATGCGTCCGACGAGAGGTGGCGCATGCGGAATTGGCTAAGTCCCCGAGTGTCGGTTTGCAAAGGTACTGTCGGACGCGTCCGATGAGGTCATCAGACACGTCTGATGCGGGCTAGAAACGTTGTCGAACACGTCGCAGACACCTCTTACAGCACGCGCCCACAATTCATCGGACGTGTCCGACGAACTGAAGTTGGTCCCGATTGTTGACACGTGTCTTAGTCGACCTAGGCACTATAAAAGGGGCTTGGGCTGAGGGTTTCCACTCGTGAGAGCTCATTATTTTTGCGCCCCACTTCTTGTGTTCATGAGAGAGCTTCTCCCCATGGTCTCTCCACCTCCCATGGCTACTTCCTCCTAGGGTAAGGATTAGGGAAAGAGAGGAGAGGAGAGGAGAGGAGAGGGAAGGTAAGCAAAGGTAAGGGATGGTCTCCCCTTCCTTCCCCCATGGTTTGGCTTGGTTCTTCCGCGGGTTTTGGTGAGTCTTTTGGGGTCTCTCGGTTGGTTCTTCGTGTGCGCTCTTTGGGATCATCTTGCCGGTGTTGAGTCTCCCACCTTGCCGTTCCTGAGCTTCTTCCGATCCAAGCCTTCGTCAAGTGAACCGCGCCATCAAGCCGTACCACTTCACCACCAAGAACCGCTTCACCAACGAAATTCCAAGCCTCGGGCTTGGTCACCCAGTGCGGGAACCGGGTGCTTCCACTTCGTCGGAGCCGGAGTCCAAGGGAAGCCGTGTCGTCCACAACTCCAAACGAGCGGACGTTGTCAAGTTGCCGGGACGTGCCAAGAGTTCGAGTCTCCGCCGGTTCTGCATCAACCGGAAGACTCCCGACGAAGAGCTCTTGTACAAACACCTTCTTCACGAAGGTCGGCGCCTTCCAAGGCGTCGGCGTGTCGGGATAACCACCAACCTGTGGTGGAGACCGGCCTCGATGTGAGGGTCGGAAGCGAGCCCTGGGCCTCCTGCCCTAGAAGCTTACCGAGTGGATTGCCAGCACAGGACAAGAGGGTCCTGGTCTCTCTATGAGAGATTCGGCATCGTGGAGTAGGTTCTTGCACCAAACCATGTTAAAAATCCATGAGTCTCCCTTTACCGTTTTCTGTCTTTGCATTCCGCATATTTTGCTTCGGCTATTGCATTAGAACTTGTTTCGATTGCTTACTAGTAGCATTTGTTCGATTCCGCGTAGCTCTGTTCGTGTAGCTTAGGCAAATTAGAAATCGGTAGCTGGGTGATTTTAATTTGACTAAAAACAGGAAAAACCAAAATAGGATATAAACTTGTCACTTCACCCCCCTCGAGGCATCCGATCCTTTCAAGTGGTATCAGAGCCTCGTGCTCTCCGATATTGCTTAACTGCAAAGAGTCAAAATGGCCGACAGGGGTAGTGTGGCCGGGAACAGGATCCCATTGTTCTCCGGCACGCACTTTGGACATATCTTGCCTTGGTAGTACTTCGGGTCTTGGGAACCTCCTCCTAACGGCTCCTGGAAACCTCCCGAGTAGTGCGAACACGGACGATCTAAACGTATATGCATATGCATAAGAACAACAAAACAATCAACAAAACATATAACTAAATAAAATACAAAATTCTATGCTATTTATGGGATTTAATTGCTCTGGAATCAACTAATTTGGAGTTCGGATGCTCTCCAAACATTTTTTGAAAGTTTCGGAGAAATAAGAAATTACAGAAATAAATTAAAACGGTTAACCGATGAAAGCCGGATCAAACCGATGGCTTGCGCGGTTATCCGGCGGCGGTGGCGGAGCAAAAACACGACGTCCTGCCATTGGCAGCGCGGCGCGAGCGGTGGATGGGGTCACGCGGCAACAGATCAAAGGTGGGCGCGGACGCGGGCGACGCGTGGCAAGGCGGTTGCGTACGCGCGAAAACAGATGCGGCTTGGACGCAAGATAGCCGAGGATTGGGTGGCGGTAGCGCGTGGGTGGGAGCGGGGATGCGGGGTGTGCGACGAGTGGTTGGCGGCAACCCGTGCCAAGGTGGCGACGAGCGCGAGCTGGTGCGGGGCAGGAAAATGCTGCGGCAAGGGCTAGGTGGTGGCTTCTGGGTCGTCGTCGACCTACGTTGGCCTAGGGTTAGGAGGGGTTGGATTAGGACTCGAATTCTGATCCTGGTAAGATTTAGATAGAATTTATGATTGTTTAGCAAGAAAACAAAGTTTTATTTGGAGGATGGGGCTGAAATTTGGAGGGTAAGTCGGCTAAGGCTTCCTGAACCACTCCTCCAAATTTGACCACGAGATTCCATCGTTTGCTCATTATTCTATGGGCTTTACGAGATCCCGACAAGATGGCAACACTTCATGGAATCATGAGCTTGCTTTGAAAGGTGGGTTTGAAATTTGGATGGTGGCTAAATAATGGCTTCTATTATGTACTAGAGTTGTCCTATAATTTTCCCAAAAGTTTTCCTATGGTTTTGGGTGTAAACCAAATTTAAAATAATTTAAATGGTTTTGTATAGAACAATTCCCCTTTATTAATATTTGCTTTTTTAAAATACAAGTGACATACAATAAAATAGAGGATGTCACAAATTAGCACCTAACCTGCATACAATGGTGAGCACAATTTCAGCTTGGAATTCTTAACTTGCTGTTGAGACCCATGTGAGGGTACCCTGGATTGATGATGACAAGATGGAATTTGATGGGCGCGGACACGGGGCCCCGATCTTCTGGTGAGCGACGGTAAGGATAATTCGGTAGGTATCACGGAGGCCTAATAAATCCGACTTTCAACCCCGCAAGGGACTGAAAATCCCCGCGATCGCTAAACTACCACGACGAGTGTTATCGACCGAACCAGAGGCACGATCGACCTGTCCCCGAAGGACAGTTCCTGCAAGCAACTGAAGAACGAGCAAGTACACAAGATAAGCAATCTCAATTGCGAATATATATAATGGATAATGGGGTTCAGAAACTTGGTCCTGTTGGTATAGCCGACATAAGAAGAATAAGCCGAAATCTCACACAACCGTGACAAAATCAACTAAACAAAATCCAAGTCTAAACTAGTGACGGCTACCAAATTTATAGCAATGGCTAGGGTTTGGGGTGCAAGCCTAGGAGGTACATGGGCCATGGATCCAAAGTGGAGCGTCACAACACCCGGCAGATTCTGTTCGCCATCTTGTTTCGACGATCCCCATTGATCTGTATGGAATTTGGAGGTGGGACCTGATCCGTTGGAAAGATCTCATCGAGAGCGTGTCCTTGCATACCAAGAACGTTCAAAACGGAGTTCACATGAGGCTGAGGCATTCTTTTTAAGTTTACTATGCAGAAATACCCTAACAGGACTCATGGACAAAATAGGCTCTTTCTTGGGCCGGCCTTGCAACGACGTGGCTTGTGGGATTAGAGGGTGTCGAAGTGGTGGAGGTGCTCCTTTCTTGAATACGTCTTGAGCTTGGGGAGGTGGCCACGGTGGAGACCGAACTGCTGGCGGAGACAACACAATATCAGCATGATAGGTGCACGCGACCTGGCCATGGTGCGGATCGATAATGCCATATAGTGGATGATGGCACCATAGTTGATATAGATGATGTAGAAGATACCGTGAAGTGTTGCCAACTTGTCGTAGATGAAGAGGTCAAAGATGTAGTAATCGATCGAAAGATCGTCGACGTCCATGCTGGCGAAGTAATCGACGGATATCTTAATGACCACCACATTGATGTAGTGTTGGTCATACCTATGATGGACAAGGTCACATCAGAATTTGAAGTGTTTGAAGAAAATGGTGCATTTCTAGTAATTGCCGTGGAATTGGAACCGGACCATTTTGCTGAGCTTGTGCTAGGTAATATTTTTTATCGGACGTGGTCCGGTGGAATTTGTTAAGCTGACACGTGGTGTGTTAGGGCTTGCTAATTGTGATGGAATAACCTTACAGGTGTGGTAAGGTGTGTTGTTTTCGTGCGTGTTCACCTCAGTGATGCAGGTATCGGCGGTACGTGGCTGACGCTTTGCGGGGATAGCTAGAGGCTGGTGCGTCCCTGGGCGTGCATGCCATCAGGTTCAATGACATGGCGGTCACATGAGGTGGTGTACTCGAGAAGCTTAGCCATGGAAAGAAATCCGAGGCAGATGGAGGCTGTGGCAATGATAACCTAGTGGCAAAGTTGATCTGACCAGTGGGCCCAGGATACGCACACGCCTCGATTTAAGATGCGTACGTATTAGTTTGGTCCCGATCTTCCGTCGTAGGAGAAATCTGTAGGGGCGATTCGTGACCTTGACGAAGGGGCAGCTAACCACAATCTGATGAACGCGACCAGCAACCTCACAATCGCTAAACCACTCCTCTGATTTGGTATCAACCGTGTCAAAACACGTCACAGGAGAATTGCAACAACAACAGCGGAAGAATCACTCGGATGAATGATTATATGTGAGACCTCAATAGTTGGGGCACGATGGCCTTACAATTAGCAATAGCTAAACAAAAAATCCAGATCTCCCTCCCTTCTCACGCAAAGCACTATATAAAGAACCAGGCCTCCAAATATTTATGGCAGTCACACAAAATTAGCAACCGTGCATTAAAATAATTTCCTTCTATTCCTTCTTAGTCTTCACGGCTGAAATTAAAAGCAGCTTTCCTTGCATGCATGTCTTCATGGCCGGCTAAAAATAAAAGAAACTTTCCTTCTTAGTCTTCATAGCTATATGGCTCTCACGTACACAGCTGCATGTTGGCTGAATTTTCTAGGCTCCTTGGTCGGTTTCTTCTCCAATAATTTCTGCATGTTTAATAACACATACACAAATATTTTTAGGCAGTATCATTTGTTCTGTAATTAAATAATTAACCTGAGCAAGAAATGAATTCACCTTTTGTCCAAGACGTCGTGCACGGGCACGTGTCATGGGTCCTTGCACAAAGGTTGGGTCCTTCGGCTGTGATCCAGGGATGTCCTCATCATACTCCCCCTCTTGAGAAGGAGTCGACCTCGACTCTGTTTCTTCTTCATCCCCAAAGTAAGGAGATAAATCAGCGACATTGAAAGTATCGCTTACCCCATAATCCTCGGGCAGCTCTAACTTGTAGGCATTGTCACCAATCTTTTCTAGAACCTTGAAAGGCCCATCTCCTCAGGGCATCAACTTGGACTTTCTTTGTTCGGGAAAGCGATCCTTTCTGAGATGCAACCATACTAGATCTCCCTCCTCGAACAGCATCCTCTTGCGACCCTTATCAGCATGCTTCTTGTATTGGTCCTGCATCTTCTCAATGTTCAACCTTGTTGTCTCATGGATCTTGCGAATAAACTGAGCCCTCTTTTCGGCATCCAGATTTACTCTTTCTTGAGGCGGCAAAGGTAGCAGATCGATCGGTGCGATGGGCTTGAAACCATAGACAACTTCAAATGGACTGAACTTTGTGGTTGAGTGAACGACCCGGTTGTATGCAAATTCAATGTGCGGTAGGCACTCCTCCCATAGCTTCAGGTTCTTCTTGAGGATGGCCCTCAACATGGTGCCAAGAGTGCGATTGACAACCTCGGTTTGTCCATCTGTCTGGGGGTGACATGTTGTTGAAAACAGAAGTTTTGTCCCCAGCTTTCCCCATAACGTCCTCCAAAAGTGGCTCAAAAATTTAGCATCACGATCTGATACGATGGTTCTGGGAACCCCATGCAAGCGAATAATTTCTCTGAAAAACAGGTTAGCTACATGGGACGCATCATCACTTTTATGACAAGGAATAAAGTGAGCCATCTTGGAAAAACGATCAACCACAACAAAAACACTATCCCTCCCCCCTTGAGTTCTAGGCAATCCCAACACAAAATCCATAGAAATATCTTCCCAAGGTGCCTTAGGAATAGGGAGAGGGGTGTACAAACCATGTGGATTCAGACGTGACTTGGCTACCTGACAGGTTGTGCACCTTTTCACAAAGCGCTCCACGTCGCGTCTCATCTTTGGCCAGTAGAAATGTGTGGCCAGCACGTCTTCAGTCTTCTGAACACCAAAATGACCCATCAATCCACCTCCATGGGCCTCCTGCATCAATAAAAGACGAACGGAACTTGCAGGAATACAAAGTTTGTTAGCTCGAAACAAACTCGTATAACTTCGTATAATGTATGCTATACGAAGTTATTACGATGTGTTTGGGTGTTTCGAACCGATCCGTGACTGCACGAAAAGTCATGCATATCGAGTCTTAGGATGCAATTAATGTACCTGTTCTGGCGGCCGAAATCACAGTGGAGTCTTCTCAATGAACGTGCCCATTCCTTATTGTTGAACGTAAGACTCATGTTTTGGGTTTTTCAAACCGATCCGTCACTGCACGAAAATTGGTGCAAATCGAGTCCAGGTGGTGCAATTAATGCACCAGTTCTAGCTGCCCAAATCACGGTGGAGTTTTTTGCGACGAACGTGCCCAATCCTCCTTGTTGCACGTAAGAGTCATGTTATGGGTGTTTCAAACCGATATGTCACTGTACGAAAATTGGTGCAAATCGTGTCTCGGGGATGCAATTAATGCACCAGTTCGGGCGGCAGAAATCACGGTGGAGTTTTCTCGACGAATGTGCCCATTCCTTCTTGTTTCACGTAAGACTCATGATTTGGGTGTATCAAACCGACCGCCACTGTACGAAAATTGATGCAAATCTAGTCCTGGGGATGCAGTTCATGCAACAGTTCTGGCGGCCGACATCAAGCTGGAGTTTTTCGCGACGAACGGCCTATTCCTCCTTGTTGCACGTGAGACTCATGTGTTTTGGTGTTTCAAACCGATCTGTGACTGCACGAAAATTGGTGCAAATCGAGTCCAGGTGGTGCAATTAATGCACCAGTTCTAGCTGCCCAAATCACGGTGGAGTTTTTTGCGACGAACGTGCCCAATCCTCCTTGTTGTACGTTAGACTCATGTTTTGGGCGTTTCAAACCGATCCATCACTGCACGAAAATTGGTGCAAATCGAGTCCAGGTGGTGCAATTAATGCACCAGTTCTAGCTGCCCAAATCACGGTGGAGTTTTTTGCGACGAACGTGCCCAATCCTCCTTGTTGCACGTAAGAGTCATGTTATGGGTGTTTTAAACCGATCCATCTAAGTACAAAAATGGGTGCAAATCGAGTCCTTGGGATGCTATTGATGCACCAGTTCTAGCGGCCGACATCACGGTGGAGTTTTTCCGACGAACGTGCCCAATCCTCCTTGTTGCTCGTAAGAGTCATGTTTTCGTTGTTTCAAACCGATCCGTCACTGTACGAAAATTGGTGCAAATCTAGTCCTAGGGTGCAATTCATGCAACAATTCTGGCGGCCGACATCAAGGTGGAATTTATCGCGACGAACGTGCTCATTCCTCCTTGTTGCACGTAAGAATCATGTGTTTGGGTGTTTCGAACCGATCCGTGACTGCACGAAAAGTCATGCATATCGAGTCTTAGGATGCAATTAATGTACCTGTTCTGGCGGCCGAAATCACAGTGGAGTCTTCTCAATGAACGTGCCCATTCCTTATTGTTGAACGTAAGACTCATGTTTTGGGTTTTTCAAACCGATCCGTCACTGCACGAAAATTGGTGCAAATCGAGTCCTAGGGGTGCAATTAATGCACCAGTTCTAGTCGCCGAAATCACGGTGGAGTTTGTCGCGACGAACGTGCTTAATCCTCCTTGTTGCTCGTAAGAGTCATGTTATGGGTGTTTCAAACCGATATGTCACTGTACGAAAATTGGTGCAAATCGTGTCTCGGGGATGCAATTAATGCACCAGTTCGGGCGGCAGAAATCACGGTGGAGTTTTCTCGACGAATGTGCCCATTCCTTCTTGTTTCACGTAAGACTCATGATTTGGGTGTATCAAACCGACCGCCACTGTACGAAAATTGATGCAAATCTAGTCCTGGGGATGCAGTTCATGCAACAGTTCTGGCGGCCGACATCAAGCTGGAGTTTTTCGCGACGAACGGCCTATTCCTCCTTGTTGCACGTGAGACTCATGTGTTTTGGTGTTTCAAACCGATCTGTGACTGCACGAAAATTGGTGCAAATCGAGTCTCGGCGGTGCAATTAATGTACCAGTTCTGGCGGCCGAAATCACGATGGAGTTTTTCTCGACGAACATGCCCATTCCTTCTTGTTGCATGTAAGGCTCATGTATTAGGTGTTTCAAACCGATCCGTTACTACACAAAAATTGGTATAAATCGAGTCCTGGGGGTGCAATTATTGCACCAGTTCTGGCCGCCGAAATCACGGTGGAGTTTTTCGCGACGAACGTGCCCAATCCTCCTTGTTGCACGTAAGACTCATATTTTGGGTGTTTCGAACCGATCCGTCACTATTAGAAAATGGGTGCAAATCGAGTCCTGGGGGTGCTATTGATGCACCAGTTCTGGCGGCCAACATCACGGTGCAGTTTCTCCGACGAACATGCCCAATCGTCCTTGTAGCACGTAAGAGTTATGTTTTGGGTGTTTCAAACCGATCCGTCACTGTATGAAAATTGGTGCAAATCTAGTCCAGGTGTGCAATTCATGCAACAGTTCTGGCGGCCGAAATCACCATGGAGTTTTTCGCGACGAACGTGCCCATTCCTCCTTGTTGCACCTAAGAGTCATGTTTTTGGTGTTTCAAATTGATCCGTCAGAATACGAAAATTGGCGCAAATCATGTCTCGAGGGTGCAATCAATGCACCAGTTCTGGTGGCTGAAATCACGTTGGATTTTTTCTCGATGAACGTGCCCATTTCTTATTGTTGCACGTATGACTCATGTTTTGGGTGAGTCAAACCGACCCGTCACTGCACGAAAATTGGTGCAAATCGAGTACTGGGGGTGCAATTAATGCACCAGTTCTGGCCGCCGTAATCTCGGTGGAGCTTTTCGCGACGAACGTGCCCAATCCTCCTAGTTGCACGTAAGACTCATGTTTTGGGTGTTTCAAACCGATCCGTCACTATACGAAAATGGGTGCAAATCGAGTCCTGGGGGTGCTATTGATGCACCAGTTTTGGTGGCCGACATCACGGTGGAGTTTTTCGACGAACGTGACCAATCCTCATTGTTGCACGTAAGAGTCATGTTTTGGGTTTTTCAAACCGATTCGTCACTGTACGAAAATTGGTGCAAATCTAGACCAGGGGTGCAATTCATGCAACAGTTCTGTCGGCCGAAATCACCGTGGAGTTTTTCGCGACGAACGTGCCCATTCCTCCTTGTTGCACCTAAGTGTCATGTTTTGGGTGTTTCAAACCGATCTATCACGTAGGAAAATTGGTGCAAATCGTGTCTCAAGGGTGCAATTAATGCACTAGTTCTGGCGGCAGATATCACGGTGGAGTTTTTCTCGACGAACGTGCCCATTCCTTCTTGTTGCACGTAAGACTCATGATTTGGGTGTTTCAAACCGATCCGTCACTGCACGAAAATTGGTGCAAATCAAGTCCTGGGGGTGCTATTGATGCACTAGTTCTGGCGGCCGACATCACGGGGTAGTTTTTCGGACGAACGTGCCCAGTCCTCCTTATTGCACGTAACACTCATGTGTTTTGTTGTTTCTAACCGATCCGTCACTGTACGAAAATTGGTGCAAATCTAGTCCCGCGGTTGCAATTCATGCAACAGTTCTGGCGGCTGACACCATGGTGGAGTTTTCACGACGAACGTGCCCATTCCTCCTTATTGCACGTAGGTCTCAAGTGTTTGGGTATTTGAAACCGATCCGTGACTGCACGAAAATTGGTGCAAATCCAGTCTCAGGTGTGCAATAAATGTTACAATTCTGGCGGCCGAAATCATTGTGGAGTTTTTTGCAACGAATGTGCCCAATCCTCCTTGTTGTACGTTAGACTCATGTTTTGGGTTTCAAAACGAAACGTTACTGTACGAAAATTGGTGCAAATCGAGTCCTGTGGGTGCACTTAATGCACCAGTTCTAGCGGCCGAAATCACGGTGGAGTTTTACTCGAGAACGTTCGCATTCCTCCTTGCTGCACGTCAGACTCATGTTTTGGCTGTTTCAAACCGATCCGTCACTGTACAAAAATTGGTGCGAATCGAGTCCTGCGGGTGCAATTAATACACCAGTTCTGGTGGGCGAAATCACTATGGAGTTTTTCGTGATGAACATGCCTAATCCTCGTTGCACGTCAGACTCTTGTTTTGGGTATTTCAAACCTATCCGTCTCTGTACCTAAATAGGTGCACACCGAGTCCTGATTGTGCAATTAATGCACCAGTTCTGGCGGCCGAAATCACGTTAAAGTTTTTCGCGACGAACGTGCCCAGTCCTCCTTGTTGCACGTAAGACTAATGTTTCGGGTGTTTCAAGCCGATCCGTCACTGTACGATAATTGGTGTAAACCGAGTCCTACGGGTGCAATTAATGCGCCAGTTCTGGGTGCCGAAATCATGGTGGAGTTTTTCGCGACGAACGTGCCAAATCCTCCTTGTTGCACGTCAGTTTCATGTTTTGGGTGTTTCAAACGGATCCGTCACTGTACCCAAATTGGTGCAAACCGAGTCCTGGGGGAGCAATTAATGCACCAGTTCTGCCAGCCGAAATCACGTTAAAGTTTTTCACGACGAACGTGCCCAGTCCTCCTTGTTGCACGTAAGACTCATGTTTTGTGTGTTTCAATCCGACTCGTCGTGGCAAAGGTGGAGATTGGTGAAGCCATGTCGATGAAAGCATCGTAGTAGAAATAGTCCTGGTCATATCGATGCGAAACATGGTCGCATCACAAACCGATCCGTGACTGCACGAAAATTGGTGCAAATCGAGTCTCGGGGCGCAATTAATAGACCACTTCTGGCGGCTGAAATCACGTTGGAGTTTTTCGCTACGAACGTGCCCAATCCTCCATGTTGCACGCAAGACATATGTTTTGGGGGCTTCAAAACGAACCGTTACTGTACGAAAATTGGTGCAAATCGAGTCCTGGGGGTGCAAACAATGCACCAGTTCTGGCCGACGCAATCACGGTGGAATTTTTTGCGACAAACGTGCCCAATCCTCCTTGTTGCATGTAAGACTCATGTTTTGGGTGTTGATCCGTCGCTGTACGAAAATTGGTGCAAATCGAGTCCTGGGGGTGCAAACAATGAACCAGTTCTGGCAGCCGAACTCACGGTGGAGTTATTTGCGACGAACGTGCCCAATCCTCCTTGTTGCACGTAAGACTCATGTTTTGGGTGTTTCAAACCGATCCGTCACTGTACGAAAATTGGTGCAAATCGAGTCCTAGGGGTGCAAACAATGAACCAATTCTGGCAGCCGAAATCACGGTGGAGTTATTCGCGACGAACGTGCCCAATCCTCCTTGTTGCACGCAAGACACATGTTTGGGGTATTTCAAACCGATCCATCACTACACGAAAATTGGTGTAAACCAAGTATCGGGGGTGCAATTAATGCTCCAGTTCTGGCCGCCGAAATCACGGTGGAGTTTTTCGTGACCAACGTGCCAAATCCTCCGTGTTGCACGTTGGACTCATGTGTTTGGGTGTTTCGAACCGATCCGTGACTGCACGAAAATTGGTGCAAACCGAGTCTCGGGTGTGAAAATAGCGCACTAGTTTTAGACGCCGAAATCACGGTGGAGTCATTCGCAACGAACGTGCCCAATCCACCTTGTTGCACGTAACACACATGTTTGGGGTATTTCGAACTGATCCGTCACTGCACGAAAATTAGTGTCAACCGAGTCTCGATGCAATTAATGCACCAGTTCTGGCCGACGAAATCATCACGGTGGAGTTTTTTGCGACAAACGTGCCCAATCCTGCTTGTTGCATGTTAGACTCCTGTTTTGGGGGTTTCAAACCGATCTGTCTCCGTACGAAAATTGGTGCAAATCGAGTCCCGGCGGTGCAATTAATGCACCAGCTCTGGCCGCCGAAATGACGGTGGAGTTTTTCACGACGAACGTGCCCAATCCTCCTTGTTGCACGTAAGACTCATGTTTTGGGTGTTTCAAACCGATCCGTCACTGCACGAAAATTGGTGCAAATCGAGTCCTGGGGGTGCAAACAATGAACCAGTTCTGGCAGCCGAACTCACGGTGGAGTTATTTGCGACGAACGTGCCCAATCCTCCTTGTTGCACGTAAGACTCATGTTTTGGGTGTTTCAAACCGATCCGTCACTGTACGAAAATTGGTGCAAATCGAGTCCTAGGGGTGCAAACAATGAACCAATTCTGGCAGCCGAAATCACGGTGGAGTTATTCGCGACGAACGTGCCCAATCCTCCTTGTTGCACGCAAGACACATGTTTGGGGTATTTCAAACCGATCCGTCACTGCACGAAAATCGGTGTAAACCGAGTCTCGGGGTGCAATTAATGCTCCAGTTCTGGCCGCCGAAATCACGGTGGAGTTTTTCGTGACCAACGTGCCAAATCCTCCGTGTTGCACGTTGGACTCATGTGTTTGGTTGTTTCAAACCGATCCATCGCTGTACGAAAATTTGTGCAAATCAAGTTCTGGGGTGCAAACAATGAACCAGTTCTGGCAGCCGAAATTACGGTGGAGTTATTTGCGACGAATGTGCCCAATCCACCTTGTTGCACGCAAGACACTTGTTTGGTGTATTTCAAACCAATCCGTCACTGCACGAAAATTGGTGTAAACCGAGACTCGGGGGTGCAATTAATGCTCCAGTTCTGGCGGCCGAAATCACGGTGGAGTTTTTCGTGACCAACGTGCCAAATCCTCCGTGTTGCACGTTGGACTCATGTGTTTGGGTGTTTCGAACCGATCCGTGACTGCACGAAAATTGGTGCAAACCGAGTCTCGGGGGTGAAAGTAATGCACTAGTTCTAGCCGCCGATATCACGGTGGAATCATTCGCAACGAACGTACCCAATCCACCTTGTTGCACGTAAGACACATGTTTGGGGTATTTCGAACCGATCCGTCACTGTACAAAAATTGGTGCAAATCGAGTCCTAGGGGTGCAAACAATGAACCAATTCTTGCAGCCGAAATCACGGTAGAGTTATTCGCGACGAACGTGCCCAATCCTCCATGTTGCACACAAGACACATGTTTGGGTTATTTCAAACCGATCACTGCGCGAAAATTGGTGCAAATCGAGTCCCGGGGTGCAATTAATGCACCAATTCTGGCCGCCGAAATCACGGTGGAGTTTTTCGTGACGGACGTGCCCAATCCTCCTTTTTGCCCGTAAAACTCATGTTTTGGGTGTTTCAAACCGAGCCGGCACTGTACGAAAATTGCTGCAAATCGAGTCCTGGGGATGCAAACAATGAACCAGTTCTGGCAGCCGAACTCACGGTGGAGTTATTTGCGACGAACGTGCCCAATCCTCCTTGTTGCACGTAAGACTCATGTTTTGGGTGTTTCAAACCGATCCGTCACTGTACGAATCTACCAGTTCTGGCGGCCGAAATCACGGTGGAGTTTCTCGCGACGAACGTGCCCATTCCTCCTTGTTGCACGTAAGACTCATGTTATGGGTGTTTTAAACCGATCAGTCATGGCATGAAAATTGATGCAAACCGATTCTCGGGGGTGCAATTAATGCACCAGTTCTGCCGGACAAAATCACGGTGGAGATTTACTCAACGAACGTGTCGATTCCTCCATGTTGCACGTAATACGCATGTTTTGGTTCTTTCAAACCGATCCGTGATTGCACAAAAACTGGTGCATGTCGAGTCTCGGGAATGTAATTAATGTACCAGTTCTGACGGCCGAAATCACGGTGGAGTTTTTCGCGACGAACGTGCCAATTCCAGCTTGTTGCACGGAAGACTCATGTTTTGGGTGTTTCAAATAGATCCGGCACTGCATGAAAATTGGAGCAAACCGAGTCTCGGGGATGCAATTAATGCACCAGTTCTGGTCACCGAAATCACGGTAGAGTTTTTCTTACCGAACGTGCCCATTCCTCCTTGTTGCACGAAATACTCATGTTTTCGGTGTTTGAAACAAATCCACCAGTTCTAGCGGCCTAAATTTCAGTGGAGTTTTCCACGATGAACGTGCCCATTCCTCCTTGTTGCACGAAATACTCATGTTTTCGGTGTTTGAAACAAATCCACCAGTTCTAGCGAAATCACGGTGGAGTTTTTCACGACGAACGTGCCCAATCCTCCTTGTTGCACGTAAGACTCATGTTTTGGGTGTTTCAAACCGATCCGTCATTGCACGAAAATTCGTGGAAATCGAGTCCTACGGGTGCAAACAATGAACCAATTCTGGCAGCCGAAATCACGGTGGAGTTATTCGCGACGAACGTGCCCTATCATCCTTGTAGCAAAATCATCCGTGTTGCACGTTGGACTCATGTGTTTGGGTGTTTCGAACCGAACCGTGACTGCACGAAAATTGTTGCAAACTGAGTCTCGGGAGTGAAAATAATGCACTAGTTCTAGCCGCCGAAATCACGGTGGAGTCATTCGCAACTAAGGTGCCCAATCCACCTTGTTGCACGGAAGACACATGTTTGGGGTATTTCGAACTGATCTGTCACTGCACGAAAATTGGTGTAAATCGAGTCTCGAGGATGCAATTAATGCACCAGTTCTAGCCGACGAAATCACGGTGGAGTTTTTTGCGACAAACGTGCCCAATCCTCCTTGTTGCACGTAAGACTCATGTTTTGGGTGTTTGTTAGTTTTTCACGACGACCGTGCCCCGTCCTCCTTGTTGCACGTAAGACTCATGTTTTGGATGATTCAAACCGATGCGTCACTGTACCAAAATTGGTGCGAATCGAGTCCTGCGGGTGCAATTAATACACCAGTTCTGGTGGGCGAAATCACGGTGGAGTTTTTCGCGACAAACATGCCCAATCCTCGTTGCACGTCAGACTCTTGTTTTGGGTATTTCAAACCGATCCGTCACTGTACCCAAATAGGTGCACACCGAGTCCTTATTGTGCAATTAATCCACCTGTTCTGGTGGCCGAAATCACGTTAAAGTTTTTCGCGACGAACGTGCCCAGTCCTCCTTGTTGCACGTAAGACTAATGTTTTGGGTGTTTCAATCCGATCCGTCACTGTACGATAATTCGTGTAGAATCGAGTCCTTCGGGTGCAATTAATGCACCAGTTCTGGCTGCCGAAAACACGGTGGAGTTTTCCACGACGAACGTGCCAAATCCACCTTGTTGCACGTCGGACTTTTGTTTTGGGTGTTTCAAACCGATCCGTCACTGTACCCAAATTGGTGCAAACCGAGTCCTGGATGAGCAATTAATGCACCGGTTCTGGCGGCCGAAATCACGTTAAAGTTTTTCACGATGAACGTGCCCAGTCCTCCTTGTTGCACGTAAGACTAATGTTTTGGGTGTTTCAAGCCGATCCGTCACTGTACGATAATTGGTGCGAATCGAGTCCTTCGGGTGCAATTAATGCACTAGTTCTGGCTGCCGAAAACACGGTGGAGTTTTCCACGACGAACGTGCCAAATCCACCTTGTTGCACGTCAGACTCATGTTTTGGGTGTTTCAAACCGATCCGTCACTGTACCCAAATAGGTGCACACCGAGTCCTGATTGTGCAATTAACGCACCAGTTCTGGCGGCCGAAATCACGTTAAAGTTTTTCGCGACGAACGTGCCCAGTCCTCCTTGTTGCACGTAAGACTAATGTTTTGGGTGTTTCAAGCCGATCCGTCACTGTACGATAATTGGTGTAAACCGAGTCCTTCGGGTGCAATTAATGCACCAGTTCTGGCTGCCGAAAACACGGTGGAGTTTTCCACGACGAACGTGCCAAATCCACCTTGTTGCACGTCAGACTCATGTTTTGGGTGTTTCAAACGGATCCGTCACTGTACCCAAATTGGTGCAAACCGAGTCCTGGGGGTGCAATTAATGCACCAGTTCTGGCGGCCGAAATCACGTTAAAGTTTTTCACGACGAACGTGCCCAGTCCTCCTTGTTGCACGTAAGACTAATGTTTTGGGTGTTTCAAGCCGATCCGTCACTGTACGATAATTGGTGTAAACCGAGTCCTACGGCTGCAATTAATGCACTAGTTCTGGCTGCCGAAAACACGGTGGAGTTTTTTCGCGACGAACGTACCAAATCCACCTTGTTGCACGTCAGACTCATGTTTTGGGTGTTTCAAACGGATCCGTCACTGTACCCAAATTGGTGCAAACCGAGTCCTGGGGGAGCAATTAATGCACCAGTTCTGGCGGCCGAAATCACGTTAAAGTTTTTCACGACGAACGTGCCCAGTCCTCCTTGTTGCACGTAAGACTAATGTTTTGGGTGTTTCAAACCGATTCGTCACTGTACGATAATTGGTATAAACCGAGTCCCACGGCTACAATTAATGCACTAGTTCTGGCTGCCGAAAACACGGTGGAGTTTTTTCGTGACGAACGTGCCAAATCCACCTTGTTGCACGTCAGACTCATGTTTTGAGTGTTTCAAACGGATCCGTCACTGTACCCAAATTGTTGCAAACCGAGTCCTGGGGGAGCAATTAATGCACCAGTTTCGGCGGCCAAAATCACGTTAAAGTTTTTCACGACCAACGTGCCTAGTCCTCCTTGTTGCACGTAAGACTCATGTTTCGGGTGTTTCAAGCCGATCCGTCACTGTACGATAATTGGTGTAAACCGAGTCCTACGGGTGCAATTAATGCGCCAGTTCTGGGTGCCGAAATCATGGTGGAGTTTTTCGCGACGAACGTGCCAAATCCTCCTTGTTGCACGCCAGTCTCATGTTTTGGGTGTTTCAAACGGATCCGTCACTGTACCCAAATTGGTGCAAACCGAGTCCTGGGGGAGCAATTAATGCACCAGTTCTGGCAGCCGAAATCACGTTAAAGTTTTTCACGACGAACGTGCCCAGTCCTCCTTGTTGCACGTAAGGCACGGATGCGGAGGCGAAACCATCCCGCGACGATTCTGTTGAGACAAAAAAGTGAATTCCTGTGAACACACGTGCGGAAGTGTCAATTCTGTGATTGTGTCGCAACCAGAGACCAAGCGTGCTAGTCAATTTGACCTGTAAATTGACATGGAGAAAATCGTCAGTAGTATAGCCCTAATCGGCTTTTCAATATAGCCAGATCGGGTTTTTCGCAATCGGCCTTAAAGAACCCGATTACAAGATCTATCGGCTTAATGCCCGATAGAGCAAATTTGGAGTTTTTTGCTACGAACGTGCCCAATCCTCCATATTGCACGCAAGACATATGTTTTCGGAGTTTCAAAACGAAACGTTACTGTACGAAAATTGGTGCAAATCGGGTCCTGTGGGTGCACTTAATGCACCAGTTCTGGCGGTCGAAATCACGGTGGAGTTTTACGCCAGAACGTGCGCATTCCTCCTTGTTGCACGTCAGACTCATGTTTTGGCTGTTTCAAACCAATCCGTCACTGTACAAAAATTGGTGCGAATCGAGTCTTGCGGGTGCAATTAATACACCAGTTCTGGTGGGTGAAATCACGGTGGAGTTTTTCGCGACGAACATGCCCAATCCTCGTTGCACGTCAGACTCTTGTTTTGGGTATTTCAAATTGATCTGTCACTGTACCCAAATAGGTGCACACCGAGTCCTGATTGTGCAATTAATGCACCAGTTCTGACGGCCGAAATCACGTTAAAGTTTTTCGCGACAAATGTGACCGGTCTTCCTTGTTGCACGCAAGATTTATATTTTGGGGGTTTCAAAGCGAAAGGTTACTGTACGAAAATTGGTGCAAATCGAGTCCTGTGGGTGCACTTAATGCACCACTTCTAGCGGCCGAAATCACGGTGGAGTTTTACTCGAGAACGTTCGCATTCCTCCTTGTTGCACGTTAGACTCATGTTTTGTATGTTTCAAACCAATCCGTCACTGTACCAAAATTGGTGCGAATCGAGTCCTGCGGGTGCAATTAATACACCAGTTCTGGTGGGCGAAATCACGGTGGAGTTTTTCGCGATGAACATGCCTAATCTATGAAAATTGATGCAAATCGAGTCCCGGGTGCAGTTCTGGTGGCGAAAATCACAGTGGAGTTTTTCTCGATGAACGTGCCCATTCATTCTTGTTGCACGAAAGACTCATGTTAGGAGTGTTTCAAACCGATCAATGACTGCACCACGAAAATTGGTGCAAATCGAGTCTCGGGGTGCAATTAATACACCACTTCTGGCGGCTGAAATCACGTTGGACTTTTTCGCAACGAACGTGCCCAATCCTCCATGTTGCACGTAAGATTTATGTTTTGGGGGTTTCAAACTGAACCGTTACTGTACGAAAATTCATGCAAATCGAGTCCAGTGGGTGCACTTAATGCACCAGTTCTGGCGACCGAAATCACGGTGGAGTTTTAGGCGATAACGTGCGCATTCGTCCTTGTTGCACGTCAGACTCATGTTTGGATGTTTCAAACCGGTCCGTCACAGTATCAAAATTGGTGCGAATCGAGTCCTGCGGGTTCAATTAATACACCAGTTCTAGTGGGCGAAATCGCGGTGGAGTTTTTCGCGACAAACGTGCCCAATCCTCGTTGCACGTCAGACTCTTGTTTTGGGTATTTCAAACCAATCCGTCACTGTACCCAACTTGGTGCACACAGAGTCCGGATTGTGCAATTAATGCACCAGTTCTGGCGGCCGAAATGACGATAAAGTTTTTCGCGACGAAAGTGCCCAGTCCTCCTTGTTGCACGTAAGACTAATGTTTTGGGTGTTTGAATCCAATCCGTCATTATACGATAATTGGTGTAAACCGAGTCCTACGGGTGCAATTAATGCACCAGTTCTGGCTGTCGAAATCACGGTGGAGTTTTTCGCGACGAACGTGCCAAATCCTCCTTGTTGCACGTCAGACTTATGTTTTGTCTGTTTCAAACCGATCCGTCACAGTACCCAAATTGGTGCAAACCGAGTCCTGGGGGAGCAGGAGTTTTTCGCGACGAACGTGCCCAATCCTCGTTGCACGTCAGACTCTTGTTTTGGGTATTTCAAACTGATCTGTCACTGTACCCTAATAGGTCCACACCGAGTCCTGATTGTGCAATTAATGCACCAGTTCTGGCGGCCGAAATCACGTTAATGTTTTTTCGCGACGAACGTGCCCAGTCCTCCTTGTTGCACGTAAGACTAATGGTTTCGGTGTTTTAGACCGATCCGTCACTGTACGATAATTGGTGTAAACCGAGTCCTACGGGTGCAATTAATGCTCTAGTTCTGGCTGCCGAAAACACGGTGGAGTTTTTCGCGACGAAGGTGCCAAATCCACCTTGTTGCACGTCGGACTCATGTTTTGGGTGTTTCAAACCGATCCGTCACTGTAACCAAATTGGTGCAAACCGAGTCCTGGGGGAGCAATTAATGCACCAGTTCTGGCGGCCGAAATCACGTTAAAGTTTTTCACGACGAACGTGCCCAGTCCTCCTTGTTGCACGTAAGGCTCATGTTTTGTGTGTTTCAAACCGATTGGTCGCGGCAAAGGTGGAGATTGGTGACGCCATGTAGATGAAAGCATCGTAGTAGAAATAGTCCTGGTCATATCGATGCGAAACATGGTCGCATCACAAACCGATCCGTGACTGCACGAAAATTGGTGCAAATCGAGTCTCGGGGTGCAATTAATACACCACTTCTGGCGGCTGAAATCACGTTGTAGTTTTTCGCTACGAACGTGCCCAATCCTCCATGTTGCACGCAAGACATATGTTTTGGGGGTTTCAAAACGAACCGTTACTGTATGAAAATTGGTGCAAATCGAGTCCTGTGGGTGCACTTAATGCACCAGTTCTCTCAAGATTTCTTCAACTTTTATATAGAAAACATGCGGCCCAACTTGCTTACATTCAGATCAATAAATTTTAGTACTGGTATTTTCTTATTGAGGCAAGCCTTTAGCTTAGTCATTATTTCTGTTTTATTATACGTGTAACACGAGGGCACTATCATGCCGCCATTACATTCAATCTCTAGCTATGTATGTTAAGTTACTGATTAGCCATTCACATTAGGGCTTTGATCTGTTTTGTGCTTCAATGCAACATATTCTATCATTTTCTTCAGATCAGACGATGCATAAGATATTCAACTATTTTTCTTTGACACTTTGATGGAGTCCTCGGAGAGTACCGAATTTTTTTTTAAAATATTTTAACAACTCTAAGAAGAACCATTTAAAACCTCTCAAAAATAACTACCTCGTTTGGCTTGTATGAAAATTTACCGCTATAGTTTTGAACTTAATAAAGTTGAAAAGAACAAGGCCTTGATTTATTTGAAATTTTTAGTCTATTTTTTTCTGTTGTTGTTGCCACTGGGTAGAGATAAATTCGTAAATCTTTGTTGTATTATCTTTGACATGCCTTGCACGTGCACGCTTACTAGTATATTGTAATATGCGTGCTTCGAATATAGTTCATTCCATATTTGTGCATTGGATCATTTAGAGTAAAGCAATGAATTAATACTTAGACATGTTTTGCTTGCGTATTTTAGATACATAGTTAGACAATTAGAGTAAAACAACAAATATATACTTGACATTGGACAATAATTGTTAGTTTCATTTCAATATATAGTTCTATCTACTAATGCATTATTTGCGTATTTTAGATAATAATACAATAATTTGTTATTTATAGGCATACATGACGCGATAGTTTAGAGCGCCGTTGGATCTCTCCCCGCTTCCACCTCCACCGATCTTTGCACAGCCAGCTCCTCCCACTCCCCTTTCTGATGCCGGTGTTGAACGTAATCAACAAGTCAACAATATAGATGTTGGTTTAGACAACAATGCTTCGACGAGAAGTTTTCCCTCAGTTGGCATCGTCCTTGCTTCTGGAGGTGATGCCGGTAGTGGTCATCGCTTCGCCGGTACTCCTCAGGATGCCACTCCTCCAGATTGAAGCCTTTTGTTGCATTTGTGATATTGCGAGTTGTATACCGTACATGGTTTATGTTTGAAGTTGTTGCACTCTTTTTGTTAAATTGTCGTCCTATGTTACTACTATATGGATTTGGGGATTTGTGAACTTTATATGTGAGGATATATGGATGTTTACATATGAATTGGTCGTACGATCGATGTCATGTATGGATGGATGTGAATTATGCATGTTATGAATTGTGAATTGTGGATATTATATGTTTTGAATTGATTTTATGAAATGTATTCAAAATTGCAATAAATCAGCAAAATTGCTACTGAATTTTTGAACTATTTACGATGCAAATAACTGCGACAACAACACATGCTGACATGGCTCTGACTGTTGTAAATAAGTGCCAACGTGGCTTGAACAAACACTGTGCGGCTGACGTGGAACACATTTACATCAGCCATAAGCTGATGTAAATAAGTGCCACGTCAGCATCCTAGCTGCCGGCAGGGCCAACAAGAAATATTTACATCAGTCCTCAGGCTTCTATTTACATCAGGACTGATGTAAATAGTTGTCTTTACATCAACGGTATTACATCAGCCTATTTACATCAGCAGGCTTATGTAAATAGCTATATACATCAGTTTTTGCTTTATTTACATCAGTACCTGACTGATGAAAACAATCTGGATTCTTATAGTGACTCATGTTTTGGATGTTTCAAACCGATCCGTCACTGTACAAAAATTGGTGCAAATCGAGTCCTAGTCCTGGGGGTGCAAATAATGAACCAGTTATTCGCTACGAAAGTGTCCAATCCTAAGACTTATGTTTTGGGAGTTTCAAACCGATCCGTCACTGTACGAAAATTGGTGCAAACCGAGCCTAGCGGTGCAAATATTGAACCAGTTCTGGTGGCTGAAATCACGGCGGAGTTTTTCGTGACCAACGTGCCGAATCCACCTTATTGCACGTTAGACTCATGTGTTTGGATGTTTCGAATGGATCCGTGACTGCACGAAAATTGGTGCAAACCGAGTCTCGGGGGTGCAATTATTGCACTAGTTCTGGAGGCCGAAATCACGGTGGAGATTTTCGCGACGAACGTGCCGAATCTTCCTTGTTGCACGTAAGACTCATCTTTGGGGTGTTTCAAACCGATCCGTGACTACACGAAATTTCATGTAAATCAAGTCTCGGGAGTGCAATTAATGCACCAGTTCTGTCGGCCAAAATCTCGGTGGAGTTTTTCGCGACGAACGTGCCCAATCCTCCTTGTTGCACGTTAAACTCATGTATTGGGTGTTACAAACCGATCCATCAATGCATAAAAATTGGTGCAAACCATGTTACGGGGGTGCAAATAATGCCAACCGTATCTCGGGGGTGCTAATAATGCACTAGTTCTGGCCACCGAAATCACGGTGGAGTTATTCACGACGAACGTGCCCAATCCTCCTTGTTGCACATAAGGCTCATGTTTTGGGTGTTTCAAACCGATCCGTCACTCCACGAAAATTGGTGCAAACCGAGTCTCAGGGGTGAAAATAATGCACTAGTTCTGGCCGCTGAAATCATGGTGGAGTTATTCGCGACGATCCTGCCCAATCCACCTTGTTGCACGTAAGACTCATCTTTGGGGTGTTTCAAACCGATCCGTGACTGCAAGAAATTTCATGTAAACCAAGTCTCGGGGTGCAATTAATGCGTCAGTTCTGTCGGCCAAAATCACGGTGGAGTTTTTCGCGACGAACGTGCCCAATCCTCCTTGTTGCACGTAAGACTCATGTTTTGGATGTTTCAAACCGATTCGTCACTGCACGAAAATTGGTGCAAACCGTGTCTCGGGGGGTGCAAATAGTGCAAACCGTATCTTGGGGGTGCAAATAATGCACTAGTTCTGTCCGCCGAAATCACGGTGGAGTTATTCGCGACGAACGTGCCCAATCCTTTTTGTTGCACGTAAGACACATGTGTTTGGGTGTTTCGAACCGATCCGTCACTCCACGAAAATTGGTGCAATCCGAGTCTCGGGGGTGAAAATAATGCACTAGTTCTAACTGCCGAAATCACAGTGGAGTTATTCGCGACGAACGTGCCCAATCCACCTTGTTCCACGTAAGACACATGTTTGGGGTATTTCAAACTGATGTCACGGTGGAGTTTTTCGCGACGAACGTGCCCAATCTTCGTTGTTGGTTGTAAGACTCGTGTTTTGGGTGTTTCAAACCGATCCGTAACTGCACGAAATTTGGTGCAAACCGAGTCTCGGGGTGCAATTAATGCACCAGTTCTGTCGGCCAAAATCACGGTGGAGTTTTTCGCTACGAACGTGCCCAATCCTCCGTGTTGCTCGTAAGACTCATGTTTTGGGTGTTTCAAACCGATCCGTCACTGCACAAAATTTGGTGCGAACCGAGCCTCGGTGGCGCAATTAATGCACCAGTTCTGACCGGCGAAATCACAGTGGACTTTTTCGCGACGAACGTGCCCAATCTCCGTTGTGGGACGTAAGACTCTTGTTTTGGGTGTTTCAAACCGATCCATGAGTGCACGAAATTTGCTGCAAACCGTTTGTGGACTACATGGGCCCCGGGTATCCTCTGGAAGGCCCATAAGGGAGCAGATGGAGGCAATCCAAGTCGGCCGAACAAGGATAGAGACCACTCGGGTTACACGCACCATGAGCACCAAGAAAGTTCCCAAGGATATAATCTATCTCCATGTAATTAGTAGATTGACACATGCATGACATGTAACATCATGACGGAATTAGTTACCTTGTACCACGTGCTATCCTGTAACTCTATCTCCCCCTACACTATATAAAGAGAGGGGGTAGAGACCATCGGCATGAGAGGTATCATCACCATCTAGACATACAGCATCATTTTGCATCTCGCATCTTGATCCACCATATAATCCCAGAGCACAGGAAGTAGGGTATTACCTCCGTTGAGGGCCTGAACCTGTATAAACCCGTGTCTTGTGCTACCATCTAGCTTAGTTCTTGATAGCGTCCCCTCGTACAAATTTATTGCCGGCGGTGACCCCCCAGTCAGTCACCAATCGACAGTTGGCACGCCAGGTAGGGGGCAGCGTCGAGATCATCTTTCAAGCTAGATGGCTCCTTGGAGATCGCCACACGTCGACATGGAGTTGGGGCAATCTCTTCGTTTTGGCACCCTGGACTTCATCGCCGACGGCAACGGCAATCTTCACCTCTCTCCTCCCATAGAGATTTCTTCGCAAGAAGGTGCGCCCGATCAATGTGACCCATTGTCCTTTGGCTTGGAGAATTCAGCAAGCACCTTTGGCAGATTGACCCCCTCGCTGTTCGCCTTCACACCTCTTCCCGAGGAAAACGAAAAAGGACTCGGCGGGCACAACCGCATTGGCGTGGATTATATTCCACCCAACAACAACACAGTGCCTTCGGTTGGATTTCCCTCCGGACTCGAGAGCTTCGCTACGGCTTCCGCAACGACCTCATCTGGGATTTGGATCGGAGATAACCAGTCGGCAAGCACGGCAGATCCACTCAGAACAGATTCATCTATGTTCGTGGGCGTCATCAATGGTGGCCAACCCATTGGACAGAGCGAACAAGTCAGCCTCTCCGTCTCTGGCTCTGAGTTAGACCGGAGCGCTGAGATTCGTAACTACCGAGAGGTTTTCGTCCTAGGCGCGGGGGATCATCACTCTACTTCTCCGATTGTCGCATATGAGGAGACCGCCACTGACACCGGCGCGAACCCAGATCCTCGCCAGCCGGAGAACCGAGATCGTATACAACAGCTTTGCGCCCGTGGTCGCGACATCCAGAACGAGCTTCGCGCGGTGAAACTAAGGGATCAAGACATCTATACGACACCCCAGGCAAATGTCATCGCATCGAAGACTCTCCTCGAGACGATCGCGCCGCAACTTCCCGAAGGCAGCCCGTTTGCCGCAACTCTTGCTCGAGCGACGGCTACGGTAGAGATGGCCACCATCCAGCAAAATGAGGCGATCCTCGCTCCGTCTGCTTCAGCTCGCAGCCGCTCCACGCGCAATCGAAATCGGGATCGCACTACTGCGGCTGGCGGCTCCCACCAGTCGCCGGCCCACGATCTTCGCCAAGACATCGAAGCCAAGCGGCGGGAGCGCAGTAACGGAGAGCGGAACTCTCGCAGCCATCGCCTTGATGACCAAGCCGAGAGCACCGCCAGCCGGCGCGACCACCGTCACGAGCATCGCCAAGGTCCGCGCCGGGAGCATCGTAGCAGATCCCCGAGGAGGAGGCGGCCAGGACCATCAGCTCTAGGCATCAATTTTGATTTTTGCGGTTTAGGAAATCTTTCTTTTCGTAAATGCAACCAAACAAGATCACCTGGTTCAAATGTTATTTCCTTACTACCATTGTTTGCAGCAATTCTATATTTTTCCGTCATTCGTTCGATGTTTTCTTTTGTGGTTTCATGCAATTTTATAACAAATTCAGCACGCTTCTTGGCATCAAAATTTACCTTCTCCGAAGATGGTAAAGGTAAAAGATCGATTGGAGCACGGGGGTTAAAGCCATATACCACCTGAAAAGGGGTCATCTTTGTGGTTGAGTGCAAAGACAGGTAAATTAAAAGAAGGGGACAAAAAAATATCTTTACGTACATTAATTTGGTTTGAACCGCAATGCGTGGGGCTGGCGCAAGTACTACTCAAACATGCAGCACCAACGGAACTGATCAGGTGTTGAGAGCGAGCTGGCCGGGTAACATTTGTCACTGTGTATACGGCGGAGCCTCATGCGAACCACAGCCACAGGTGGCTACTGTAAAAATTCTCGATGTAATGCCTAGTCCAAGAAAGAGGACAACCGGTCTCGTACCTCTTAGACGTGCGGGCAGGGGCGGATCTATAGATCTACAATGTTAGCACCGGGATCGATCAAGTGATCCCGATGCATTTCGGACAAACGTTTCTTCTTTATTACTACCCTATTAGTATAAATACATATAAACCTACAATTTAAAGTTTAAACATAATGATTTAGTGTTAAAATAGCCCTGACGATCCCAACGAGTTGTTTTCTTGGATCTGCCCTTGCGTGCGGGCGACTCGGGAGACGACCCACGCGTTACCTCCATGAGAGCACTCGAGGGCGCTGCCCCTCCTCACCGCCACTGCTTCTCTTCGTGATGGTGGCAGGGATACTCCTATGTTCTTTTCTCTTCCCTCACTCTCTCCAGGTGTTTCGAGAATGTCCGTTGCTCCGATGGCTAGGGGCCTAGGCTGAGTTTTTTCAGGGACGCTGGTAGGATCCGGCGGTGAGACACCTGGTGGCGCGACGAGTGTTTGGTTTTGGTGGCGCTGGCCAGATCCGGTGGTTAGGTGCCCAAATTTAGCGGCGGGACGCCCAGATCCGATGTCGGGTGGTGAGACGACACCCGCTCTCCTTGTCGACCTTCCCCCGAGCCCTATATATCCATCTATCAATTAATTATAGAGCATAACTATACTATATTATTATATATGACATATTGGGGACCCTGCATGGCTATATATGAAGAACTAGGTGTCACAGGGGTGACTCGCATGATGAGTCGAGCTAGCACCAAGAAAGATGACAAGAGACCAATGAGAAGAAATAGATCGAAATAACTATAACACTAGGATATAATGACGTGTATCTAGGAGATCAGAGTTACTAATATATCTTCTAGGTTAGATTGTTGACTATAGTAGGGATAATCAAGATCTGCATGACTATGCATTAGAAAAGAATTATTTTTCTCATTGAACATGAATTATATTATAGCTTAATAAATCTAAAAAATTTATTGTGATTTTTTAAAAGAAATCTAGATGCGCAAATCTAGACCCCTTTATATAGGGTCACGAATATCAGTCCGACCATAACAGAACACTCTTCTGTCAATTACAACTCAGAGTCGATGTAACCTAATTGTACACATATTAAACATGTCATACTTTTCTAACAAGAATGAAAAAGTAAAATGAAAATTGTTAGCTCGAGGGAATAAATAGTCTATATAGAGCACTTAATTTTTTTTTTCTTGTTTTACCTTTCAAAGGAGCATTTCTTCGTTCATGGACCGATAGATATGCGTAAAGACAGGGGCGGACCCACTACTACGGCAGGGTGGGCCGCGGCCCGAGCTTGATTTTTTGGGCCCCCTTATACTCAAGGTCTAGTATAGGGGAATTATACTAGATTGCCAGTTAATTTCGCTCTAGGTAGGGCCGAATGGAACAATTCAGCCCATGGCTGGACTTCGGCCCACATCTCCAAAGGCCACAGCGCCCTTCTCTGTATCGCTCTCTCATCGCCCTCTCTGTATCGCTCTCTCTCGGTCTCTCCTCTCTCTAGCCTTGTTCTTTTCAGCGTATCGTATCGCTGCGTATTACTGTAGCAAATTTTGTTATTTTTATATACTCTATATGTTGTGATAATTTGTAACGATTTTTTCGTGACTTTTAGTAGTCCTTTCAAAGATGCTAAAACTATTTTTTAATGATTTTTTATAATCTTTAGACCACATTTCGAGAGCTCTCAAAATTGCTACAGTAATACGCCAACGCAATGATACACTGAAAAGAACAAGGCCTCTATATCGCTCCCTCGCGGCGTCGGGGTCGGCGGCGTCTGCACGGGCGCACCGCGCACGCCGCATAGGATTGGGGGCGGTCGACAGAGAAGGCCAGCGCTGAAGCACCCCGGCAGCTGGCCCACGGCGAGGCCGCCGCCCTCTGTGTTCGACAGGATCCAGGCAAGCGACGAAGCGCCCCGGCAGCTGGCCCGCGGCGAGGCCGCCGCCCTCTGTGTTCGACAGGATCCAGGCGACTAGGGCTAGGTAGGACTTGAAAAAGCTCGGTGCTTTTTAGTTAGGTACTAGCCCGGCCCGAAAGCTTGAAGCCCGAATCTGCCCTACATTTCCAATTTTTGCTAAGCTAGAGTCCGGCCTGATTTTCTATTGGACCCTGAAAATTTTCAGACCAGGTTTAGGCCGGATCACCGGTCCGGACTGTCAATGAACCAAGTATAAAAAAGAGCATGAGTTACGCCCAGGTGATGACGAGAACCACTCCTGCAAGCAGTGCATCTGTGCATGCATGGTACGGTAGGTATTCTCAACGAGGGAGAGGGAAAGATATATATCAAGATACATCTACATGCATGGAGAATGGACGAGCCCAACCGGCATGCGTGCATGAGTGACAGCCCTCACCAACGTCCCGGTAGCGCGTGCGTACGTCCTGATACCGGTTCTGCCCACCACGGGCGCGAGATAAAAAGGAGACGCCAAGACAACAAAACAGGAGGAGGAGGGAGAGGGAGAGGGGTTCACGGGCGCCTCCCCTAGCCTCCCGGCCACCCCGCGCCTGATCGGCCCCACGCGCGCGCGCGATCGGGCCGAGCCCACGTTACCGCAATAGAAAGATTCCCCCGGCGTGGCACGGCCGCCCGCATGCAGCTCGCAATTAAAACCCGCTCGATCTCGCTCGCACTGTGGAGGAGGGCTTAGCCCCGCGTGCGTACGTAGTACCTGGGGCGCGTGTCGGGCAAGGAGGTTGCACATGCTACGGCCCTACTACCGCCGGCTTGGTTTGATTTGGTTTACCTAAAAATTAGAAATCTTAAAAAAAAAATTAAAAAATTAAAAATTATTTTGATTTTTTTAAGATCATTGAGGAAAAGCTATATAAAATCTTAAAAGTATTATAAAATGTTAAAACAAATGGTCTGTGTAAAGATAGCATTTTTTATCCAACCGAGCAAAATAAGATCTTGCTCTGCATCGGAAAAAATACCTTTTTCTTTACAACTTAAAATTAAATTAAATTAAATAAAAACTTGTTATGTTATATACAAGCTCTGCACACAAGAATAATTTTTAATAACTCTGTAAAACCCATAAAAATAGCTACAAAGTACTACATCGTTTAGCTTATAAAAAATAATTAATTTTAATTTAATCTAAGAACAAGGCCAAAGAGGGCTTATACGTGCAAGATGCCAAGATGGTACAAAAGTGATATCCAATGCGTGCTGTTTGTACGTGTACGGTACATCTATCCTTCTGCCTCGATCTCTGTGCCCCTTGCATGGACCGCGTACGTTTCACCGTTTACCCCCATAGCTCTTGCCATGCATTCAGCATCTCACCATCGACCTTACACTCGACCTCACTGTCTGACCTCCCCGACCGGCCAGGCCATGTTCCTGTGTGCACCCTAAAAGGTATGGGTGGGCAAAAAAAATACCGAAACCAAAAAACCGAACCGAACCGAAAAAACCGAAATTTTCGGTATTTTCGGTATTTGGTATTCGGTTCGGTTTTAATCTGTGAAAAACCGAAATAGTTCGGTTCGGTTTCGGTACAGGGCTCAGTAAACCGAAGAAACCGAACACCCGGTGCTGCTGTGAGTGCATCCCGCGGGGCGTGGGCGTCGGCCGGCCTCTCGGGTAAAGGCCCATCAAGCAGGCCCAAATAACTCTTACCTCCAAACCCTATCTCTCCTCTCCCCAACCACCCATCCCATTCCCACACGGCGCAGCCGCTGGTGCAGGCCAGTGGGCGACACCGCGGGCGCAGGCAACGACGCGGGGGCAGCCGACGCGGGCGCAGGCGACGACGCGGGGGCGGCGACGCGGGCGCAGCGACGCGAGGGCAACGACGCGGGCGGCACACAGCGATGCGGCAGGCGTCATCGCGACGACGCGTCCTCTCTCCTGCGCGGCGGCGCCGCCTGCGCGGCCACGTCACCGGCCCCAGGTCTTAGATTTTCCCCCCAAGATTTGGATCTGTTGGTTTCTTGTTGAGAAAATTGGTATATACCTAAATGCCGAAATACCGAACTGAATTATTTCGGTATTTCGGTTTCGGTAGGAGATTTTTTTATGTATATTTTGATACCCAGATCTCAGATACCGAAATTTATAAATACCAAAAATACCGAACCGAAAATACCGTAAATACCGAACGCCCACCCCTAATTGTTGCAGCTACCTCCATCAATGATCACTCGAACCGAACGCTCCTTGATGACAAACTTGGTTTGGAACAAGTTGTGGCGTTGGTTTTGTTCAGCGCGCTCCATCTGGGCGCTAAGCACAGGCTTCACAATGATACTCATGTACTTATCCAACATTTCAGAGTCCAAATGCTCCTCTTCTTGCTCGCCCTCACTTTCTTGTCTTGTAACGTTAATGGTATCCAAAGCACGTTCATCCTCGATATCACTAGCAGAAGTGTACTCACCGTCTTCCCTTACAATCAGAACGCGCTGACTTGGAAAATCTCGCATGAAGTGCCCAAATCCTTTGCATTTGTGGCATTGCACGTCACGTGTGCGACCGGTGGAAGCAACTGAAGTAGCACTCTTGGCAGGGGCTTGAATGGTCGCTGACTTGCTTGTTTCTGGAAATCATGTAGGAGTCAAAGAAGTGGTCGGGGCAGCAGAACGTCCATGATTGGTAGATGAAGTTGTACGTCCAGCGAAGGAAGTAGATGGTGCTTTGGATCGCTCTTGATTCGGTCGTGTGGACGAAGATCCTCCAAATTGGCTTCTCATTTTGGTTTGCCGACCCTGTACTTCCCTTTCAGCTTTACAAGCAAGATGAAACAAACGAGTGATAGAGTTGTATTCTTTGTAATCAAGGATGTCCTGAATCTCTCGGTTAAGCCCTCCCAAGAACCTAGCCATCAAAGCATCACCATTCTCTTCTAAATTACAGCGTAGCAAGCCAATTTGCAATTCTTGATAGTATTCTTCTACAGATTTATTGCCTTGGTTTAGACGCTGCAGTTTGTTCAGTAAATCACGAGCATAATATGAAGGGACAAATCTACTTCTCATTAGTTGTTTTAAGGCATCCCATGTTCTAGGTAAGTTGGCACGAGTTCTACGAGTCTCACTCCACCAAATTGAGGCAAAAGCAGTAAACTCACTAGTGGCAGCCCTAACTTTTCTATCTTCAGGAAAATCATAGCATGCAAATTTTTGTTCTACAGCTAGCTCCCAATCAAGATAAGCATCAGGGTTATATTTGCCATCAAACGGAGGTATTGTGAATTTAATGTTGGCTATGTGCTCATTACGTACCTCTCGATGTTCTTGCTGATTTCTACCCATACCTTGCCGATTGTGTCGAAGTCGCCGATGGTCTCGATCATTGTTGATGTTGAACCCTTCATCATCTTCAGTGTCGGCAACGTAGTCTGCTTCCTCTTCTATCACATTTGCCCTTGCACGAGCAGCGTGTCGTGGTTGGCGCCTAGGTGCGCCATCTTGTTGTCGTGTATTATCGGCCACATTTCCAGCAAGTGGCGGTTGTTGTTCTTCAAGGCGGTCAACTCGATCGCGGAGGACAGCAAGGTTGTTGTTGATATCAGCCAAGGCTCTATCATGATTTGTGGCATGCCCATTGAGCATGCGATTAAAGTGTTGTAGGAGCCGCCTTGACCTAGGTGTGAGATTTTCTTCTTCAGTACGGGTGGTGGATTTGGCAAGGCTCTCACGTTTACACCATCATCTAGTTCTTACAAATTCTTACCAGCAAGTAGGGAGGTACAATCGGTGGGGGTTCATGATAAACCAAGTTTAGAAGGTGGCAAAGCGATCACAAGGTCCGGCACCTTTGTGGTCAGAAGAAATGTGGAGCTCGGCAGGTGATATATAGTAGCAAATGAGAGACAATCAGCTAATTTCAGATTTGCACAAATTGAATTAGTGTTCAAACTAGCACATAGCCTATGTTGCTGATCAAACAAAGATGAAATAATAGGTTAAGAAAGTATGTGGAGTTGACAACAAGTGCAAGACACTCAGCAAGTCACGGATTTGAACTATGGAACAAGAAAACACAAGATAGATCAAACTTTGCAGTTCACGGTTTTTCTGCCCATAGGACAGCAGGTTGGTATTTTGGCCGTAATTTTTTGTCAGGTGTCTCTTTGCATATGAAATTTTTTACACTTCTTCCTCACATCTTTTTCAACAAGTTTTGTTCTGGGCCAACTTTCGAAAAACGAATAGAGAAATTCTCACAAAATTCACAAGTGGACTGATCTGCAAATTTCAGGACAGCAACAAGGTCTGAATCAAACATCCATAACTCCTTTGTTCTTTCATTTATGGGGTTGAAAATTGGTATGATGATAGAAGAACAAGTCTGGGATCTTCTCCTTTTGGTTTCACTGAAAACGATTAAGGGAATTGTGAGATATGGCGTTTTTGGTGACTACTGCAGGAATGAAAAAATTTCTGGACGAGACTAATGGTTTGTTTTTGGGTTGATTTTGAGGTGGGGAGATGAACAAGAAGATGAACAGCAACAAGACAACACTAGAACGAACACAAACTCAAATTAACAAACTGAAATAACCGATTGAAAAGGCACAAAAGGGCTTGGATAGCGGGTAAACAAACTTTTTGTATGGCAAATTTTCTGGACTATAGGAAGAACAATCATTAACAAAGATACAAGATCTCACCAGGCAACCGGAAGCTTTGATACCAAATGATGCGCTCTCGGGTGGCCCGATCTTCTGGTGAGAAAGATAAATCGATTTGGGCGGAGAGGTGACTTTGACGAACCGGCTTCCAGCCACGCAAGGACAGGGCCCGACGATCGCTAAACCACCAAACCTACTTGTTATATACCCCTTTGTGTATTTTCTTGTCTAATACTAATAATGGCAGGTTCACGAAAGAACGATGACCTCTACTACTTCGAGGATGATCCAAGCATTCCGCCAGCAATTAAGAAATACATGCGGAAAATTAATCATGACTTCGAGGAAAGATGGCGAAGTTGGGAATATAAAGGTGGAAAGGTCGAGCATGGGACTATTCCTTCGATCGGTGGAGTTATTTGCGACGAACGTGCCCAATCCTCCTTGTTGCACGTAAGACTCATGTTTTGGGTGTTTCAAACCGATCCGTCGCTGTACGAAAATTGGTGCAAATCGAGTCCTGGGGGTGCAAACAATGAACCAGTTCTGGCAGCCGAACTCACGGTGGAGTTATTTGCGACGAACGTGCCCAATCCTCCTTGTTGCACGCAAGACACATGTTTTGGGTATTTCAAACCGATCCGTCACAGCACGAAAATCGGTGTAAACCGAGTCTCGGGGTGCAATTAATGCTCCAGTTCTGGCCGCCGAAATCACGGTGGAGTTTTTCACGACGAACGTGCCCAATCCTCCTTGTTGCACGTAAGACTCATGTTTTGGGTGTTTCAAACCGATCCGTCGCTGTACGAAAATTGGTGCAAATCGAGTCCTAGGGGTGCAAACAATGAACCAATTCTGGCAGCCGAAATCACGGTGGAGTTATTCGCGACGAACGTGCCCAATCCTCCTTGTTGCACGTAAGACTCATGTTTTGGGTGTTTCAAACCGATCCGTCGCTGTACGAAAATTGGTGCAAATCGAGTCCTGGGGGTGCAAACAATGAACCAGTTCTGGCAGCCGAACTCACGGTGGAGTTATTTGCGACGAACGTGCCCAATCCTCCTTGTTGCACGTAAGACTCATGTTTTGGGTGTTTCAAACCGATCCGTCACTGTACGAAAATTGGTGCAAATCGAGTCCTAGGGGTGCAAACAATGAACCAATTCTGGCAGCCGAAATCACGGTGGAGTTATTCGCGAAGAACGTGCCCTATCATCCTTGTTGCACATAAGACACATGTCTGGGGTTTTCAAACCGAACCGATCCGTGACTGCACGAAAATTGGTGCAAACCGAGTCTCGGGGGTAAAAATAACGCACTAGTTTTAGCCGCCGAAATCACGGTGGAGTCATTCGCAACGAACGTGCCCAATCCTCCTAGTTGCACGTAAGACACATGTTTGGGCTATTTCGAACTGATCCGTCACTGCACGAAAATTGGTGTCAACCGAGTCTCGGGGATGCAATTAATGCACCACTACTGGTCGACGAAATCACGGTGGACTTTTTTGCGACAAACGTGCCCAATCCTAAATGTTGCTTGTAAGACTCCTGTGTTTGGGTGTTTCAAACCGATCTGTCACCGTATGAAAATTGGTGCAAATCGAGTCCTGGGGGTGCAATTAATGCACCAGTTCTGGCCGCCAAAATCACGGTGGAGTTTTTCACGACCAATGTGCCCAATCCTCCTTGCTGCGCGTAAGAGTCATATGTTTGGGTGTTTCAAACCGATTCGTCGCTGTACGAAAATTGGTGCAAATCGAGTCCTGGTGGTGCAAACAATGAACCAGTTCTGGCAGCCGAACTCACGGTGGAGTTATTTGCGACGAACGTGCCCAATCCTCCTTGTTGCAGGTAAGACTCATGTTTTGGGTGTTTCAAACCGATCCGTCACTGTACGAAAATTGGTGCAAATCGAGTCCTGGGGGTGCAAACAATGAACCAGTTCTGGCAGCCGAACTCACGGTGGAGTTATTTGCGACGAACGTGCCCAATCCTCCTTGTTGCACGTAAGACTCATGTTTTGGGTGTTTCAAACCGATCCGTCACTGCACGAAAATTGGTTCTAATCGAGTCCTGCGGGTGCAATTAACGCACCAGATCTGGCTGCCGAAATCTCGGAGGAGTTTTTCTCGACGAACGTGCCCAATCCTCCTTGTTGCACGTAAGACTTATGTTTTTGGTGTTTCAAACCGATCCGTCACTGTACGAAAATTGGTGCAAATCAAGTCCTGGGTGCAGTTCTGGTTGCGGAAATCACAGTGGAGTTTTTCTCGACGAACGTGCCCATTCCTTCTTGTTGCTCGAAAGACTCACGTTTTGAGTGTTTCAAACCGATCAATGACAGCACGAATATTGGCGCAAATCGTGTCTCGGGGGTGCAATTAATGCACCAGTTCTAGCCGCCGAAATCACGGTGGATTTATCTTGGTGCACGTAAGACTCATGTTCTGGGTGTTTCAAACCGATCCGTCACTGCACGAAAATTGGTTCAAATCGAGTCCTGCGGGTGCAATTAATGCACCAGATCTGGCTGCCGAAATCACGAAGGAGTTTTTCTCGATGAACGTGCCCAATCCTCCTTGTTGGACATAAGACTTATGTTTTTGGTGTTTCAAACCGATCTGTCACTGTACGAAAATTGGTGCAAATCAAGTCTGGGGTGCAGTTCTGGGGGCAAAAATCACAGTGGAGTTTTTCTCGACGAACGTGCCCATTCTTTCTTGTTGCACAAAAGACTCATGTTTTGAGTGTTTCAAACCGATCAATGACAGCACGAATATTGGCGCAAATCGAGTCTCGGGGGTGCAATTAATGCACCTGTTCTAGGCGCCGAAATCACGATGGAGTTTTTCGCGATAAACGTGCCCAATCCACCTTATTGCACGTAAGACTCAGGTTTTGGGTTTTTCAAACCGATCCGTCACTGCACGAAAATTGGTTCAAATCGAGTCCTGCGGATGCAATTAATGCACCACATCCGGCTGCCAAAATCACGGTGGAGTTTTTCTCGACGAACGTGCCCAATCCTTCTTGTTGCACGTAAGACTCATATTTTGGGTGTTTAAAACCGATCCGTCACTGTATGAAAATTGGTGCAAATCGAGTCGTGGGGGTGCTATGAATGCACCAGTTCTGGCGGCCGACATCACGGTGGATTTATTCCGACGAACGTGCTCAATCCCCCTTGTTTCATGTAAAAGTCATGTTTTGGGTGTCTCAAACCGATCCGTCACTATATGAAAATTAGTGCAACTCTAGTCCTGGGGGTGCAATTCATGCAA
>SPJY01001069.1:873963-927708 GCA_005191435.1 Raddia distichophylla | reverse complement strand
TGTAACACTCATGTGTTTGGGTGTTTGATACCGATCAGTGACTGCACGAAATTTGGTGCAAGCCGAGTCTCGTAGGTGCAACAAATGCACCAGTTCTATCGGGCAAAATAACGATGGAGTATTTCGCGACGAACGTGCCCAATCCTCCTTGTTGCACGTAAGACTCATGTTTTGGGTGTTTCAAACCGATCCGTCATTGCACGAAAATTGGTGCAAATCGAGTCCTAGGGGTGCAAACAATGAACCAATTCTGGCAGCCGAAATCACGGTGGAGTTATTCGCGACGAACGTGCCCTATCATCCTTGTTGCACGTAAGACACATGTCTGGGGTTTTCAAACCGAACCGTCACTGCACGAAAATTGGTGTAAACCGAGTCTCGGGGGTGCAATTAATGCTCCAGTTCTGGCCACCGAAATCACGGTGGAGTTTTTCGTGACCAACGTGCCAAATCCTCCGTGTTGCACGTTGGACTCATGTGTTTGGGTGTTTCGAACCGATCCGTGACTGCACGAAAATTGGTGCATACCGAGTCTCGGGGGTGAAAATAACGCACTAGTTTTAGCCGCCGAAATCACGGTGGAGTCATTCGCAACGAACGTGCCCAATCCACCTTGTTGCACGTAACACACATGTTTGGGGTATTTCGAACTATTCCGTCACTGCACGAAAATTGGTGTCAACCTAGTCTCGGGGATGCAATTAATGCACCAGTTCTGGCCGACGAAATCACGGTGGAGTTTTTTGCAATTAATGCAATTAATGCACCAATCCTCCTTGTTGCCCGTAAGACTCATGTGTTTGGTTGTTTCAAACCGATCCGTCTCTGTACGAAAATTGGTGCAAATCGAGTCCTGGGGGGGCAAACAATGAACCAGTTCTGGCAGCCGAAATCACGGTGGAGTTATTTGCGACGAATGTGAACAATCCCCCTTGTTGCACATAAGACTCATGTTTTGGGCGTTTCAAACCGATCCGTCGCTGTACGAAAATTGGTGCAAATCGAGTCCTGGGGGTGCAAATAATGAAACAGTTCTGGCAGCCGAAATCATGGTGGAGTTATTGGCGACGAACGTGCCCAATCCTCCTTGTTGCAGGTAAGACTTATGTTTTGGGTGTTTCAAACCGATCCGTCGCTGTACGAAAATTGGTGCAAATCGAGTCTTGGGGAGGCAACTAACGCACCAGTTCTGGCCGACAAAATCACGGTGGAGTTTTTTGCGTTAAACGAGCCCAATCCTCCTTGTTGCATGTAAGACTCCTGTTTTCGGTGTTTCAAACCGATCGGTCACCGTACGAAAATTGGTGCAATTCGAGTCCCGGGGGTGCAATTAATGCACCAGTTCTGGCCGCCGAAATCACGGTGGAGTTTTTCATTAACGAACAAGTTCTTGCGGCCGAAATCACGGTGGATTTTTTCGTGACGAACGTGCCCAATCCTACTCGATGCACACAGCACTCATGTTTTGAGTGTTTCAAACCATTCCGTCACGTCACGAAAATTGGAGCAATCCGGTCCGAGGAACAATTAACGAACAAGTTCTTGCGGCCGAAATCACGGTGGATTTTTTCGTGACGAACGTGCCCAATCCTACTCGATGCACACAGCACTCATGTTTTGAGTGTTTCAAACCATTCCGTCACGTCACGAAAATTGGAGCAATCCGGTCCGAGGAACAATTAACGAACAAGTTCTTGCGGCCGAAATCACGGTGGATTTTTTCGTGACGAACGTGCCCAATCCTACTCGATGCACACAGCACTCATGTTTTGAGTGTTTCAAACCATTCCGTCACGTCACGAAAATTGGAGCAATCCGGTCCGAGGAACAATTAACGAACAAGTTCTTGCGGCCGAAATCACGGTGGATTTTTTCGTGACGAACGTGCCCAATCCTACTCGATGCACACAGCACTCATGTTTTGAGTGTTTCAAACCATTCCGTCACGTCACGAAAATTGGAGCAATCCGGTCCGAGGAACAATTAACGAACAAGTTCTTGCGGCCGAAATCACGGTGGATTTTTTCGTGACGAACGTGCCCAATCCTACTCGATGCACACAGCACTCATGTTTTGAGTGTTTCAAACCATTCCGTCACGTCACGAAAATTGGAGCAAAGCGAGTCCCTGTGCACGATTAATGCACTAGTTCGGGCGGCCGAAATCACGATGGAATTTTTCACGGCGAACGTGCCCAGTGCTCCCGTTGGACATAAGACTCGTGATTTGAGTGTATCGAACCGTTCCGTCACGTCATGAAAATTGGAGCAAACCGAATCCCTGCGTACAATTAATGCACAGTTCTTGTGACCAAAATCACGGTGGAGTTTTTCATGATGAACGTCCCTATTCCTCCTTGTTGCACGTAAGACTCATGTTTTGAGTGTTTCAAACCGTTCCGCCACGTCACAAAAATTGGGGCAAACCGAGTCCCTGGGGTGCAATTAATGCGACAGCTCTGACTGACAAAATCACGGTGCAGTTTTTCCCGACGAATGTGTCCAATCAACTTCGTTGCACAGAAGTCTCAAGTTTTGGGTGTTTCAAAACGTTTCATCACTGCTGGAAAGTTGCACCACACCGAGTCCGTGGGGTACAACAGTTCTGGCCGCCAAAATCACGGTCGAGTTTTTCGCAACGAACATGCCCAATCATCCTCATTGCACGTAAGACTCATATGTTTGAGTGTTTCAACCCGCTCCGTCACGTCACGAAAATTGGAGCAATCCGGTCCTAGGAACAATTAACGCACCTGTTCTTGCGGCCGAAATCACGGTGGATTTTTTCGCGCGAACGTGCCGAATCCTCCTCCATGCACACAGCACTCATGTTTTGAGTGTTTCAAACCATTCCTTCACGTGACGAATATTGGAGGAAACCTAGTCCCGGGCTATAATTAATACACCAGTTCTGGCGGCCGAAATCACGATGGAGTTTTTCGCAACTAACGTGCCTATTCTGAATGTGTCCAATCCCCTTCGTTGCACAGAAGTCTCAAGTTTTGAGTGTTTCAAAACGTTTCGTCACTGCTGGAAAATTGCAGCACGCCGAGTCCGTGGGGTACAGCTAATGCAACAGTTCCGGCCGCCAAAATCACGGTGGAGTTTTTCGCAACGAACATTCCCAATCATCCCCATTGCACGTAGGACTCATGTGTTCGAGTGTTTCAAACCGTTCCGTCACGTCACGAAAATTGGAGCAATCCGGTCCCAGGAACAATTAACCCACCAGTTCTTGCGGACGAAATCACGGTGGATTTTTTCGCGACAAACGTGCCCAATCATCCTCAATGCACACAGCACTCATCTTTTGAGTGTTTCAAACCATTCCCTCACGTCACGAATATTGGAGCAAACCTAGTCCCGGACTATAATTAATACACCAGTTCTTGTGGCCGAAATAACGATGGAGTTTTTCGCAACGAACGTGCCTATTCCACCTCGTTGCACGGAAGACTCATGTTTTGAGTGTTTCAAACCATTCCATCACGTCACGAAAATTGGAGCAAGGCGAGTCCCTGGGTACGATTAATGCACTAGTTCGGGCGGCCGAAATCACGATGGAAATTTTCACGGCGAACGTGCCCAGTGCTCCCGTTGGACATAAGACTCGTGATTTGAGTGTATCGAACCGTTCCGTCACGTCATGAAAATTGGAGCAAACTGAATCCCTGCGTACAATTAATGCACAGTTCTTGCGACCAAAATCACGGTGGAGTTTTTCACGATGAACGTGCCTATTCCTCCTTGTTGCACGTAAGACTCATGTTTTGAGTGTTTCAAACCGTTCCGCCACGTCACAAAAATTGGGGCAAACCGAGTCCCTGGGGTGCAATTAATGCGACAGCTCTGACTGACAAAATCACGGTGCAGTTTTTCCCGATGAATGTGTCCAATCCCCTTCGTTGCACAGAAGTCTCAAGTTTTGAGTGTTTCAAAACGTTTCGTCACTGCTGGAAAATTGCACCACGCCGAGTCCGTGGGGTACAGCTAATGCAACAGTTCTGGCCGCCAAAATCACGGTGGAGTTTTTCGCAACGAACATGCCCAATCATCCTCATTGCACGTAAGACTCATGTGTTTGAGTGTTTCAAACCGTTCCATCACGTCACGAAAATTGGAGCAATCCGGTCCCAGGAACAATTAACGCACGAGTTCTTGCGGCCGAAATCACGATGGATTTTTTCGCGACAAACATGCCCAATCCTCCTCGATGCACACAGCACTCATCTTTTGAGTGTTTCAAACCATTCCCTCACGTCACGAATATTGGAGCAAACCTAGTCCCGGGCTATAATTAAAACACCAGTTCTGGTGGCCGAAATAACGATGGAGTTTTTCGCAGCGAACGTGCCTATTCCACCTCGTTGCACGGAAGACTCATGTTTTGAGTGTTTCAAACCATTCCGTCACGTCACGAAAATAGGAGCAATGCGAGTCGCTGTGTACGATTAATGCACTAGTTCGGGCGGTTGAAATCACGATGGAATTTTTCACGGTGAACGTGCCCAGCGCTCCCGTTAGACATAAGACTCGTGATTTGAGTGTATCGGACCGTTCCGTCACGTCATGAAAATTGGAGTAAACTGAATCCCTGCGTACAATTAATGCACAGTTCTTGCGACCAAAATCACGGTGGAGTTTTTCACGATGAACGTGCCTATTCCTCCTTGTTGCACGTATGACTTATGTTTTAAGTGTTTCAAACCGTTCCGCCATGTCACAAATATTGGGGCAAACCGAGTCCCTGGGGTGCAATTAATGCGATAGCTCTGACTGACAAAATCACGGTGCTGTTTTTCCCGACGAATGTGTCCAATCCCCTTCGTTGCACAGAAGTTTCAAGTTTTGAGTGTTTCAAAACGTTTTGTCACTGCTGGAAAATTGCACCACACCGAGTCCATGGGGTACAGCTAATGCAACAGTTCTGGCCGCCAAAATCACGGTGGAGTTTTTCGCAACGAACATGCCCAATCATCCTCATTGCACGTAAGACTCATGTGTTTGAGTGTTTCAAACCGTTCCGTCACGTCACGAAAATTGGAGCAATCCGGACCCAGGAACAATTAACGCACAAGTTCTTGCGGCCAAAATCACGGTGGATTTTTTCGTGACAAACGTGCCAAATCCTACTCGATGCACACAGCACTCATGTTTTGAGTGTTTCAAACCATTCCGTCACGTCACGAAAATTGGAGCAAAGCGAGTCGCTGGGTACGATTAATGCACTAGTTCGGGCGGGCGAAATCATGATGGAATTTTGCACGGCGAACGTGCCCAGTGCTCCCATTGGACATTAAGACTCGTGATTTGAGTGTTTCAAACCGTTCCGTCACGGCACGAAAATTAAAGCAAACTGAATCCCTGGGAACAATTAATGCACAGTTCTTGCAGCCAAAATCACGGTGGAGTTTTTCACGATGAACGTGCCTATTCCTCCTCGTTGCATGTAAGACTCATGTTTTGAGTGTTTCAAACCGTTCCGCCACGTCACAAAAATTGGGGCAAACCGAGTCCCTGGGGTGCAATTAATGCGACAGCTCTGACTGACAAAATCACGGTGCAGTTTTTCCCGATGAATGTGTCCAATCCCCTTCGTTGCACAGAAGTCTCAAGTTTTGAGTGTTTCAAAACGTTTCGTCACTGCTGGAAAATTGCACCACGCCGAGTCCGTGGGGTACAGCTAATGCAACAGTTCTGGCCGCCAAAATCACGGTGGAGTTTTTCGCAACGAACATACCCAATCATCCTCATTGCACGTAAGACTCATGTGTTTGAGTGTTTCAAACCGTTCCGTCACGTCACGAAAATTGGAGCAATCCGGTCCCAGGAACAATTAACCCACCAGTTCTTGCGGACGAAATCACGGTGGATTTTTTCGCGACAAACGTGCCCAATCATCCTCAATGCACACAGCACTCATCTTTTGAGTGTTTCAAACCATTCCCTCACGTCACGAATATTGGAGCAAACCTAGTCCCGGACTATAATTAATACACCAGTTCTTGTGGCCGAAATAACGATGGAGTTTTTCGCAACGAACGTGCCTATTCCACCTCGTTGCACGGAAGACTCATGTTTTGAGTGTTTCAAACCATTCCATCACGTCACGAAAATTGGAGCAAGGCGAGTCCCTGGGTACGATTAATGCACTAGTTCGGGCGGCCGAAATCACGATGGAATTTTTCACGGCGAACGTGCCCAGTGCTCCCGTTGGACATAAGACTCGTGATTTGAGTGTATCGAACCGTTCCGTCACGTCATGAAAATTGGAGCAAACCGAATCCCTGCGTACAATTAATGCACAGTTCTTGTGACCAAAATCACGGTGGAGTTTTTCATGATGAACGTCCCTATTCCTCCTTGTTGCACGTAAGACTCATGTTTTGAGTGTTTCAAACCGTTCCGCCACGTCACAAAAATTGGGGCAAACCGAGTCCCTGGGGTGCAATTAATGCGACAGCTCTGACTGACAAAATCACGGTGCAGTTTTTCCCGATGAATGTGTCCAATCCCCTTCGTTGCACAGAAGTCTCAAGTTTTGAGTGTTTCAAAACGTTTCGTCACTGCTGGAAAATTGCACCACGCCGAGTCCGTGGGGTACAGCTAATGCAACAGTTCTGGCCGCCAAAATCACGGTGGAGTTTTTCGCAACGAACATACCCAATCATCCTCATTGCACGTAAGACTCATGTGTTTGAGTGTTTCAAACCGTTCCGTCACGTCACGAAAATTGGAGCAATCCGGTCCGAGGAACAATTAACGAACCAGTTCTTGCGGCCGAAATCACGGTGGATTTTTTCGCCACAAAGGTGCCCAATCCTCCTCAATGCACACAACACTCATGTTTTGAGTGTTTCAAACCATTCCGTCACGTCACGAATATTGGAGCAAACCTAGTCCCGGGCTATAATTAATACACCAGTTCAGGCGGCCATAAATACGATGGAGTTTTTCGCAACGAACGTGCCTATTCCTCCTCGTTGCACGTAAGACTCATGTTTTGAGTGTTTCAAACCGTTCCGCCACGTCACAAAAATTGGGGCAAACCGAGTCCCTGGGGTGCAATTAATGCGACAGCTCTGACTGACAAAATCACGGTGCTGTTTTTCCCGACGAATGTGTCCAATCCCCTTCGTTGCACCGAAGTCTCAAGTTTTGGTGTTTTTCGCAACGAACATGCCCAATCATCCTCATTGCACGTAAGACTCATGTGTTTGAGTGTTTCAAACCGTTCCGTCACGTCACGAAAATTGGAGCAATCCGGTCCGAGGAACAATTAACGAACAAGTTCTTGCGGCCGAAATCACGGTGGATTTTTTCGTGACGAACGTGCCCAATCCTACTCGATGCACACAGCACTCATGTTTTGAGTGTTTCAAACCATTCCGTCACGTCACGAAAATTGGAGCAAAGCGAGTCCCTGTGCACGATTAATGCACTAGTTCGGGCGGCCGAAATCACGATGGAATTTTTCACGGCGAACGTGCCCAGTGCTCCCGTTGGACATAAGACTCATGTTTGGGGAGTTTCAAACCGTTCCATCACTGCTAAAAAATTGGAGCAAAACGAGTCCCTAGGGTGCAATTAATGCACCAGTTCTGGCGGTCGAAATCACGACGGAGTTTTCGCGATGAACGTGCCCAATCCTCCTCGTTGCCCGTAAGTCATGCTTTGAGTGTTTCAAACCGTTCCGACACGTCACGAAAATTGGAGCAAACCGAGTCCCTTGGTACAATTAGTGCACCAGTTCTGGCGGCCGAAATCACGGTGGAGTTTTTCGCGACTAACGCGCCCAATCCTCCTCGTTGCACGAAATACTCATGTTTGGGGTGTTTTAGACCATTCCGTCACTGCTCAAAAATCGGAGCAAACTGAGTCCCTGGGGTGCAACTAATGCACCAGTTCTGGAGGCCGAAATCTCGGTTGATTTATTCGCGATGAACGTGCCAAATCCTCATCGTTGCACGTAAGACTCATGTTATGAGTGTTTCAAACCGTTCCATCACGTCACGAAAATTGCAGCAAACCGAGTCCCTGGGTACAATTAATGCACTAGTTCTAGCGGTCGAAATCACGGTGGAGTTTTTCCCGACAAGCGTGCCCAATCCTCATCCTTGCACGTAAGTCTTGTTTTGAGTGTATCAAACCGTTCCGACACGTCAGGAAAAATTGGAGCAAACCGAGTACCTGGGTACAATTAATGCACTAGTTTTGTTGGCCGAAATCACGGTGGAGTTTTAACGACGTTCGTGCCCAATCCTTCTCGTGCACGAAAGACTCATGTTTGGGGAGTTTCAGACCTTTCCATCACAGCTCGAAAATTGGAGCAAACCGAGTCCCTGGTGTGCAATTAATCACCACTTCTAACAGTCGAAATCACGATGGAGTTTTTCGCGATGAACGTGCCTAGTCCTCCTCGTTGCACGTAAGTCATGTTTTCAGTGTTTCAAACCGTTCCAACATATCACGAAAATTGGAGCAAACCGAGTCCCTTTTGGTGCAATTAATGCACCAGTTCTGGCGGCAGAAATCGCGGTGGAGTTTTTCGCGACGAGCGTGCCCAACCCTCCTCGTTGCACAAAATACTTATGTATGGGGTGTTTCAGACCGTTCCAACACTGCTCAAAAATCAGAGCAAACCGAGTCCCTTGGGTGCAATTAATGCACTAGTTCTGGCGGCCGAAATCTCGGTGGATTTATTCGCAACGAACGTGCCCAATCCTCATCGTTGCACGCAAGACTCATGTTATGAGTGTTTCAAACCATTCCATCACGTCACGAAAATTGCAGCAAACCGAATCCCCGGGTACAATTAATGCACTAGTTCTGGCGGCTGTAATCACGGTGGAGTTTTTCGCGACGAGCGTGCCCAATCCACCTCGTCGCACAAAATACTTATGTTTGGGGTGTTTCAGAACGTTCCGTCACTGCTCTAAAATTGGAGCAAACCAAGTCCCTGGGGTGCAATTAATGCACCAGTTCTACCGACCGAAATCACGGTGGAGTTTTTCGCCACGTACGTGCCCAATCCACATCGTTGCACGTAAGACTCATGTGTTTGAGTGTTTCAAACCATTCCGTCACGTCACGAAAATTGCAGCAAACCGAGTCCCTGGGTACAATGAATGCACCAGTTCTAGCGGCCGAAATCACGGTGGAGTTGTTCGCGATGAGCATGCCCAGTCCTCTTCGTGCGCAAAAGACACATGTTTGGGGAGTTTCAGACCGTTTCGTCACTGCTCGAAAATTGGAGCAAACCGAGTCCTTGGGGTGCAAATAACGCACCAGTTCTGTTGGCCGAAATCACGGTGGTGTTTTTCACGACGAACTTGCCCAATCCTCATCCTGTTGCACGTAGGTTCATGTTTTGAGTGTTTCATACCGTTCCGACACGTCACGAAAATTGGAGCAAACCGAGTACCTGGGTACAATTAATGCACCAGTTCTGTTGGCCGAAATCACGGTGGGGTTTTTCGCGACGAGCGTACCCAATCCTCATCATTGCACGTAAGTCTTATTTTGAGTATTTCAAACCGTTCCGACACGTCACGAAAATTGGAGCAAACCGAGTACGTGGGTACAATTAATGAACCAGTTCTGTTAGCCGAAATCACTGTGGAGTTTTTCACGACGAGCGTGCCCAATCCTCCTCGTGCACGAAAGACTCATGTTTGGGGAGTTTCAGACCGTTCCGTCACAGCTCGAAAATTGGAGCAAACCGAGTCCCTGGGGTGCAATTAATCACCAGTTCTGGCGGCCGAAATCACGCTTGGTTTTTCACGATGAACGTGCCCAGTCCTCCTCGTTGCACGTAAGTCATGTTTTGAGTGTTTCAAACCATTCCGACATATCACGAAAATTAAAGCAAACCGAGTCCCTGGGTAGAATTAATGCACCAGTTCTGGCGGCAGAAATCGCGGTGGAGTTTTTCATGACTAATGTGACTAATCCTCCTCGTTGCACGAAAGATTCATGTTTGGTGTGTTTCAGACCGTTCTATTACTGCTCAAAAATCAGAGCAAACCAAGTCCATGGTGGCTTATCATGGTGGAGTTTTACGCGACGAGCGTGCCCAATCCTCGTCGATGTACGAAATACTCATGGTTGGGGTCTTTCAGACCGTTCCGTCACTGCTCGAAAATTTGAGCAAACCGAGTACCTGGGGTGCAAATATTGCACCAATTCTGGCGGTCGAAATCACGGTGGAGTTTTTCGCGACGAACGTGCCCAATCCTCATAGTTGCACGCAAGACTCATGTTATGAGTGTTTCAAACCGTTCCGTCACGTCACAAAAATTGCAGCAAACTGAGTCCCTTGGTACAATTAATGCACCAGTTCTAGCGGCCGAAATCACGGTGGAGTTTTTCGCGACGAGTGTGCCCAATCCTCCTCATGCACAAAAGACTCATGTTTGGGGAGTTTCAGACCGTTGCGTCACACCTCGAAAATAGGAGCAAACCGAGTCCCCGGGGTGCAATTAATGCACCAGTTCTGGCGGCCGAAATCATGGTAGAGTTTTACGCGATGAACCTGCCATATCCTACTCGTTGCACGTAGGTCATGTTTTGAGTGTTTCAAACCGTTCCGACACTGCTCTAAAATTGGAGCAAACCGAGTCCCTGGGTACAATTGATGCACCAGTTCTGGCGGCCGAAATCGCGGTGGAGTTTTTTACGACTAACGCACCCAATCCTCCTCGTTGCACGAAATACTAATGTTTCGGGTTTTTCATACCATTCCGTCACTACTCGAAAATTTGTGCAAACCGAGGCCCTGGGGTGCAAAATTGCACCAATTCTGGCGCCCGAAATCACGGTGGAGTTTTGCACGATGAACGTGCCCAGTCCTCCTCGTTGCAAGTAAGTCATGTTTTGAGTGTTTCAAACCGTTCCAACACCTCACGAAAATTGGAGCAAACCGAGTCCCTGGGTACAATTAATGCACCAGTGCTGGCGGCCAAAATCGCGGTCGAGTTTTTAGCGACTAACGTGCCTAGTCCTCCTCATTGCACGAAAGACTCACGTTTGGGGTGTTTCAGACCGTTCCGTCAAGTCACAAAAATTAGAGCTAACCGGGTCCCTGGGTATAATTAATGCACCAATTTTGGCAGCCGAAATCTCGGTGGAGTTTTTCGCGACGACCGTGTCGTTGCACGAAATACACATGTTTGGGGTGTTTCAGACCGTTCCGTCACTGCTCGAAAATTAAAGCAAACCGAGTCCCTGGGGTGCAATTAATGCATGAGTTATGGCGGCCGAAATCACGGTGGTGTTTTTCGCGACGAACATGCCCAATCCTCATCGTTGCACGTAAGACTCACATTTTGAGTGTTTCAAATCGTTCCGTGACGTCACGAAAATTGCAGCAAAGCGAGTCCCTGGGTACAATTAATGCACCAGTTCTAGCAGCCGAAATCACGGTGGTGTTTTTCACGACGAGCGTGCCCAATCCTCCTTGTGCAAATAAGACTCATGTTTGGGAGTTTCTTACCATTCCGTCACAGCTCAAAAATAGGAGCAAACCGAGTCCCTGTGGTGCAATTAATGCCCCAGTTCTGACGGCCGAAATCACGGAGGAGTTTTACGCGACGAACGTGCCCTATCTCGTTGCACATAAGTTTTGAGTGTTTTAAACCGTTCCGACACGTCACGAAAACTGGAGCAAACCGAGTCCCAGGGTACAATTGATGCTCCAGTTCTGGCGGCCTTATCGCGGTGGAGTTTTTCGCGACTAACGTGCCCAATCCTCCTCGTTGCACGAAATACTAATGTTTGGGGTTTTTCAGACCATTCCGTCACTACTCGAAAATTGGTGCAACCGAGTCCCTGGGGTGCAAATATTGCACCAATTCTGGCGGCCGAAATCACGGTGGAGATTTTCACGACGAGCGTGCCCAATCCTCATCGTTGCACGTAAGACTCATGTTTTGAGTGTTTCAAACCATTCGGTCACGTCATGACAATTGGGGCAAACCGAGTCCCTGGTTACAATTAATGCACCAGTTCTGTAAGCCCAAATCACGGTGGAGTTTTTCGCGACGAGCGTGCCCAATCATCATCGTGCATGAAAGACTCATGTTTGGGGAGTTTCAGTCCGTTCCGTCACAGCTCAAAAATTAGAGCAAACCGAGTCCCTGGGTGCAATTAATGCACTAGTTCTGACTGCCGAAGTCACAGTGGAGTTTATCGCGATGAATGTGCCCAGTCCTCCTCGTTGCAAGTAAGTCATGTTTTGAGTGTTTCAAACCGTTCCAACACCTCACGAAAATTGGAGCAAACCGAGTCCCTGGGTACAATTAATGCACCAGTTCTGGTGGCCAAAATCGCGGTGGAGTTTTTCACGACTAACGTGCCTAATCCTCCTTATTGCACGAAAGACTCATGTTTGGGGTGTTTCAGACCGTTCTGTCACTGCTCGAAAATCGGAGCAAACCGAGTCCGTGGGGTGCAAATAATTCACCAGTTCTGGTGGCCGAAATCATGGTGGAGTTTTTCGCGACGAACGAGCCCAATCCTCCTCGTTGCACGAAAGACTTATGTTTGGGGTGTTCAGACCGTTCCGTCACTGCTCTAAAATTGGATCAAACAGAGTCCCTGTGGTGCACCAGTTCTGGCGGCCGAAATCACGGTGGTGTTTTTCGCGACGAACGTGCCCAATCCTCATCGTTGCACGTAAGTCTCATGTGTTTGAGTATTTCAAATAGTTCTGTCACGTCACGAAAATTCCGGCAAACCAAGTCCCTGGGTACAATTAACGCACCAGTTCTGGCGGCTCAAATCACAGTGGAGTTTTTCGCGATGAACGTGCCCTATCCACCTCTTGCACGAAATACTCATATCAGGGGTGTTTCAGACCGTTCCGTCACTGCTCGAAAATTGCAGTAAACCGAGTCCCTGGGGTGCAATTAATGCACCAGTTCTGATGGCCGAAATTACGTGTAAAATCCTCCTCGTTGTAAGTCATGTTTTGAGTGTTTCAAACTATTCCGACATGTCACGAAAATTGGAGCAAACCGAGTCCCTAGGTACAATTAATGCACTAGTTCTGTCGGCGGAAATCACGGTGGAGTTTTTCGCGACAAACGTGCCCAATCCTCATCGTTCCACGTAACACTCATGTTCTGAGTGCTTCAAACCGTTCTGTCACGTCACGAATTGCAGCAAACTGAGTCCTTGGGTACAATGAATGCACCAGTTCTAGCAGCCGAAATCACGGTGGAGTTTTTCGCGATGAGCGTGCCCAATCCTCCTCGTGCGCGAAAGACTCATGTTTGGGGTGTTTCAGACCATTCCGTCATAACTAGAAAATTGGAGCAAATCGAGTCGCTGGGGTGCAATTAATGCACCAGTTCTGGCGACCGAAATAACGGTGGAGTTTTTCGCGATGAACTTGCCCAATCCTCCTCGTTGCACGTAAGTCAAATTTTGAGTGTTTCAAACCGTTCCGACGCATCACAAAAATTGGAGCAAACCGAGTCCCTCGGTGCAATTAATGCACCAGTTCAAGTGGCCAAAATCACAGTGGAGTTTTTCGCGACGAACGTACCCAATTCTGCTCATTGCATGAAATATTCTTGCTTGGGGTGTTTCAGGCCGTTCCGTCACTGCTCGAAAATTGGAGCAAACCGACTCCCTGTGGTGCAATTAATGCACCAGTTCTGGCGGCCGAAACCACGGTGGAGTTTTTCGCGATGTACGTGCCCAGTCCTCCTCGTTGCACGTAAGTCATGTTTTGAGTGTTTCAATCCGTTCCGACACATCATGAAAATTGGAACAAACCGAGTCCCTGGGTACAATTATTGCACCAGTTCTTGCGGCCAAAATCGCGGTGGATTTTTCGTGACTAACGTGCCTAATCTTCCTCATTGCATGAAAGACTCATGTTTGGGGTGTTTCAGACCGTTCTGTCACTGCTCGAAAATTAGAGCAAACCGAGTCAGTGGGGTGCAAATAATTCACCAGTTCTGTTGGCCGAAATCACGGTGGAGTTTTTCACGATGAACGTGCCCAATCCACCTTGTTGAACGAAATACTCATGTTTGGGGTGTTTCAGACCGTTCCGTCACTGCTCGAAAATTGGTGCAAACCGAGTCCCTGGGGTGCAAATATTGCACCACTTAATCACGGCGGAGTTTTTCGCGACGAACATGCCCAATCCTCATCGTTACACGTAAGACTCATGTTTTGAGTGTTTTAAACTGTTCCGTCACGTCATGAAAATTGGAGCAAACTGATTCCCTGGGTACAATTAATGCATCAGTTCTGTTGGCCAAAATCACGGTGGAGTTTTTCACGATCAGCGTGCCCAATCCTCCTCGTGCACGAAAGACTCATGTTTGGGGAGTTTCAGACCGTTCTGTCACAGCTAAAAAATTGAAGCAAAACGAGTCCCTGGGGTGCAATTAATGCCCCAGTTCTGGCGGCCGAAATCACGATGGAGTTTTTCGCGATGAACGTGCCCAATCCTCCTCGTTGCACGTAAGTCATGTTTTTAGTGTTTCAAACCGTTCCGACACGTCACGAAAATTGGAGCAAACCGAGTCCCTAGGTACAACAGTCGTGCTCTCTGTTTTGAATTAATTGATTTACCGGACTGTCCGATAAAGTTTCGGACTGTCCGAAGTCTGCGAGATCTGAACCCCAACGGCTAGTTTTCCAAGCCATCTATTTAAAGCCCCTCTCTCCTCACTTGCAAATAACGGCCATACCATAAGTTTATTAACCTATCATCTTGTTCTTGAGCCTCCCACACCTCCTATACCCTAGATCTTAGTGATCCTCTTTAAAAGAAGAGTTGGGAAGGGATTAGGGTTAAGTCTTAGTGGTTGCCCTTGTGAGAAGTGTTGGGAAGAAGGATTGAATCTTTGTGATTCATCTAGTGGGAGAGAAGATTGGTGAAGAAAGTGTGAATCCAAGCAAGCAAGAAAGATTTGATTGTTAAGCACTTGAGTACATTTCCGAGTTCGTTCTTCGTTGAGCATCAATTACCCTTGGAGGTTGAGGACTCCTAGACGGCTAGGCGTCACCGGTGAGCCACCGACAAGGTGTGGTTGGCCACCGCAAGTTTGTGAAGGTACGATTCCGCCTCCGCAAGGGAAGGAATCAAGAAGCAAAGTCGGTGCGTGCGTTGGCACCAATCCGAGAGGGAAAGAGTCAAGTGGGACTCGGGCTCAAAGGTGTTGGAGCCTACCTCAACGGAGAGTAGGATCACCTCAAGGATCCGAACTTCAGAAAACAAATCATTGAGCCTCCATCTTCTTACCGGTTTTATCTACTCTCACTCTCAAGCTTGATTTATTTGATTATTGAGCTATTGGCTTGATTGTCTTATCTTGTGAGATACTTTTGCACGTATACTTGCTTGTGAATCATATTGTGTCCTTATGATATTGCTTGTGGTATTCTTGTTATTTGAGTGGTGCAGAACGCTTCCGGAGATTTGGGGATAAAATCTTCTCAGTTGACCTTGGACTGTCCGAGGGGTGTCACGGACAGTCCGAACCTACCTCCGTAGCGCAGCTAAAGATTGAATTTGGTGTCACGCCTATTCACCCCCTCTAGGCGTCATCTCGGTCCTTTCAGAAACTCATGGGCAGGTTCATCAGCCACGACCTGGCCCCGCCGGTCAGTACCGTGGGGAAGTAGTTGGCCATGACTTTCTCGGAGCCCCTGGCCGCCTGCACCATCCTAATGTAGATCTGGAGGAACTCTTGAGGGTTAGTGGTACCGTTGTACTTCTCGATGGCGGCCGGGTGAAACCTGCCGGGCCACACAACCCGACGCAAGTCCTTCGTGAAAGCCCGGCACCCGACCCGTACGCGAGGGGGGCTCACTCTCCTCCCTCTCGGCTCGAAGATCGCCAAGAAGCGGAAGAGGCAGAGTCTCCACGGTAGTCGTGGTCGTCGGGGTCTGCACGGTCACTACTCCCATGGCCCTCCTGGTCCTCGCGTGCCGCTCGGGCTTGCTCCCTCCGCCAACGACGCTGAAGCGTGTCATGAAGGTCACCCCCGCTCCGCTGGCGGCAGTCTTCGAGATGCGCCCTGAGGTCCCCACGATCCTCTCGGCCCTTACGAGACTGGGGAGGAATTGGGGTCGCTGCAGATGCAACCACCTTCTTGCCCTTTCCACTCCTCATCCGGCGGCCCTCGCGGAAGGGGGAAGACGAGCAAGAGGCATACGACCGTGACGTGGTCTCCCCCCAACCAATCAAAGCCTCCACGCCCTCCGTGGCTGCGCCCACGAGCTGGGCGAGGTCCCTCAGCTAGGGAGCCACTGGGGAACCCTCCATCAGCGGGAGAGGAGGTGATCCAGCGAGGCCCGCGCTGCGTAGAGGTTCTGGGCGGGCGTCGCTTGCTCCAAAGGCAAGCGCCGCCTCACCTTGCTCATTCCCACCGTCCCCTGAGGGTCATGGCCCTGCCGAGGTGGAGTGGAACGACCTTGGTCCGCTGCCTCCTTTTCCCTTCGCCTGGATGGAGAACCCTCTATTGCTTCGTAGCTGGGGAGGCTACGGACGATCTCCACCTGGATCTTGGAAGCCGGAACAGGAAAGCAAACTAGCAACTATTCCCCTACCTAGCACGCCACTGTCGGTGTTCTAAACCAGACAGATTTGTCTCGTGGGAGTTTTGTAGTTCGGTCAGGCGAAATTTTCGCCGCTAGATCGCTGCCTCTCACGCTCACAGGGAGACAGCAGATTTACCCAGGTTCGGACCCCCGATGCGGGTAACAGTCCTACTCATGCGAAGGTGGTATTCTCTCAGATTCAGAACGCTCTTGCTCGAGAGCTTTTACAGCGTTGTGTCTGTAAACAGCTTGAGGTCCCACCCCCTCTCTCTGGCTCAGCTCCCTTTTATATGGAAAGGGCGGACAACTGGTCAGAGAGAGAAAGAGAGAGAGAGAACGGCGGAGACTTCTCATTGGTCGGACTCTGGTCACCGCGCCGCCCACTTGCCCCTGTTGACGTCCGCATCTTAAATGGCTTCCTCCGGTCGCTGGGCCTGATGGGACGTGGGAGATGCCTAACACAGGCGCCACTTTGCTTCTGCCACTGCACAGTGATGGAATGACCACTACAGTGTGCCGGACAGGCTACAGTGCAGGCAATCATCTCTCTCATTCTCGCACGCCTAAATCCTTACATTTAATGCCGTGGATACGTTGAACGTTGAAGAGGCCTTAGCGGAGAAGCCTCCTCCTTCTTTCGCGCGGGCGCCTGCCAAGTGGGACCGATGCCCACCTACTCGGCCGGGCTGCCGCGCGTCCTGCTCGGACTCGGCGTGGGGGTCTGATCGCCCGCTCTACGCCGAGCTGCCACGCGTCCTGCTCGGACTCGGCGTGGGGGTCTGATCGCCCGCTTTATGCAGAGCTGCCACGCGTCGTGCTCTTCCTTGGCGTGGGTACCCCGGTATGTCATGTACCGACACCCCTAAGAAATATTGGGATACACCATGAAGTGGCAATCAAGTGTCTTAAGTTCTAATATCCTAATTTATGGATTAATACTTAGTGTCTTGAACAGGGAAACTAAAACATGCATTATCTCTTTCTTAATGAGACATTCAATCTCGCCTTCGAAATGTGGTTTAAACAATAATACCACAATTTTGATAAAGTCTTATTATGACTTCTCTTATACATCGTAGATATTCTCAACAAACTTATGTAGGGAAAACTTATAAAGCAATTATTGTCGGAAGGTCAATACCATCATTATCCTACAAAATATGCCTACGGCAGGAACATAAGTGACATTATTTAATAACTAAATTACAAAATTGTTGCTTAAGCTTAATAATAATGTTTCAATAGCTAAAACTTTAGATTCTTTCCCATTAGCGACGTTTAGTGCTTCTCTTCCCCTTCCTTAGCGTTGTGACAGTAAGGAATGTCTATATGAATTGGCAACGTGCACAAAAGCACCATAATCGATTCATTAAATATTAAGGGAAAAAATAAAAACGACTCATGGGTAAAACAAAATTAGGTTATTATCCTTCTTAGTGAGCCACTTAAAGTAGTCAAAAACAATCTTTCGGCAAATGCCCTTTTTTCTTTACAGAAGTGGCACCCCCACTGTTTCATGCTGATGACTGATTTGAGACATTATTATTATTATCCATAGAAGAGTACTTAAAATTCTTCTTCGGCTTGGTTTTATTTTGTGCTCTCTAATGCTATCAGATCCTTTTTATTATAGTGGTTAAGAGGTACCGGCATAGAACTTAGATGAGTCTTTAAAATTAAACTCAATCCGTGCTAAGTACTGTTTTGCATTATTGGAACTAGGGATTGCTCCCCTTATTCCTTCTGAAATTGAGCTCTCCATAATGATCGGTGAAAGACGGTTCGACCGCTCCCACTTTTCTGAGCTAGCATCATATGCCTTCCTTAAAGAAGCATAATTGGGCTCTCCACTAGTAGGAGTGATAAAGGTTCATGCCTGAAAACATAATCTAGGTCTACTGCCCCAAGAAAAACCTGAATTTCTTATTTTCAGGAAAAGAAATTGTCAGCAATGAGCTGCTTAAATGCCTTAAAGGGCAGCAGTCACAATAGGTATGTCCAAAGCTGAACAAAATTAAGGGATAGTAAAAATTAGCTAAGCAAGAATTTAACCTCCTTTGGTCCGATTAAAAACATGCAATATTTCTCAAATTCGCATCACCTTTGGGCACCAAACAAAAAAGAGAAAATATATCTAGGATGACATGTGATTACACATCAACTTTGGTCAGAAGTATAATTACAAGTCATCAACTTTATCTCCTAATTAAAACTTCTTTTGTTTCCATCTTAATCAGAGACAACAACGTAATATTGTCTCTAAAAATTGCCATGGTGATATTATTAACTTATGGACAATAGCATAGCACAATGCATTAAAATAATATAATATCTGATTTGATTGGACAATATAAAATCAAGTAGTGCATGAAACTTAAATCTTAATAGCACCACAAATATTATATATTGTACGAAAATACATTACAAATAAAAATCTTAAGCATAATATTTATTGCACTGAACTTAACACATAATTTATGCGCATGAACATTATAAAGAGTAGTGCACATATATGAGACATAATATAAATGAGCACTGAAAACTTAGTTTCTCATAACTTTCAGCAATTATTGATCAAACAGTGCAAATAAAACTCAACACAATTTTTACTAGACTGGAAAACTGATTAAACAATTATTGTGCTGAAACAGTGTACATATTAGTGCAAATAATTTTTTAAATAACCAGTAATTCCAAAAGATCAATAAAAATTGCACTGTAAATACTAAAACTGATTAAATCAGATCTAATTCCTTTAAATTGACCCAAAACAGTACGGCCCAAAGGACTGATGTTCGCGCGGCCTGGCCGAAATCGGCCCAGTTATGGCCTGGGACGGTGCTCAGCTCAGGGGACGACGTGGCACTCTGTGGGCTGCCGGATTCAAGATGTCACCACCCAGGGCTAAATGCGGGAGAGGGAAAAAAAAACTTTAATTATCATTTTTCCCCTTCTCCCCACACGCACATGAGGGAGAGACTGAGAGCGGCGGCGCGGTAGGCGGAGCTGAGTGAAGGGCAAGCGGCGCCACGACGCTGAGCGGTGGAGCAGGAGGCGATACCAGCGCGAAGCGGCGGAGCCGCTCGCCGACGCTCGCGCGCGGCGCCTCGGTGTAGCGCGTGGCTCCGTCGAGCCGCTCCGCGCCGCCGCACGAGTCGACGGGCGGGATACGACTGCCAGGTGTTACGACGGTGGTGAGGAGACGCAACAGCGAGCGGTGATGGACTCCCTCACGTGATGTAGTGGTGACATGATGGCCCGCTGCCGACGCGCGAGACGGCTTGAAGCGCGCTGCCGTGAGGTCTCGAGGACCCGAAGCGGCAGCCGCGAGAGCTAATGTGGTGGCCGGCGACGGAGACGATGACAGGAACTGCAGCGTTGAGGTCCCCAACCTCCCTTAGGCCCAGGCGATTTAGTTTCCCCAAAGGATTTGATTGAATTTTGGGCTTTAGGGTTAGGGATTTTAAAAAATTAGGGTTTCGGGAAATTTGGGGATTTGATGTCGATCTATTAGCACTGATCTCTTAGTCATCTCACCGCTTTCAAAACATAGTTTCTTTGTGCTGAAGTTTTAAAATTTTTGGCCTAATCCGAGCCATAAATACAATTAGGGTTTCGGGTTGCACATAAAATTGGGGCTTTTGCCTTTAGATTTACTAATCTGGCAATTCACCTCCTTGTAATTGCTTCCTGAGACTTGAGAACGTTAATCGGAAACAAAATATTAACAGTGAGCATTAGGGTTTTGATTAGAAAGTTAATTAATTACTAATGCTAATTCTCCCTTAATCCGAACTAAATATAAGCAATTGGATTAAACCAAAACTTAACTAGGGTTGTGATTAGCTTAATTAACCAAAGACATTGATCCGAATTAGTTAGAAACTTAACTAGATGGCATCAGCAAGTAAAGAACAATAAGCCAAATTAATTTGAAGCTAATTAACACCATCATCTTAATGTCATGCTTCAAACTTCATTACTAACAGAAAGGCCAAAACAACATCATCGTTAGGTGACCAAATCTCATTAGGAATAATCGGTTAACTTTAGAACCAACCCAACTAATTAATCCGGTATCATTAGATTGTAATTGTGATTACCAATTAAACATGATTAACTTGATCCATAACCGACAGCATGAAAATAATCAACTAGTGACTAATCGTAATTGAGGTTCAAATCCGACATTAAATCAAGGTGCCGGCCAAAAACTAATCTAATATGATTAGCTTAAAAGATTAATGCTGATGACCAATTGGCGACTGCATGCACCAATTAACACAGCACGCCGCTGATCTTGATTAGCGGCGTATTGAAACAGACGGTAAGAGAACTGAAATTAGGGTTCTAAGGCAGAGCCTTAAGTGTAATTAATCCGACGCTCAAACAAGATTAGCTTTAGCTTAGGGTTCAAGGATTAGGGCAAGTTAGCTCTCATACCAAATGTTAGAATTTAATTGAGACTTAATTACATAGCTTGACCAATCACATGAACACAAACAGCAGCGAAACACATTAGTACTAACCTTGATTAGGGGATTTCATTAGCATCGGTGAGATTAGCCGTAGATGATGCCGGGAGACGTATAAAAGTAGCGTGTACCGTTCAGATCCTCGATGCGGTACCTGACCAGTAGTAGATTGCGGTAAACGGCCTTCCACGTTCCCATGAGATCGGGTTGGGGTTGCAGAGAGGCTTAGAGCATGGCCAGCAGCAACTGCATCACACACTGCATCCCTGCGCTAGTTACTGTTCATCTAGGCGGGAAATTTGAACTGCAGTCACAGCGTTGCCTCCCCCACGTTTGATTGCTCGCGAGTTACCGTAGCTACAGTAACTTGCGTGCTGGTGATGCAGTGTCTGCTGGGGATGCTCTTCGGGCTAATGACATGATTAGGGTCAGCTTAGTATTTTCTTAGATGTCATGAAATCACGCCCCAGCCTCCCTTTATATATTGTGCCGTGCCCCAGGGGCGGAAATCAGTTAGAGATAAAGTTTTGTTGTCCCCGACCATGACTCCTCTTAAGGATTGGGCTAAAAGGTCCATTAATGACCGTACGGACTGATTAGTCTGTCTGAGATTAACTCTAACAGTCCACAGCATAATCCTTCTGCCGAGCCCTGCAACCCATCGGCCACAGGATACATTTTTCATGACATACATGGTGATGGTCCGTCTCGTGACCACAACACGAGCAAAATGTTCTTAGAATTTTCGGCAACAAATTACATGAAGAAAAAACGAACATAACATAACTGATTAACCAAGAAGATATGTTACTCGCATTCATTATCGAGTGATGATTTTTTTTCCCTCAAGTTGGTGACTGTTGATGTACTAAATCATTTTCGAAACATGGAATGTTGGTGGGTGACTTTCTTATGTGTTTATCGACATAGGAATTGTTAGGCTTTTGTTGGGCCTTTTGGGCCTGGCCCATTCGGTGGAATAAGAGAGGGAGAGAGGGCAGCGTGCTGCCGTAAGATACAGCAGCAGCGAGCTGCTGCTTGCTGCTGGCGGCGGCGGCTGCGGCTGTTCCGCAGCTCGCAGTGGCGCGCAGCGCGTGTGACGTGGGCTGGCTCGCCGGCTTCCTCGCGCGGTTCGTTGCACCTCCGAGCTTATCCCCCTCTCTATTAAGCCGGTTGCCTCCTCGGTTTTGAGGTGTGCTTGCACGAGCTCACTTCTGGGACAGTGAACTGCTCGCGCTTTGTCTTTCTTCGCTGCCTTCCTTGTCGGCTTGAATTCGATGCTACGTAAGTGCTTCGGTTACCTCTTTGTGCAGCAGATCAATCGGTGATTTGGGGACCTATTCGGTTGAATAGAGGCTAATTCCGATTAGGATTTGTGCACTGTTTTGTGGGCTTTATTACGCTTGATGATGATTGCATATTTGGAGGCTTATAAATCTGTGAATTAAAGTCTTGGTAGACCTAGTTTAAGTACTGCTCTTGATCCTTTAGATTGTTGCCTCCTTGTGTATGATCTAGTAATTGTTGATTGATTAATTGGTTATTTGAACTGCTGCACTTATATACTTGTCAACCCGGAGAACTAGTACTGTGTTGTTTACTTACTAGTTAGTGCAGTGTGCTTTTGTGTTGTTGTTCAGTACAGTCCATTGGCTGTTTTTATTCTGTCCGAACTGCCACTGTGATCCTTTAATCTGTACTGCATTCTGTAATTACTTGGTTATACACATAGAGAAGTTGTTGACATCTTTTGGACTTGAGCAGTACTGTTCTAGTGTTTAAAGCTTTATTTTCATATTTATATATTACCTGTGATATATTGCCCAATTAACTGCTGGATGGCTAGCAACCCTTTAATTGCAATCTGAGAGCAAAAGAATAATTCATTCTAACTTGAGCTTTATGCTAGTTTGATTGGATTAGTGATCGCCATGTTTTCCAAGTCAATGTTGATCATGAATTTATTTGCTTTGTTGCTTATATTTGGAGAATTCATGATTTTGAATTTAATTCGTGGCTTTAACATTCTTGTTATATTCATAGTGTATTGTTTGTCATATTTGCTTAAACCGCAATATTTCCAACATTCCAGAAAACAGATATTATTTATGACCTCGGGGAGTAGTAGTGATGTAGTTAAACCCGAGACATTTGACGGCATCAGCTTTAAACGCTGGCAGGCATGTACTAGGCTATGGTTGACAGAGTTGAAAATCAACTGGGTTATCTCTGATCCTCCCAAGGAGAAGAAAGAACTTAAGGGTGAGGAGAAGACCCGTTGGGAGGTAGCACGATTGTTAGCCGTAGTGTCGAATAGGCTTTTTGACACCTACTCAACCTTCACTGATGACCTGGAGCTGAAATTTTCAGAAGGGGATAACGGCAATGAGAGCTTTGTTGCCGAGAGTTACCTGAACTACAGGATTGTGGAAAACCGCTTGATTTTGGAGCAGGTCTAGGAGCTTCAGCTCCACGTAAGGCACCTGAACCAGTTTGAGTGTCTCCTGCCTAAAAGTTTTCAGGTGAATGTAGCCTTGGCTAAGCTAAGCTCCCGCCCTCGTGGCGTGACTTCGTGACTGCTCACCGACACATGAAGGAGTGTCTGACATTCCCTGAACTTCAGACAGCTATAAATGTCGAGGAGCGGGCCCGTGCTAGTGGAGGCTCAAAGCACTCTACATCCCTTGATTAGGCCAATGTGGCTGATGCCAAGAACTCCAAGGCTGGTGGTGGGAAGAAGAAGAACAAGAAACCCGAGAACCAGAATGGCGCCAACGGCAAGAATATGAAGAGGAAGAAGAAGAGGGAAGAACTGATCTGCTTTGTGTGTGGCCAACCTAGGCACACTGCTCGTAGGTGCCGTGATCGCAAAGGCAAGGGACTGGCACCTGGGCAGCAGAATGGGCGTGATGCTAAGGCACATGTTGCCGAGGCACCTGCCGCTGCAGCTGATGGGTATGTTCCTAGGATCTTTATGGCTGATTCATCTCTTGACTGGTGGATCGATACAGGTGCAACACGCCATATAGCTACTGATATAACTTTCTTTACTTCATTTTAGGATCAAGATCGTGGATCCATCTTGATGGGCAATGGAGCAGCAGCACTGATACGAGGAGTTGGCAGGATCTGCTTGAAGTTGACTTTTGGCAAGATGCTAGTTCTTCGTGACGTGCTGTACGTGCCCACGATGCGACGGAATTTGATCAATGGAGCTGCTTTGCGTAGGCAGGGCGTTCGTTTGGTATTCGAGTCGAATAAAGTCATTTTGACTAGATGTGGTGCCTTTGTTGGCAAGGGTTATGAGAGAGATGGCGTGTTTAGTCTCTCTGTCTTGTGTCAGAACTCTATTTTCATTTACAATGTGATTTGTAATAAAAACCATGATGTATGGCATTCTCATTTATGTCATTTAAATTTCGAGGCTATTGTGCGGTTGAGTAAGATGAACTTAATTCCTGAATATACACATAAGAAGGGCTCTAAGTGCGAAGTGTGTGTGCAAGCTAAGCAACCCCGAAAACCGTTTCAATCGGTTGAAGGGCGGGACACCTCTCTACTTGAGCTAGTGCATTCTGATCTTTGTGAGATGAATGGCATTTATACTAAGAGTGGCAAGCGGTATTTCTTTACCCTCATAAATGATAGTACTAGATATGTCTATGTCTACTTGCTCAAGAGTAAGGATGAAGCACTAGATCACTTTAAGATTTATAAGGCTGAAGTGGAAAACCAACTAGAAAAGACAATTAAACAGTTAAGGTCTGATAGAGGAGGAGAGTACATCTCCAAGGAATTCGCCCACTACTATGAAGAAAGTGGTATCATCCATGAAACCACACCTCCCTACTCTCCCCAATCTAATGGGGTGGTCGAACTGAAGAACCGAACTATTTGTGACCTGGTTAATTCTTTGTTACAAAGTTCTGATATGTCGGTGCGATGGTGGGGGGAGGCAGTTCTCACAATTAACTATGTCCTGAATAGGGTGGCGCGGCTCAATCACAAGGTGACAACTTATGAAGGTTGGAAGGGGAGAAAACCTAACATGTCTCATCTTCGGACTTGGGGCTGTCTAGCGAATGTCAGTCTGCCTTTACCGAAGAAGAGAAAATTGGGACCCAAGACTGTAGATTGTGTCTTTCTAGGATATGCTGCAAACAACACAGCCTATAGATTTCTAGTGGTCAAATCCGAGACTAGTGAAGTCGCTTTAAACGACATTATGGAGTCTCGTGACGCGACATTTTTTGAGACTGTCTTTCCTATGAGGTCTAATGAATTAATCACACCTGATGGCTCTAGTGAGCATTACTCTATTCCTTCTAAGGTGGCTGAGCCCACTCCTGATTTGGAGTTGAGGAGGAGTAAGAGGCAGTGGAATGAAAAGTCGTTTGGTGATGATTTTGCCATCTATTCTGTGGATGATGAACCACGTACCCTCGCTGAGGCATATGCATCTCCTGATACAGAGTACTGGAGGGAGGCAGTCCGTAGCGAGATGCAATCCATCATTGCTAGTGGAACGTGGGAAGTCACCGATCTCCCTGGTGGGTGTAAACCGGTGGGCTGTAAGTGGATTTTTAAGATAAAACAGAGACCTGATGGTACTATAGAAAAGTACAAGGCCCGTCCAGTGGCTAAGGGTTTCACTCAAAAAGAGGGCAAGTACTATTTTGATACCTAGTCCCCTGTGGCAAGATTACCCACCATACGTGTGCTTTTAGCACTTGCTGCTGCGTATAAACTCCTAGTCCATCAAATAGACGTTAAGACCGCTTTTCTTAATGGAGAGCTGGATGAGGAGATCTACATGCAGCAGCCAGATGATTTTTTGGTAAAAGGTCAGGAGAATATGGTTTGTCGTCTGATTAAGTCTTTGTATGGTCTTAAGCAAGCCCCCAGCAATGGCATGATAAATTCGATAACACATTGACATCTGTTGGGTTTTGTGTCAACGAAGCAGACAGGTGTGTGTATTATTGATTCCGTGGGGGACATGGTGCCATTCTATGTCTTTATGTAGATGATATATTGCTGTTTGGAACTAACTTGGATGTCATCAATGAGACAAAAGATTTCCTTTCCTCTAATTTGATATGAAGGATCTAGGAGAAGCTGATGTTATTCTAAATGTCAAGCTTATTAAGGGTGAGAATGGGATTACACTTTCGCAATTCCATTATGTGGAGAAGATCCTAACCCGCTTCGGACATATGGATTCTAAACCTACCTCCACACCCTATGATCCTAATTTAAGATTTAGCAAGCACACTGGTGAGGGTGTTAATCAACACCTATACTCACAAGTAATTAGATCCTTGATATATCTCTGCAGCGCAACAAGACCCGACATCTCGTATGCTATATGCAGGCTGAGCCGTTATACGGCGAATCCAGGAGATAGTCATTGGGTAGCACTATATCGAGTACTTAGGTACCTTAAAGGCACCATGAAGCTTGGAATCCATTACTCGGGCCATCCGGCAGTCTTAGAAGGATTCAGTGATTCTAACTAGATTAGTGACTCCAATGAGATGAAGTCTACTAGTGGATATGTTTTCACTTTAGCTGGTGGAGCTGTGTCTTGGAAGTCTGCTAAACAGACTGTAATGACACGCTCAACCATGGAGGCTGAATTAGTAGCACTTGATTCAGTTGCGGTGGAGGCAGAATGGCTGAGAGAGCTTATGTCTGATCTACCCATGCTGGAAAAGCCGATTCCAGTAGTCTTATTATACTGTGATAACCAGACTGTATTAGTCAAGGTTAAGAGTAGAAAAGACAATATGAAGTCCTCGAGGCATATTAAGAGAAGATTTAAGTCTACTCGGCATGCGAGAGAGACGGGTGTAATTGCTGTAGAATACACTCAGTCGGATAGTAATCTAGTTGATCCTTTTACAAAGGGTCTGTCTAAGACGACTATCGAAACAGCATCTAGAGGAATGGGGCTTATACCCTGCTAGTGGTAACCAACAGTGGTAACCCATCCTGAATGAGCGGAGATCCCGTGAAACAGGCTCTGGGACAACGAAGCTTTGTGGTATCGTAAAGCACACCTCCTTTGGTCCCATTTGTTGCCGTGCTTATTCTGTTAGGAAGGATGAGGCTAAAACCTCTTAATAAGTTTCGAAGTCTTATAAAAGACTTGGGAATTGTCCTACAGGATTTCCTTGAAGAAACAAACCTATATGAGCTGACCGTGAGGTCGCGGTACGTGAGAGGGAGTGGGTATACTCTCTAGTGAGCTCATGAAAAGATACAAGGACATGACCGTAACGTCCTGCCCCGCTAGAGGTGTAGATTTGCAGCCTAGAACTGTGTGCTATGTGGATGAATACCCTCAAACCAAGGTTTTGGATCAAGGCGTTGTCCTCCTTTGCCTGGGTTGGGTTGGAGTTCTTATAGCTAAACATTGGTTCAAACCGTATCGGTACCTTTGTTGAACAACAGTATATTAAACTGATATTATCGGTGTTACTACCTTTGTCGATATGGGCAAAAGGGTGGGGATAGTTGGGCTTTTCCTGGGCCTTTTGGGCTTGGCCCATTCGATGGAATAAGAGAGGGAGAGAGGGCAGTGTGCTACCCTAAGATGCAGCAGCTCGCTGCTGCTTGCGGCTGGCGGCGGCGGCTGTGGCCGTTCCGCAGCTCGCGGTGGCGCGCAGCGTGTGCGACGTGGGCTGGCTCGTTGGCTTCCTCGCGCGGTTCGTTGCACCTCCGAGCTTATCCCCCTCTCTATTAAGCCGGTTGCCTCCTCGGTTTTGAGGTGTGCTTGCACGAGCTCACTTCTCCCCTTTTTTTCTGTGCACTCCACTACTCCTCCTTGCCCGTCGGTTCGCCGACCGGTGGTTGGTCCTATGGTGGTGCTGCTGTGCTCCTCTTCGACTTGGATACCTGGTGGCCACGGGGTTGGACACCAAGTCACTATGCTGCTCCTTGTCTGCTCCTCGGGTCTCCATCCCGGATCTGTTCGTGGTGGGTTCTCCATCCCGGATCTGTTCGTGGTGGGGGCGACAGGCTTCGTATCTTCGAATCAAATCGTCGGTGGTTACACGGTGTAGCCAGGCGATCTGGACAGCGAACTGCTCGCGCTTTGCCTTTCTTCGTTGCCTTCCTTGTCGGCTTGAATCCAACGCTACGTAAGTGCTTCGGTTACCTCCTTGTGTAGCAGATCAATCGGTGATTTGGGGACCTATTCGGTTGAATAGGGGCTAATTCCGATTAGAATTTGTGCACTGTTCTGTGGGCTTTATTACGCTTGATGATGATTGCATATTTTGAGGCTTATAAATCTGTGAATTAAAGTCTTGGTAGACCTAGTTTAAGTACTGCTCTTGATCCTTTAGATTTTTGCCTCCTTGTGTATGATCTGGTAATTGTTGATTGATTAGTTGGTTATTTGAACTGCTGCACTTGTATACTTGTCAACCTGGAGAACTAGTACTGTGTTGTTTACTTACTAGTTAGTGCAGTGTGCTTTTGTGTTGCTGTTCAGTACAGTCCAGTGGCTGTTTTTGTTCTGTCCGAACTGCCACTGTGATCCTTTAATCTGTACTGCATTCTGTAATTACTTGGTTATACACATAGAGAAGTTGTTGACATCTTTTGGACTTGAGCACTACTGTTCTAGGGTGTAAAGCTTTATTTTCAGATTTATATATTACATGTGATATATTGCCCAATTAACTGCTGGATGGCTAGCAATCCTTTAATTGCAATCTGAGAGCAAAAGAATAATTCATTCTAACTTGAGCTTTATGCTAGTTTGATTGGATTAGTGATCGCCATGTTTTCCAAGTCAATGTTGATCATGAATTTATTTGCTTTGTTGCTTATATTTGGAGAATTCATGATTTTGAATTTAATTCGTGGCTTTAACATTCTTGTTATATTCATATTGAATTGTTTGTCAAATTTGCTTAAACCGCAGTATTTCCAACAGGAATCAGTATCAAAACAGGAGTTGATTCTTATTTAGCATAACATAGAAACATAAGAAACCATATTTGGACAAACACCACATGCATAGTCGATTGATGTGAAGGGCAGCGGAATACATGCATGGTCTTATTCCAACACGCATTATGATGATCAGGTTGCACACCTAGCCGCACAGGTTGTCAAGGTAGGGTGTAGTCTGTCATAAAAGAAATCCAAATGAGCATGGCAGCACAATAGATGTATAATATATATCGCATTTTGTTCTAAAAAATATATATATATCGCATTTGCTAAAGGTTTTCTTTGTTTGACCTGAAAATTGTTTAAAGTTTTGATCTGAAAAAGTTGTAACCCATTGAAAGACGTCTTAAAAAGTGTAAAAAATTATTTTACGAACTCTAGGAATAACTATTTAAAACCACACAAAAATGACTATAAAGTATTACATCATTTGCTATATACAAAAATAACAAATTTTTATTTAATTTAATTTAAGCTGAAACAAACAAGGCCTAAACCAGCGACTGTGTCTCGTCCACCGATGGCTGGGTCCAAGGGACGTGTGTGGGAGGACAGTTTGCATAAATATATAATACTCTCTTCTTTCTTTTTAATTTGTCGCTGTTGATTTTTAGACATGATCTTTGATTATTCGTCTTATTCAAAAAATTTAAATATCATCTATTTTGTTATATTTTATTTTATTAACAAAGGTACTTTAAGCATGATCTATATTTTTACATATTTGCACTAAATTTTTAATAAGACGAATGGTTAAAGGGCATGTACGGAAATCAACGGCGACAAATAAAAAAAAGAGCAAGTTTATATGTATCTCGGCAATTCACAAAAATTAAAGAAAGAGTATTTATATGGATGGTACCTCCGCACTTGTAGCCGACAGGGCGGTCGGCCATGTTGCAGCGCTTGGGGATGGTGATGGCCACCTCCGGCTTGATCCCGGCGGCATTGGCGGTGCGGGACAGCATGACGGCGCACAGGCAGCTGGGGCTCTGGCCGATGGTGTGCACCGCCGAGCAGCAGCTGCTCGTCGGCGCCGACTGCGGGTCGTCCGCCGCGGAGATGCACGGCGCCAAACGCAGGGCCACTCGGTCGGCCGATGCCCTCCCGCACTCGCCGGCGCCGTCGGCGCGCTCCAGCGCCACCGCCGCGACCGCGACCGCGACCGCGACGGCCAGGGCGAGCAGGAAGAGCGGCTTCATCGTGCTCTCTTGCTTTGCTCTGATGATCGCTGCTGCTTAGCTGCTCCTACGTACATGGCTAGCTGGTGCTTCTTACTTATATAGCGGTGTCCCTTGACTTGTGGCAGCACAGTATATGGCCTCCTTCCACTATATGGAGTGAGCACTTGGCGCTCTCTGGTCGTGTCGTGGCAGCACTTGCAAATGGTTTGTCCACTTTCGATATATTGATCAAAACTCAAAAGAATCGATGTGGGCTTCTGCCTAGGACAGCACTGTGCCCGGTGGCTCTGCGTGTGAACGCTAGCTGCGCGCGCGTGATGGCCTCATGGCCATCAGTTTGATACTTTAATGGAGCATAAACTTTTGATGGTGTCGTAGTGCAAGGAGCAGTTAGCGATGGTATTGTCGGCAATTAGTTTGGTGTGCCATTCCCCACAGCTTTTTCTCGAGTTAAACAACTATATGTATGATTGCCTTATGCATCATGCGTTCAGTGGGTTGAGCACTTTGCATTATTTTTTCACAATTGCTGCTTGCTTCTGTCACAAAAAAATGGATGTTGATCGAAGCTGCGATGTTTCGGCGGTGCTAATAATTTTTGTTGTGTAATAATTATTTCAGTTATGAGAGATGTGATGAACCACCACGGCTAGAGAATGGGTCTTCAGTCCTTGTTCGGAACGGGCTTCAGTCCCGGTTCTCGAACCGGGACCGCCCTTGCAGACTGATGTCTATTGGGCATCAGTCCAGGTTACAGGAACTGGGACCAGGTCTCTCCTCAATAGACCGGCCACGAACACACGGAGCTATAGCTGGGCGGCTTCTATCAGTCTCGGTTGTATCGACAAATCAGGACTGAGGTGTGCGCGCCAAATACACGTGGCTATATATGGGGCGGCCGCTGAGTCAATTGATCTCGGTTGGTTGCTCCAACCGGGACTAAGTGTATAATACACGTGACACCGCAGCTGGGCAGCTTCTATCAGTCCCGGTTGTATCAACAAACCGGGCTGAAGTGTACGCGCCAAATACACGTGGCTATATATGGGGCGGCCGCTGGCGAGTCTATTGGTCCCGATTGGTTGCTCCAACCGGGACTGAGCGTATACAGTGTATTTTTTGTTGCCAATGTAATTCATTTATATTTTGACCCCTATTTGTAAGTCACAATTAACTAAACCACATATAACACAACTAATCATGCACAACTAGTTGATACCTAAAATTGAAAGAACATTCAATAAACTTTAAATTACAAAAATCATACAGTGTACATTCATAAGTATCATACAATGTAGACAAGTACATATATACTTTTATCGGGATCTTTTACATGCATCGCTCCTCGACGGTTGGCTGGTATATTTCAAAGAATCCGGAATCTTATTAACAAAAGGGTGGTGATGCTCGCCCATCGGATTTATCCACTCATTAAAAAGGAAGCTGGCGATTTGCTCTTAAATTAATTTGACACACACCGGCGAGAGATCCGGACCTTTTTCCAAACCTTTTTTCGCCAATTTTAGTGGAATCTATCATTAAATAGGGAATTAACTTATCAATCTTTAAAACTACCGAAAAAGTCAGAAATAGCTAGCTAGGTGTTATTAAGGTAGTTATTATATATTACTCATCCCCAAACCTTGAGCATGCAAAGTCGTAGTGACCTTGCATGGGGTATGCCATGAAACATTTTTCAATGAGTGGGGCTTCTGGTCATATGCCCTCAGGGGTGTACCGAGGCCAAATAGGCTCGATGTCAACATATTGCCACCATTGGTGGTGTATTGTTCAGAAAGCCTATTAAGGGGATTGCCCTTTGCTTAATTAAAATAGGCTCAAGCCCATTTGTGGGAAGGCGAAGAGTCTTCGCGCCATTCCCGCCTAGCCGAAACATCGCACGCCGCCGCCGGGAAACGCAACCGCACCCACTCCCGTCCCATCACAATGATGACTTCACTGTGATCAGAACGGGTCACGACTCACGAGGTGCGTCTCTTCATATTCTTCGCATGTATAAAGACCCCGAAGCAATACAGAGAACTGCATCAAACCTTCGAGCCATTTCTCCTCTTTGCGAAACATTCAACCTCTTCTCTCCCCCCTTTTGCCATGGACGGCCAGGACGAAGAGCTCGATCCGTGGGCTCTCGGTGCAGCCGAGCAAGCCGCCACCGCCGCTACTGCCGCTGCTGCCCATGCCCTCATGGAGGATCTCTGGAGGCAATGGTGCGAAGCCGCTGCGGAGATCCGCGCCAGAGAGTCCATTAGGGTTCTAGTGTGTGGGTTCCCGCTACTATACTTAGTTGCATACAACTGAAGGACGCATTGGTTGCCTCCGTGCTAGCGGACGGATGGTTATAGGTCTGCCCCCTGTTGCTGGAGGACAAAGATAACGTCTCTAGTAATAGTACCGGGCGCCTCATCCACTTCGCCATGGAAAGCAACCTTCTTTCTCCTTTTCTATTCTTTTCACCCTTTGCAAGCCAGCGACGAGCCTTAGCTCACTATGCTGTGCTGCAAAGTTTCTTTTGTAATCTGGCCTAAGAGCCATTAATGAAAATCTTTTGGGTAACCTAAACTGTTCTTGCTTTCATCCTTGCATTGTTATTGAAATCCGAATGATTTTGTCACTATCCAAATGATTAGGCTGACCCGAACCTCAAATTTTCGTTCGGTACTTCACCGTTCCTTCTTGCGGACAATCACTCAGCCAATCCGAGTAGTTTGACCTAGCTCTTACCGAAGTAGATCTTTTTCGATATCGAATATGGCCCGGCCCACAAGTACCCCGTGGCCCTTTAAATTTGGGAACAAGGGAACGAGCCGTTCCATCCCGCCCATTTCTCACGCTAGCAGTTTCATTCGCTCCATCGAACTCTGCCGTTAGGGTTTCCTTCCTTCGCACGCTCCGCCTCCACCGAGCCCAATTCAGCATTGGCTCCACCATCCCCCTCCGCTGCGAAGGCCGTCAAGAGCTCCAAGGAGTGGATGAAGTCCGTCACCACGAATCCACGGCTGCAGAGGCTCATGTCCGCTGGAGTGCTTCCTTCATAAGAGTTAATCTCGTGGCGCGCCGCCGCGGTGAGTCCTCCCCCACCCCTCGCTCCGACGAGGTGGTGGTCTTAGAGTCCTTTTTCCTTCGCGGCTTTGACCTCCCATGTTCCTCCTTTTTCAAGGGGTTACTACACTTTTATGGGATCAAATGGACTCATCTTAATCCCAACTCCATTTTTCAAATCACCGTCTTCGTTCATGTTTGTTAGGCGTATCTCGTGATTGTGCCTCATTTCGACCTTTTTAGATCCCTTTTCCTTCTTAAGCCTTTCCCCAGCAAAACAGCCGCCAGAGCCGTGGGCGGCGCTGCCTTCCAGTTGCAAGAAGGGGCCAAGAAATTCTATTTTGTTCTCCCCATGGAAAACTTCGAACAAGGGCTGGCACACCGAGTGGTTCTATTGTGCCAATCTTCCCCCAGTCCTCCATCATTCACAGGAAACTGTGGGTCCGTACTTCTTGGTCCTCCCCTCTCTCCGAGAGCGAAGATAGCCAAGTCAAAGAACTGCTTCCCCTCAGGGATTTGAAGACTAAGGGGCTAACAAGCGTCGGCGTAGTCATAAACTATAGCTTCCGCCGTGTCCAACCCCTCAAAGCGAGAGTACACCTCGTATTCGAATATTCGGGGTCCAACGATGCCACTCGGGAGAGCGAAGACAAGATCTCCCATAAATCCTTGATCAACCGAGTGGCCGATTTCTTTGCCCTAGGCACACTTATAAACAATGAGAACTGCTCGGGTCCATATCCCTTGGCGAACCCACCTCTAGCAGTAAGCGAAGAACTTCCTTCCTTTCAATTTAAATTAATATCAAAGAATTCCACCACGACTGACCAGGCTCAAACATTCCGCAGGATCGTGCAGCATTCTTCTCAGTTTACCTCGTTCCTGAGGCCCCCAGCCACAACGAGGCACCGCTTAAGCGTCCTGTAAAGGACTCAGCTGATGCTCCTCCAGCGAAAAAGGGCAAGGGAATCATCTTCAAAACTCGGATAAAGATGAAGAAAATGATGACGCTCCGCTCCTGCACAGGCGTCGACAAAGTTCAAAGTCCGGGGGAACGAGCTACGAGCCCTCCATCGCCCCCAATTACCAGCCCAGAGGCCGCATCGGGGCAAGGAGGATCTTCTGGCACAACTCCGAGTAGACAAACCACTCAAAAGGGCGTAGAAATCAAATTCACGACGACACAAAGTTTTTCCCTCAAAGCTTCCTTCGGTTATCTTAAGGGAAATCGTATTTTTAATATCTTCTTCTGCTCATAGGAAACCCTCCTCGAGCATCTCCAAAGGCAATTCTGGTGCCAAGACGACGGCCTCTGCTTCCTCTGCTCCTCCGCCACCAAGCTTTCATGCTGACCCCACCCAGATCAAGGAGTTGGCTAAGCACGCAACCCCTCCGTCGACTGCTCCGTCGCCCCAAGGCACTCATCAGTCCTCTAAGGCTGAGGGCACTGTTGACGTCAAATAAACGTCAATTTTATACGTCAACATATTCTGGATTTTCGGCATTTCAGAGGGAAAATCAAGATTTATACTAAAATTTTATTTATTCTAATAAAGTTCCACAAGTTTTGGTGAGTTAAGAGTCTATCGGTACAAAATAGGAAAAACCGGAGCCAGACCGGGCAAAATGCCAGGCCGTCCGACCCACCTAGGCCGGCCGACCTGGCCACGTCACCTATCTAGCTCTATCTTCTCCCAAGGACAAACCAGAGCCAGACTGGGCAAAATGCCAGGCCGACCGACCCACATAGGCCGGCTGACCTGGCCACGTCACCGATCTAGCTCTGTCATCTCCCCAGTGGCATAAAAACACAAAATGAGGACATCTGGACCATCCACTACCGTCAGTTTGATCGAATGGACATGGTTGCTTCACAAATGAGCATAGGATTCCCTTGGATTCCTTTCTGGCGCAAGTCCATTTGATCCACCGACTTAAGGGGTTAATCTACACAATCAAGGAAGAATCCTGGAAGAAATCCACGGCCGGGAGGTGAAGAAGGTGGGTCGGCCGACCCACCCTAGGCCGGCCGACCCACTGTTGAGCCCCGCCGGTTGACCCACTCTTGAGCCCCCTCGGATTCCCCTTTGGAGGAGGGTTGCTTGACATGTGTCCCTACAAGTGGAGCACCCCGGTTGGCTGCGGCACACTATAAAAGGACCCCTACACCTCACTTGTAACATAACACACAACACTTTTCCACACTTTCATTCCACTTAGTAGAGTAGCTCTTAGTAGAAGTTGGGAGTTAGAGTCAAGTCGAGCCGGCCGACCCACTCTTGAGCCCCCTCGGGTTCACCTTTGGAGGAGGGATGGATGACACGTGTCCCTACACGTGGAGCACCCCGGTTGGCTGCGGAACACTATAAATAGACCCCTCTCCTCACTTGTAACATAACACACTATACTTTCACATTTTCATTCCACTTAGTAGAGTAGCTCTTAGTTAGTAGAAGTTGGGAGTTAGAGTCAAGTCGAGCCGACGCTCGGAGTTCTGGAAGTGTCTTCGAGAATTCGAGTAATAGCTCTTGTACCCTTTGATGGGCTCACGAGTTCCCGATCTTCCGGTGAGAGTATAACTTCGATTTAGACAGAGGATGACTTTGACGATCCGGCTACAGAGTAGCTCTTAGTTAGTAGAAGTTGGGAGTTAGAGTCAAGTCGAGCCGACGCTCGGAGTTCCGAAAGTGTATTCGTGAATTCGGGTAATAGCTCTTGTACCCTTTTTTAATTGTTTCAATTAGTGAGGTCACTTCATTCATTGCTTATGTGTTGAACTTTATTTGAGCTGAGTATAACTACATGAATGAGTTGTGTAGATTTGCCTTACCGGTAGCTTGTATTCGTCTAGAATCAGTTTAGGTTCTCACTCATATACTGTTAGAGCCAGGCATTGAACCTAGAGCAACTTCTTTTAGTACTGAGGAAGATTGATTAGAAATAGTCGTAGACGTGGTGTCTGAGACTAGGACTAACTCGGTTTACACCAGGGCCCATGTATATGTGGTAGGTGGTAGGTGGTGACAGCCCTATCCATCCGTAGATACTAAGTATCTCGTCGTAACCCATAGCGTCCGGCTTTGGACCAGTAGACCCAAATCGGAACGATCATAACCATTCAGGATTCCAATTCAGGATAGCGGGTGGTAGTGAGTGTCCGAGCTCCGACGACGAATATCAAGTGAACCACTAGTTGATTACCCTAAGCTCGCTCAATTAAACTGAATCACACTAGGATTAGACTTCAATTCCGCATGATTAGTTTAGTTTGTAGTCGCTGAATTAGTCAAACTTAGTTTGCTTTAGGCTAAGTCGTATAACTTCGTATAATGCACCGACCCTTTCTATTTATCCTAACACCCGTTACCTAGACTAGCTGGTATTTTAAATAATTAAGATATAGAGGATCGTCTCTTTAATCCTACGTTCCCTGTGGATTCGATAACTCTAGGAATACTCCTGGTGAAAACTACAAGCAATATCTGTCCGCTTGCGGATTAATGTCTTTGAGCGTAAGTATCGCCAACACCCGCCTAAAGTCGTCCAAGTCTATCCAAAACCAAAGCTTGAGCTTATCCTCTTCGGAAGCCAACAAACATCTCTAACAACCTACTTATAGCATCCTAAGCCAACAGAGATAGTGGGTGAGAGAGAAGAGAGAAACGAAAGACGGCTGTTGATTCTGTACAGTTATCGGACGCGTCCGATGAGGCATTGGAGCATCCGATGAACTGGGGACAGGGCAAGGGAACGAGAAATTGGCTAAGTCCCAGAGCGTCTGATTTCGCAGTGCTCCTGTCGGACGCGTCCGATGAGTCGGTCACAGGGGGGAGCTCACTGGCGTCTGAAGAAATGGCATCATCGGACGCGTTCGATAAGTGATCGGACGCGTCCGACGAGGGACGGCGCAGCGGTTTCCGGCTAAGTCCTTGAGAAGACGGATTCGGGACCTCTCTGTCGGACGCGTCCGATGAGTGCATCGGACGCGTCCGATGCAGGCTGCGCAATCGGTCGAGCACATCGAGTACACCACTCCCAGCACGCGCCACAATTCATCGGACGCGTCCGATGAAAGGTGGCTGCGCACGCTGGCACGATCCGAGCCACCCGTTTGTACCTCTGTCTAGCCCGATGCATGACAAGTGTCCTAACCGACCTGGGCACTATATAAGGGACTCGGGGAGAGCTGAGAGAGTTGAGAGAAGTCTTCTATTCCACCCCACTTGGCTTGTGAGAGAGAGGGTGCTTCTCCCATGGGCTTTCCCTTGCCCATGTCCACCTCCACCTAGGGTTTAGGTGAGAGAGAGAGGAGAGGAGAGGAGAGGAGAGGGAGAGGTTGAAAAAGGTAAGGAGATGGTCTTCCCTACTCCTCCCCATGGTTTTGGCTTGGTTTTCTTTGCGGGTTGGTGAGTTCTTTGGGGTTCCCGGTCGTTCTTGAGTCGAGTGCTCTTTGGGGTCTTCTCGCCAAAGTTGAGCCTCCCACTTCGCCGTTCCCGAGCTTCTACGTACAAGCCATCGTCAAGTGTACCACTTCATCAAGCCGTACCACTTCTTCAACGAAACCCTAGCCTCGGGCTAGGTCACCCGGTGCGGGAACCGGGTGCTTCCTTCTTCACCACGCTTGAAGACCGTGGAAGCCATGTGTCTACAACTCCGGGAAGTTGCCGGGACGAGCAAGCGACCAAGTCCCCGTCGTCTCCGCGTGAAGACCGGACTCCGTCAAGCATCGCTTGTACAAACACCTGCTTCGTGGAGGTCGGCGCCACTACGTGGTGCCGGGGTGTCGGGAAAGCCACCGACTTGTGGTGGAACCCGGCCTCGGTGTGCGGGTCAGAGGCAAGCCTTTGGCCATCGCCCTAAAAGCCTACCGAGTGGATTGCGGGCACGGGACGAGAGAGTCCCGGTCTCTCTTTGAGAGATTCCGCATCGAGCAGTAGGTGCTTTGCACCGAACCTCGTTAAAAAATGGTGAGCGTACCTATTGTCTCCTTTACATTCTCGCTCTACTTTTCGTATTGTAATTGCCTCGGCTATTGTATTAGAATCCCTTCGGGTATTAGGATTAGACTTCAATTCCGCATGATTAGTTTAGTTTGTAGTCGCTGAATTAGTCAAACTTAGTTTGCTTTAGGCTAAGAGTTTAATTTGACTAATTCCTAAAAAAATATAAAATAGTCTAAAACTCTGATTTTAGTCCGCTTCACCCCCTCGCGGCCACATATCCTTTCAGGAACATAAGTGCTTCATGGGATTGGAGCGACACCATGTATAGTAAAATACAATATCCGGCTAAAGTACAAATTTGCTCTCAGATCATGACGACGACAAGGTGGCGGCCGATGACGAGGGGGCTGAACGGCGGCGAGGGGGCTCGACGGTGGTGGCGGCGGCCCGCTCCTAGATCCCCATGGAATGGTTGAAGAAGAGAGACAGTGAGATTCCTCAGAAAAATTTCGAGCTTGAGTTGGCCATCTTATATAGGAAACCGCTCTACAAGCGGTTCATGCCTCCAACCGCTTGAAGAGGCCCCTTCCATAAGCAGTTTGCGCCATGAACCGCTTGTTGAGATGACACCGTGACACGTGCACTAGTGCGGTGCGAGACACCGTGCACCTTCCTTATGTTGAGATGAAAATTCCTGCTACTTGGCATGCGCGTGGTCTTTAAGTGCGGGCTCGCCTATTCGGTCGCGGGTTCGAGCCCCGCTTGCACCCCATTGCCTTTTATTTTTTGGAAATCACTAAATATATGTATATAGTTCATTATTCTTTTATAAAATACTGAAAATTCTTTTTTGACATTAGTTTCATTTCTAAATATGTACATAGCTCATTATTCTTTTGGAAAATACTAAAAATTCCTTTTTAATATTAGTTTCATTTCTAAATATGTACATAGCTCATTATTTATTTGGAAAATACTAAAAATTCCTTTTTTTCATTTGTTTCATTTCTAAATATGTACTTAGTTCATTATTCTTTTATAAAATACTAAAAATTCTTTTTTACATTAGTTTTATTTCTAAATATGTACTTAGTTCATTATTCTTTTATAAAATACTAAAAATCCTTTTTTGACATTAGTTTCATTTCTAAATATGTACATAGCTCATTATTCTTCTGGAAAATATTAGAAATTCTTTTTTGACATTTGTTTCATTTCTAAATATGTACATAGCTCATTATGTTTTTGGAAAATACTAAAAATTCTTTTTTGACATTAGTTTATTTTCTAAATATGTACTTAGGTCATTATTCATTTCTAAAAAATTCTAAAATGATCCTTATCCGAGTTCACTACATGCCAAAAGCATCAACGAACCAAGCCAGGTACCCGAGACATAAAAGAGAGGGTTTCGAAGATGCCGAAAAGTGTTTTCCGTGGTTTTGAGGGTCTATTAATTTGCAAATTGGTGGGGAAACCCAGTTGGTTGGATATACCTTGTTTTTACCTTTCCGGAATGTCCAAGATCAGAGAATTCCGAGTCCGAAATCACGAGTTATGAATTTTTTAGTGCGGCTGTGTCAGTGACTTGCGGTCTGAGGGGGTGTGCGGTCAGACCGCAAGACCGCAAGGTGCGGTCCTTGTGGTTTGACCGCACCTAGGCTACTGTCAGACCATTGCAAACTTAAACCCTCGACCTAGGGTTTGAGTGGGGACTATAAATAGACTTTACCTTTTCGGGGGAAAGTGAGATAGCCTCATTTGCAGCCACCTAAAGCATCCCCATCCAAGGAGGTGCTCTCCCATGGAGGAGCATACCATAGCCCCATGTGTGTTTGAGAGAGAGGGAAAGGGAGAGAGAGGAATGAGAAGAGGGAGAAGAAGAAGAGGAGCTGTTCTGCCATCTCCTCCCATCCTCCAAGGTTCGATTTGGTTCCTCACTATGGTTTCCCCCTTGTCCATGGCTTCCATCCCATCTAGGGTTTGAGTGAGAGAGAGGAGGAAGAGAGGGAGAGAGGGTAGAAGGGAGAGAGCTAGCATGGTCAAGGTTGTACTTCAGTAATATCAAGAAACTCCTTTACTCCACTTGTCAATAAAAACCTGGAATTAAGACAAATGAAATATGTAGTACTTAATAAGTCAAAAGAACATGAAAATTAGGAGCAATAGCTAATGAGATTGCGCACCTACCAATAAGATCCCGTGACATGGATTTACAACTAGGGGTGGAAACGAGCCGAGCTTGAGCGAGCCAAGGGCTAGCTCGGCTCGGCTCGTTCACTTCCAGGCTCGGCTCGGGCTCGGCTCGTTCACCACACGAGCTGGAGAAAAAGCTCGGCTCGGGCTCGTTTGAGGCTCGGTCCGGCTTGTGAGGGCTCGTGAGCCTGATTAATTTGTTGATAACCGATTTTTGGGTTTGAAAAATGGGAGGTTTAGGGGGCTACGTCAAGGAAAACCTTTAATTTGAGTTTTTGATTGTCTTTCATGGGTTAGGTTGACAGTACATCTAATTGTACACAAGCAAGTAGGGCAATTATTAGTGGTATGGGCTAAATTTTTGACCGAGCTGGAAAAAAAAGCTCGGGGCTCGTTTGCCAACGGGTCGAGCCTGAGCCGAACCAAAACCTAGCGAGCTACGAGCAGCTCACATGCTTCGAGCCAGATTGCCAGCCCTATTTACAAGGAATTGAAGATTGCATGTTAGTGCTATATTGGGGTTATGAACACTTTGGCGAATGTGGACCCAAAAATAGTCCTTGACCATGCTAGCTCCATCTAACACAAGTGGCATGGTCTCTTCTGGTCACCTGTTGTACTTGCTCCATAGGTTGTTATACCAGTGGTGTGCCCCATCCCGTTGTGACCAATGATCATCATATGGTCACCAATTAGAAGGCTGGACTGTCTCTTTGGCCTCGGGAGCATCTCAACCTTCACGCCACTGGATTGTCTCCTATATCAAAGACCTATTGTGGCACGATGCTATGAGCAGGGATTTCAATGCTCTCTAGGCAAACCACACGTGGGACCTTGTTCCATGTCCCCTGGCACCAATGCTGTCACTAGAAAATGAATCTTTAAGCACAAGCACTACAGGAAATGATTTCTGTGTCGGCGGCCAAAATTAGCTATGTCGGCAGCCAGGCTACCGACGACAGGCTCTGTCGGCAGCCAAATAAGGCGCCGACGACAAACTCAGCATCAGGCCATCTGTGTCATTGGCCTATGAAGGGCCGATGACACAGCCTGCCCTGCCGTGGTTGGAATTTTAAATTTCTATTCCTGCCAAAATATGTGTTCGCGGGTGAACTAGCTGTGTCGATGGCCAGAGCCCAGACGACAGTTTGTGTCAGTAGCCACAAAGTAACCGATGACACAGCTTGTCGTCGGGGCACTGGCCGTCGACACAGCTAGTTCAGCCGTAGAGTAAACTTGTTTATCCAGACCGGCAGTTTCACCATGGCCCACATGGCAGACACAGTTTTCTCTGTCATGTGGGACCATTGTGGAAAATTTGGGATTGTTGGCCGGCAAAAAGAGTCGGAGGTGGGGGATGGGGGACCTATGTCATCGGCCAAGGAGGGGCCGACGACACAGGTTGAGCTGTGTCGGCGGCCCCAGTCTGGCCGACGACATAGGGTTGATCTATGTCAGCGACCCTAAGCAGGTCGACTACACAGGGTTGGGCACAGGTCCCCCCATCCCCGGACCGTTATGTTTGCCGGGCTTCTGACGGCTCCATCTCCCACCTCGTAGGGGCGATCTAGGGTTATAAGGTTTAAGCTACACACTCAAGATCATTCAACGCCCCTCGTTCGACCGACGGCAAGTCGTAGGTACATGTTGATATGAAGCTACGATGTGTCTGGTAGAAGAGAAGCATATCGGTAGAACGTGCAAGTTTCAATGGAAATGATGGAATGCCGGACAGGGAATAGCCATGTAATGAAAAGTAACTTTATGTGAGGTCCATATACGGCAGGAGTGCTTGAACATATTTTGCCCGGAGGGACTATTGGCTGGTGAAAAGAGTCGGAGGTAGGGGGTGGGGGGACCTGTGTTGTCGGCCACGGAGGGGCCGACGACATAGGGTTGGGCAGTGTCGGTGGCCCCGGTTAGGCCGACGACACAGGGTTCAGCACTGTCGGTGGCCACAAGCAGGCCGATGACACAGGGTTGATCTGTGTCAGCGGCCCCAGGTAGGCCGACGGCACAGGGTTGGTCATAGGTCCCCCCTCCCCGGACCATTACGTTTGCCGGGCTTCCGACGGCTCCATCTCCCACCTCGTAGGGGCGATCTAGGGTTATAAGGTTTAAGCCACACACCCAAGATCATTCCACACTCCTCGTTCGACCGGCGGCAAGTCATAGGTACATGTTGATATGAAACTACGACGTGTCTGATACAAGAGAAGCAGATCGGTAGAACGTGTAAGTTTCAATGGAACATATGGAAATGATGGAACGCTGGACGGAGAATAGCCGTGTAATGAAAAGTAACATTATGTGAGGTCCATATACAACAGGAGTGCTTACACATATTTTGCCCCGGAGGGACTATTGGCCGGCGAAAAGAGTCGGAGGTAGGAGGTGGGGGATCTGTTTCGTCGGCCACGGATGGGCCGACGACACAGGGTTTGGTAGTGTTGGCGGCCCCGGCTAGGCTGACAACACAGGGTTCAGCACTGTCGGCAGCCACAAGCAGGCCAACGACACAGATGGGAGGAGCGGAAGCTGTGAGTGGATCCCAAAAATAGCAAAAACTAAATTCAATGCATTTTAAAAATACTGAAATATAAAATGCAATTTAAAAAAGTATATAAAATAATTTCAATACAATTTAAAAATAGTTAAAACAAAATTCAATGCAATTTAAAATATTAATTCAATGAGTAGACCCTTCCCGGCTTGCTGTGTCGGCGGCTCCATCCCATGCCGACGAGACAGATGTGCTAGAGGAGCCTGTGTCGGCGGCCTCATCCCCTGCCGACGGCACTGGCACTGCCCTTCCTCCCCCCTCCAATAATTGCGTTTGCTCTGGCTAGTTTGGTCTTCACTTCTCTTGCGCAAAAATCCTAAGTCCCTGCCCTGCCGCCGCGCGCAGCCCAGCCCCACCGCGAACCACCGTCCTGCGCCGCCTCCGCCGCACACATCCCAGCCCCGCCGCATCCGCCGTCCTGCGCCGCCTCCCCTGCCGCCACGCGAATCCCTGCCTCGCCGCCGTGCACGCCTCCCCCTCAGTGCACCGCCTCCCTCTGTTTCTGTCTGCCTCCTCCCGCCTCTGCCTGCCTCCTCCCGCCCCCAGCTGGCACCGCCGTCCCCTCCGCTTTGAGCCGCCATCGCAGCCTTCCCCTCCGCCCCGAGCCGCCGCCGTCCTCCCCTCCCCTCCGCTCCGTTGCCGCCGCCCCCTCCGGCCCGAGCCGCCACCGCCAGAGTCTTCCTCCGCCTCGAGCCGCAGCCACCGGCTTCTCCCTTCCCGCGACGACGTCCCCCCATTCTCCGAGGTATGCCCGCACAATATTTTTTTACAAAATGTGGAAGCTATGTCGTCGGTGTTTTCGTAACCGACAATATTAGCAGATGTAATTAGTTATTGATATTGCAATTAGTGAGCTGTTCTGTCATCCGGGCAAGATTATGAGATATAATTAATTAGTGACATTGTACTTTGTTATATTGTACGTGATTCCGATTAGTTACAATGCATTTGTAACATGAACTGAGCCATAGTCAATCCCGTTCGGGGCCACACCTGCACATTTTCATAAGGAGTTTGAACGGTGATTCGTTGGATTCCATTATGAAAGCGGGTGTGTTTCCGAGCTGTCCATGTTTTTGGACAGTCCGCGGAGTACGGTGGTCTCGACACTATGGTGCACGGGTTGGAATTGTTCTCCTAGTGCATAACATAAGCGGTACGTCATACCCGTCGTTACACTGGGGGAGCTACGGGGTTATGCTGTTGGAATTTCCACTCGTACCCCATAGTGCCGCGGCCACCGTACACAAACGCGCACCCGTGGGTCGGTAAGCCCTCCTATTTAGCTAGGTCTGAACCATCTAAATCTAAAATTGTGTTGCATGAATTTACGTTATATAGTTAGCGATGGAAAATCGGCGGTGGATGTACGATGGATGGAGTAAGTCTGGACGTCACACGAACGAGTGGTTCGAGAAGGTAAGGGCATTCGTGGATCATGCTTTCAAAAGTGTCCTCGACCCAAACGCGGCGGTGGTTTGGTGCCCTTTTGCTTGTTGCTCGGACACTGCGAAGAGGAGTAAAAAGAAAATTAGTATTCACCTCTTAAGGCATGGTTTTAAAGCAAACTACTTTATATTGGTGGATCATGGCGAGAGGAAGCGTCAGCCGGCGCCGGTGTTGAGCCCTGCAGATTTTGGAGAGGGTTTCGACGAAGTCGAAGTCGACCGGTTGGAGGAGCTCATGGATGATGTGGCTCAGGCTTTCGATCTCTCCCCCAAGGAAGAGTCCGAGCCACTCGCTGAACAGTTCGAGAAACTCCTCGAGTCTGCCAAGTTGCTGCTCCATGACCATACTGATGTGACCGTTCTCTCGGCAGTACTGTCGTGTCTCACGGCGGTGAAGACCAAGTACAACTTCTCAGTCAATTGCTTCAACGACCTTTGGAAATTGCTCGATAGCCTGCTTCTAAGTGGACATAGGATGACTTCGAATCTTTACGAGTCGAAGAAGCTACTCAGCGTGTTGGGCATGCCGTGCGAGAGGATAGACTGTTGCCCAAAGTTCTGCATGCTTTTCTAGAAGGCTGATTTCAGCTGACTCACTGTAAGCATTGAATTGAGAGTCGGTACGTAGAAGTCAAAGGTAGAGATGGTGTAAAGAGACAAATGACGGTGATCCAGAAAACCTTCCGTTTCTTTCCGATCACTCAACGCCTCCAATGTTTATACATGTCCAAGTCCACGACAAGACATATGAGGTGGCACAAGCACTACAAGAAGGGCCCCCTTTCACCCACGCATACCTACCAATGCTATAATCATGCATTGCTGGCTAATACAACAGCTACGCATATTATGTGTTAGAGCTATATCCGTAGTAAACCATTTGGACAGCTACGGATTGATGCATTGCTGATTTATGTGTTGCTAACCTTTATTCAAGTTTTATTTTAGAAACAAGGAAATAATAATATACTTAAATAAAAAAATAGCATATATAGAAATTGGGCCTTGATGAGATCAGGGAAGGGCACAACACAGTGGCGTATAAAGAAAAATTGGAATGAGAGGGGGCTGAAATGGAAACATATAAGGATATATAGTATAGCTACACAATTGGTTGTGGCTATTTATGGGTTTTTATCTTCTGAAAACGTTGCAAAATATATATTTTTTTAATTCAAGCTCCAAAATATCTTTCATGTCTAACTTTGAAAATATGGAATTGATAGACAAAAGGTGAATTTCTCATTGATAATTCAAGTCGACTATATTTTTTAAAAGCTCAATTGCATAAGTTTAAATGAATATAAAATATGTAAATTTAGATTACATATATGTAAAACACAACAATCATGTATGTTTCATGTAATATTCCTCATATATGTAATATATATACACACACTTTGATTCAGAAGGGTTTTGTATGGAAGCAAAGTTATTGCCTTGTCATAATTAATGATATGGTAGAGCATGAAGCTAATTAAACTAGCTTAATGTTGTATCACGGTAGAGCTTGCATGAAATGATCGATCCATGTGTAGGTGATGAGCTAGATAGCTAGTGCTAAATAGGCCCATTTGATCGATGACTCAATTGATTAATTGGATAATTAAATTTCAGCAATCGGCAGCAGCAGCCAGCAGCCCAAGGCACGCACGTATATGGTTGGTGGACCTGATGGTCCGCGGCGCCGCGTGGTGACGTTAGCATTTGTTCCGTTGTTCTCGGCTTCTTCATCGGCATCAACTGACTCCCGCGTGACCTGCGACGCCCGCCCTCTTCTCTGACTCTCTCCACGCCGCCGGCATGCCTCCTTCTCCAGCGCCCCCAATCCGTCGGCACTTTTTCTCCACGCCGCCGGCACGCCCCCAATCCAGCGGACGCCGCTTGCCGTCCCATCCTCCAGCGCTCCCTGCCACCATCCAGTCGTCGCCCCTGTTCTTGGCCCTGCCACACTCTATCTCCATCAAATCCAGGTCGCTGGCGCCTCCACCGCCCACATCCCAGCCGTCGCCCTCGCCCCCTCCTGCCCAGCTCAGTCAGCGACGCCGCCCACACTGCCTGCCGTTGCCTGCGGTCTCAGATTCGTCCGCATCGCCTGCTGCAGTGCTGCTTGCATCCCAAATCCAAATCTTGCAGCAGACAAGGTCCAATGGTTTGTTTCCTCTATACTCCCTAATGCTCCATTGATACTAACTGAGGTCTTCTCACTTGATCTCATATAATAACAAAATTCAGTGATTTTGCTATTTGGAAGAACATCATGACTACAAGGAATGTTTATTTAGATCATAGGACTATTAAGGTGGGTAATGGCAGGGAAGTGGATTCTTGTGGTGACCATTGGTTGGAGCCTTTTGCTTTGAAGTCCAAATTTGCTAATCTTTTTTATATTTGTCAGTTTCAACAGATTTCAATGTATGATGCCAAAAAATAAGAATTGGGATCTTGGTTTCAGAAGAAGGTTTACTAATATTTAAATTTGCATACTGGATGAGTATTATTTAGAGTTGCACTTCCTTTGTTTTTCCTGGTGATGATGATATGTTTGGATGGGATAGTAGTTTTATAGGGAAAAGCTTCTCAGTTAAGAAAATGTATGAAATCTTGTGTGGATACAGGGGTAGTGGTAGGAACTATTTCAATGTTCTGATTATTACTGTCGTTATCACCAATTACAATGTTATAGTGTAACATCCTCATTTTTAAAAAAAATTAAAACCATGCATGTGCATTGCATTAAAATTATTTTTGTGCATTAAAAATAATTTAAAACCCAAAAATGAGTTTGTTACTTATTAATTTCCGAAAAACATTTCTAGCTGACTAGAAATTGATATTTTCTTCACAGTGTTGAAATGGATATAGAAACGATAAAGATGCTTTTGCGTCTTCCTAATGGAACTACACAACAATTAGAGGGTGTAAATGGATTTCTTGAGTTTGCATATAAATATAAGGAAGATGATACTAAGATTGTTTGCCCATATAATGCATGTGTCTACAGTACAGTACTATCAAAAGATGAAGTACGTGACCATTTGGTGTGCTATGGAATGATTCAGAGATATGACAGATGGATTTTTCGTGGTGAACCTTCAGAAGAACATAATGCACATCAACCACAACCTAGGAATGAAGGGAAGTACATTGACATGCAGGAGCTAATTAATGATACATTTGAACATATGCATGATGATGTGCCCATGCCTTATAGTAATGATTTGCCTGATACACCTGTAGATGAACCAAACATAGAAGCACAAGACTTTTATAAGTTGATTAGTGATTCAAAAAAAGCTTTATGGCCAGGATGTGAATTATCACAGCTATCTTTACTTGTGCTTTTGTTTAACATAAAATCTATGCATAGATGGACTAAACAATCTTTTGGGGATTTACTTGAAATCCTTCACATGGCTATTCCAAATGGTAAGGATTTGCCCAAAAATTTTTATGAGGCTAAGAAGATTGTTTCCAAATTTGGCTTAAAGTATGAAAAAATCCATGCTTGCCCAAATAATTGTTCACTGTTTTGAAAAGAAAAGGTGGATGATGATTTTCGCTCAACTTGTAAGGCTTCTAGATGGAAAAATAAAGAGCCTGGAACCAAGTTGATGAAGAAGGAAAGGAAGAAAGCGTCTCCATGTAAAGTATTACGATATTTTTCTGTTAAGGACCAGTTGAAAAGATTGTTCATGTGCAAAGAAACGGCCGCACTCCTCCGATGGCATGATGAAAAGCGTGTGAAGGATGACTGCTTACGACATCCAGCTGATTCCCTAGCATGGAAGCATTTTGATGAAAGGTTCCCAGGTTTTGCATCTGACTCCCGTAATATTCGGTTTGGCTTAGCAACTGATGGGTTTAATCCATATGGTATGTTGAATACTTCTTATAGTTATTGGCCAGTTGTGTTGGTAATATATAACCTGTCCCCATGGTTATGTATGAAGGAGCCTTATCTTTTATTGTCATTAATACTTTCTAGGCCCAAAAGTCCTGGAGATAATATTTATGTCTTCCTTGAGCCCTTGTTGGAAGATTTAAAAGATATATTTGAAAATGGTATTGTCACATTTGATGCATCCAGAAATGAGTCTTTTAATTTGCGAGCAGCTGTTCTTTGGACTATTAATGACTTACCTGCCTTAGGAATGCTAGCTTCATACATGGTACACGGTGAATTTTCGTGTCCACCTTGCGGTTCAAATGTATGGTGTAAACGTTTGAAGCATGGGAAGAAATCATGTTTTATGGGTCATCGCCGTTTCTTGCCAGCTGATTATGAATATCGCTTTGATAGTTCTTCTTTTGATGGAACAGTGGAGCATGGTACAGAGCCTATAACTTATTATGGGCGCTCGGTTTTGGGTGAAATAAATGGTATCAATAATTTTAAGAAGTCAAAAAACATACAAAGCACAAAGCAGTTTGTTCGTGTTACCTTATTGGGATGATAATATCAATCCATATAATCTTGATGTCATGCACACATAGAGGAATGTATGTGTGAATTTCTATGGAACAATTCTCAATTTAGATGGTATGACAAAAGATAATCTGCAGGCTCGTCTAGATTTACAAGAAATGAATATTAGAGAAGAGCTTCACCCACAGCATAGAGGTTCAAACAAGCTTTATTTACCACCTGCAAGTTTTACAATGTCTAAAATTGAGAAGCAGTTCTTTTGTCAAGTTCTACATGACATAAAAGTTCCAGATGGCTATTCTGGAAATATATCCAAGTCTATAAATTGTGTTGATGGAAAAATTCATGGTCTCAAAACACATGACTATCATGTTCTAATGCAGCAGCTTATGCCCATTGCTTTGAGAGGCATTCTTCCAGATGATGTCACAGCAGTAATTTTTGAGTTATCTTCTTATTTTCGAGGAATATGTTCAAAAGTCCTTCATGTTGATGAGCTGAACCGTTTGGAAGATGGTATCAAAATTACTCTTTGTAAAATGGAAAAATATTCCTTCCTGGATTTTTCACGGTTATGGTTCACTTAGTCATTCATTTAGCGACCGAATGTAAGATTGGTGGGCCTGTTTGCTATCGATGGATGTACTTTGTTGAAAGGTACAACTCTCTTGTTAATGCAAAATTAAATATTTAAGATTAATTTATATCTTATACCTTACCATTTTATTTTTTCCTTGTGCTGCAGATATTTGGGTAAATTGAAGTCATATGTTCGCAACAGAGCTTGTCCTGAGGGTTCTATTGCGGAGTCATATTTGGCGGATGAGTGTATGGCATTTTGTTCAAGATATATAGAAGGTTTCTCTACCAAACATAACAGGCCATCAAGGAATAATGACAATCCTGAGCAATTTGTGTCCCCTTTATATGGCCATGAATCCACTTTATTTACTCCGATAGGAAAACCGTTGGGAAATCCATTTGCTTACACCTTGACTGATATGGAGAGATTACAAGCTCATAGATATGTCCTATTCAACTGCGAAGCTGTCAACCCATATCTCAAGTAAGTTTCATTCCACAACCTCCTAACATATTGCATGAAATGATTGAAATGAAAGTAATGGTTGTTTGTAATGTAGGAAACATGCTACCGATTTGAAAAGAAAAAATCGCAACCGCCGGCTAACTCCAAATGCCATTGAACGCATATAGAATAAAAAATTCCCTGATTGGTTTAGAGACCATGTAAGGTTTAGAGACCATGTAAGTACAACTCAATGATTTCATTCTTTTTTAAAAAACAACTTAATTTATTTTTCGTTGGTAGCAGATCATGCAGTTGGAGCATCAAATAGGTGAAAGCATTGATGAAGATATTAGGTGGTTAGCCCGAGGTCCACTTGAGATAGCAAAAAGATACAGAGCCTTTAATATACGTGGATTTGGATTTCGTGCAAAGCGCTATGACAAGAAGACTCAAAACAGCGGTGTAGTTGTGAATGCAAAAACATCGAGATTTGCTTCTGCAAGTGATTCTAATCCTGTCCTTCGAGATGTCATGTACTATGGAAGGATAAAAGACATAATTGGACTAGACTATTATGGAAAGTTTTCAGTCATGTTATTTAAATGTGAATGGGTTGATGGTACCGATGATAATGGATTGAAAACAGACCGGTTTGGATGTACTCTTGTTAATTTCTCACACCAATGTCATACTGGCGAAGAACCTGAGCACGAACCTTTTGTATTTGCCAATCAAGTTGACCAAGTGTTCTATGTGGACGACCATTTAAATCCAGGATGGTCAGTTGTGCTAAAGATGAAACCAAGAGATAATTTTGAAATGGGCGAAGAGTGGAATGATGTGGAAACAGAACCTTATCACATCGGTCAACTAAGTGAACTTTTTGATAATGCTCATGAGCATGGGTTAGAAAAGATATAGAGGGAACAACCGTAGATCCTACTAAAGAGATGGCAAAATAGTTTTGAGGAATTGTACCAAGTGTCTGGTTTTTATGTTCTTCTTTGTGAGTAGCACTATTTCCCTGTCCTTCATTTATTCAACATTTGTGCTTTTAAGTTCAAATTTTGTTTTAGTTCATGTTTCTTCTTAAGTGATTTAAATTATTTGCCATGAAATGCATAATAGATAGCAATGACTGAGATTTTGTGGATTCCAGTCTACTAAATTTTTACTCTTGAAAGCAGATATAGACCATTTATTACACTATTTACCACTGTTCAGTTTTTATATGAAGAGTCTTATGTTTCTCATTTTGATCATCTTTCTTAAAAGGCATCATTTTATTGCGCAAAAGCATGCGCTTTGGGCCTGTTCCTGAAGAGATGGTTCTAATTTCATATACATTGCATTACAGAGATCTACCTGGCTCCAATTCTTTTTCCTGTCATTATATTTGTACATGCTATCTTGGTTTAGTTAAGATCTGGCTCTTAAGTTCAGTCAACAGGAGTCCAGGTACAAAAGACTTACTGGCAGAACCATGGCAAATAGCAAAATGTATATTTTTTTCCCCATCTTCTCCTAGGAGGAGCTTCTGTAACCCTGAAGGTCTGTGAAACAATGTACTAGCTTCAGGTGTTTCAACAAGAAAACAGGGCTTATTTAGGTTCTATACTTCTATGTTTTGAGAGAGCACCTTCATCGGTTATGCTTTTATTAGGGTGTTACTTATGGTGTATGATGAATTTTACAAAATTAAATTGCACTGGTAGTTTTTTTAGTTTTATAATCAATCAATTTGCTGCGAACTTAGAAATGATCTGGGAATGCATACACCATTCAGATTTCCGTTTACTGAATCTTTGATGATTTTATACTGTTACGAAGTTAGCTAGCTAAAGGTAAAGCTATTATATGTTCCAGTGTACAATAAGTATGCTTGCAAGCCTGAACCGTTTTTTCTCATGAGTCATGACACATAGTTCCACATCCACAAGCTTGCCTTAAACAATAAAGCATTTTGCATAGTTAATTATCAGCTGATAATTATTAAACAATAAATTTCTTATGTGCAGGGTATATTTACTTTTCTTTCATTAGTGGCCTGCGTACCTTTAGGAGAACTTTTCTTCTTCCACATGATACTGATCAGAAAGGTTTGCCTTTCACTCCCACACTTCAGTGGAAATGTAATACTTATCCAGATATAATCCTGCCTCGTTGATTATGTTCGTTCTCTATTCTCTATACCAGGGGATCACAACCTATGATTATGTTGTTGCAATGAGAGCTATGAGTGAGGCACCTCCAGAGGATGAGGAAGGAGCAAACATCATCTACTCCCCATCGAATTCAGCAACAACTGGATTCAGTGTTGGAAGTTCACTTGGCCTTCACCACAAGGGTGCTTGGTGTACACCTCCAAGAGTATTTATTGATCAGGTAAGTCTGTCTGTTGCACACAGCAAGTACACATGATCTTTGAAATTTTAGCAAGAGCCTCAAGCTGGAAAGAACATAACTATAATGTTAGAAGCAGTTCTACAACAACACTAACTTTTAGCTGTGGTGAAACTTTCTACCAGGATGAAGTAATTCCACATTTGGAACCTGGGATGGTACCTTCAACCATCGACCCAGATGCTGCTGGATATGCTGAAAGGGCAAACAAAGCTAAGAAGCCAGTTAAGATCAGTGCTCGGAGCCTTGCAAAGTTGGATAGAAATGAGGTAATGAAAGCTGCTGCAAAAGCTCGGGCATCATCCTCCGTTCTCCGACCAATAGATGCACGTCGTGGTCATGAAGCTGATCTTTGCTCCAGCGGCAATGCGAGTGTCAAGAGTAGCTTGAGTGTTGACTACAGTGGTACAAAGGAATCAAGGAGTGAGATGAGACTGTCTCCGCTTCAGAACTCGTACCCACAGAGTCTTGCAAGCCAGGATGACTGTGAAACTGGCACACAGAGTGCAAGCAGTTTAAGCAGCCCAGTCCACATCCACAAGCTTGCCTCAAACTCCCAGTTCCATGTGACACCTCATCCACCTCTACCTCCTGAAAGGCCTGTGCCAGGCATAGTGAGGCCACCTGTCCCAACTACACAGATAACCAATCCGATGTTCCAGTCAGCCACATCTTATGTTCGGGAGAACCGCAGAGCTTCTGTTGTCTGGGATCAAGAGGCTGGCCGGTACGTGTCAGTGCCTGCACAAACAAGGGCAGGAACTGGAGCTGAGCTGCCAGCAAGAAACCCACGTTTCTTGGCAAATCCAAATGGCGAACAGGGCAACCATGGAAAAAATCTTGCACCTGCAAACACATCATCAGCAATGTCGTCGGGGCAGCCATCAGAGAGAGTAACATACACAGGGCAATCTATATTCTTTGGTGGGCCAATTCTGAGCACCCCTGGTAGCAACCCTCAAAGGCATGAGATTGACTCAAGAATTCGACCTGAGGGAAGTAGAGATCCTAATGCTCATCAGCGTGATATCCGTGGTGAGAGGGCGCGGACAGGTTCCTTCCCGGTGTTCACTCCTGGGACATTTCAGAGGAATCAACCGTTTGACAAGTGACTTTTACATTATGTTTTCAACTTCTTGATGTCATCTGCTCATTCGCTACGACGACAATGGGGTGATGCTTTCATGCTGATGCACCCCCCTCCAAGTTTGCAACGCCTGAAAGGTTGCTCTTATGTGGTTTCGAGTGCCACACGGGGAAGCAGATGAGATGCAGCTGAAGGAGATAACCAAGGCACGTGATGACGATCTCTAGAGCTTTTAGCAACGGCCACTTCAGGACTGACCTTGTTCGATGCTCAGTGAGCGATGAATTGACTGATATTTGATTGTGTTAGGAATCCAGGAAGACTATAGGTAGTAGAAGGGCTAATCGTTCCTAATTTAAAACGTTGGCTTGCTGATGATTTTTTTTGCACGCTG
>SPJY01001069.1:771277-866112 GCA_005191435.1 Raddia distichophylla | reverse complement strand
ATGCGGTAAAATAGGTCGTATCGGTATCGACTTTGTAACACTATAAATAGGACCTTAGATATCGAGAAAAAATCATCAATACTCAATACACCAAATACTTTCTCGAATCCGATCGACTTCGTCGAAAGGCTTCAACTCGCAGGTAGAGCTATCTCGATGGGATAATCGATTCTCTCCTTGTAACCCGTATGCATGGCTGCATCAATTTGATCTCATGTATACAAACCATGTTAGACTGTCTCGGTACTTACCGATCTTTAACATGTTCTCGCATATTGCACTGTCTCGATTCAATCGATCTGTAATGTGTGTTTATCTCGCAATGCCGATTGTCAAAGGTCTCATGTGTTATTCCTGAAACCGATGTATGCAACTGTCTCGTTTAATCGATCTTGCGTATGCCTTGCTTAGGGTTTTGCATGTTTAGATGTTTGCCGATCAGTATTGTTTTACCTTTATTAGTTTTAAATCTTTAAACCGATCTATTGGTTTGCATCTTGCTTTGGATTTGAATACTGTCTTTGCCTGACCAATCTATTCGATCTATTACTTGATTTAATCTGATGTATCGATAAGAAGGTTTATTGCTAATATTCCTATAAAAATACCAAAAAGAAATAAGACTTATAATTAAAAGAATATTTAGATTTATTTGTTCTATCGGGTATTAAGCCGATAGATTTGTAATCGGATTATTTAAGGCCGATTACAAATAACCTGATCTGGCTATAGTGAAAAGCCGATTAGGGCTATATTACTGACGATTTTCTCCTTGTCAATTCGCAGGTCAAATTGACTGGCACGCTTGGTTTCTGGTTGCGACGCAATCACTGGATTGACGCTTCCGCACGTGTGTTCACAGAAATTCACGTTTTTGTGTCAACAACAAGTCCGAGGATTACATGTCTGCTGTGCGGGCTGGCCGCACACAGACCGAGAGTCAACGCGCCTTCGAGTCCAGACTCCGGAGGAAGAGGGAAGAGAACAGGCAGATGCTGCACGCGATGCAAAAGAGCCTGAGGACGGCGGAGGAGGCGCGAAAGAGGCAAGAGGAGGAGATGGCTCGACAACGAGCAGAGTTCAAGGCAAGGTTCGCCTATTTGGAGAGCCTCTCTCGACTAGCTGGGGTGTGTACTTAAACTCTAAATATTCTTTCATATATATCTTACCATTTAATTAACATGTCACATGTTAAATTTGTTTTAGGCTGGCTCGAGCGGGACTAGTGGCGGTCCTGGGTTCTACAGGGGTCCACCACCGTATCGTAGTGGATTCGGGGCCCCACCTCCTTACCGAAGCTACTACGAGGGCCCGCCGCACCAGCCTGCTGCACAGGGTCCCTATGGTGCACCTCCTACGTGGGCCCACCTCGCCCACGTGGTGGTTTCCCGTACGTTACTGAGGCGATAAGTCATTCGACATCAAAACATGTAGTATTACTTTATTTCAACACATATCATTAAGTAATAAGTCTATGTTTGCTTCAAGGGTTCGGGTTCTGCCGCCCCAGCAGCAGCTCATGCGCACGAGGGAGGGGAGACATCGGGCAGTCAGGAGGCCAACTTCATCAACAACCTGTTCAATGGCGCTACGCCGATGTTTACCCAGCCGTCCTTATCCCCTTCAGGCGATCCTCCATCTTGCGAGCATTAGGTGACTAGCTAGTGATGCATATGTTTTGGTTATCGTACGTTTGTGGACAATGAATTGTGATGTTATATATGTATGTCGTGCGTGCCTTTTGATCGTTCATTTGGTTATCGATGTGTGTCGTGGCTTTTAGTTATTTGTGTGCAATTGTGATATTGTAGTCGCATGTGTGCGACAATTGGGGGTATGTATGCATTATGGGGATTTTGGGTTTGCAGGTGCAGCAGCTGCTGCTGGGAGCAACAGCTGCTGCAGTTTTCTTTTTTTTGCAAAATAAAAACAATTTTTTAACTGCACAGTCTTACTCTCGACGGTCGAGGCTAAGCCGTCGAGACTCTTCAACATCTGAACGTTCACTCTCTTGACGGCAGAGGCGAAGTCGTCGAGAGTATGTAACCCGGGCACGGTTGGTTTCGTGGGGCCCACATCTCCGGTCTCTCGACTGTTCATAGGTGGCTGTCGAGAGTATGTTCGTTAGGTGGAAACGACGTCTGTTCCACTAAATTCGATGGTTTTTTATATCGCCGTCGAGAGAAGTATTCTAGACGGTCGAGCCATCGAGAAAGCATGCCTCTCTCGATGGAGTTCTCTCGACGGCCAGCCATCGAGAGAAGGTTATCCCGATGGCTTGTGTCCTGTTGTCGATGGTTTTGGCACTCGACACTGCTGGCCATTCCTGTAATGATCAAATTTACAAAACTATTTTAAAATTAAGTGGATCTCTGTTAGCCTCTCATATTTTCCAATTATCGACCCTAGAGCATCGAGAAGGAAACAACATGTAAGAAAGTCATTGGTGGACCAAGACCTCTCTCTATTCTCCCTGTCCATTCTCTTCATTTTTTCCATGTTCAGAAGTAAAACCCTCTTACCTCTTTCCGCTCGAAGTTTGGATCGAGGAGAAGACATATGCAAGAAGGAGGCAACATGTGATAGTACAAATCATTTGCGGAACAAAATTTCTTTTTATTTTCTATCCTTTCTCTCTACCGTACCCCTTTTGTTCAACTGCTATCCGCTCTTATCTATTCTGCTATTCCCTCTTATTTATTTATGCCAGAAGATTGGATCGAAAATACCATCGAAGACAAGAAAATATAAAAAAACAAAGATGGCCATTCAAGCAAGTGTAAACGAAGGAGATTGCCGATTAAGGGGTAAAGAATTATGAGCGAAAAGGCAACAAATAAAGCAAGGATCATACCAAAAGGATACCAATATGGCATCGAGATACAAACATCCTTGAACGAGAATCAAAGAAGATAGCGTGTTTGGATAGTGAAGGAACCAACAACGCTGCAATGGAGATCATCCTAAGAGGATACCGGCCAATGCCCTTTTTCGAATCTCGAGGATGAGATTCCCTTAAGGGGGGAGGTTTTGTGACATCCTAATAGAGTTATTAAGTATCTCAAGTGTTTTGAAAAGATATAAAACCTAAGATTCTTGCTGCGGCTGTTGCGAGGACTGCTGCCCAAGAATTGTTGTTGACTCGCAATGATCTGACTTCTTCAAAGGCAAGCTAGATGCATATTGCTTCCTAGTTTGCTAAATCCTTATTTACCTTTATTTATTAGTTGCATGCATAATAATCTTATTAGTGTGTGAGTTTCTATCCTAAAGTCGTATTAGTCTTCAACTAATATGTACTAGCCTTATTTGTCGAGCCTTAGTGATTTCCTAGCCTATCCTTTGTGTGGTTGCTTAGATGCGCTTGGGTAATTAATAAGGTCACTTTTAATAAGATTGTACATTGTGAAGCTAAGATTTCATGATGATTTTCAAGATGAATTTAATCAAGTAAAATATTGTGTTGTAGGGTTACTTTGGTGAAGTGCTAGGATTTGCGCCGCATGACCGTTCCCTAGTCATGTGTGGGTAGAGAGTACCCGTAGAGCCGCTTGACCATCCCTTCGTCAAGTGTCGGCAGCGACTACCTGTATCGTTTAGCCGCTCGACCAAGAGAGTGACTGTATCGTTGTGCCGCATGTCCGTCTCCGGGTCATGTGTGGGCAGAGAGTGTCTGTTCTGTTGTGTAGCATGTCTGTCTCTTGGGCATATGTAAGCAGAGAGTGCATGTTTTCTTGTGCGCCCGTTTTCTTGTGCCGCATGATCATCTCTTGGTCATTTGTAGGCAGAGAGTGTCTGTTCCGTTGTGCCACATGTCCGTCTCTTGGGCGTGTGTAGGCATAGAGTGCATGTTTCCTTGCGCCGTATGTTCATCTCTTAGCCATGTGTGGGCAGCGAGTGCCCATTTCGTTGTGCCGCATGACCGCCTATATAGGGTTATGTGTGGGCAGAGAGTGCCTGATTTGCCGCTTGACCATCCCTTGGTCAAGTGTAGGCAGATAGTGCCTGTGGGTTCCGTGTAATAGAATGTTCACAGGTGTTAACAAAATAATTAATGCTTAAACAAACTTTTGAGTAGATAGGTGCTGTTTTGGCAAAACAACTATCCATCTCTTATTCCTACATTCATTGTTAAGTATTGCTTGCTGGGTAGCCGCGTATTAATTATACCTATCGCTGATATATTTGTCATTCAGGTTACAAGCCGAATCGGGAGGATCCTAGTGAAGGTGTCAGGGTTAGCTATGGTGTCCGGGTCAATATTGGATGTCTTTGATTGTCTTTTATTTCGTTCGTAATATTTAGTGCTACTTAGCAGGGCCACCTGCATTATTGTAATAAGGCGAATGTTGCCACCTTTAATACCTGAAACTATTATTTTATTCAGTTAATGTTTACATTTGTGATGATATCCGCCTATTTGTGCATCATGAGATACTAGTCTGGGATTAGTATCGCCTCATGGTATTGGATTCCCTATAGAAGTACCGGGGTCATGACAAATACTAGTTTCTACTTTCAGTTCATTCTCTAGATGCTTTGTTCTTGCTAGTTTAGTTCTAATTTGATTTGTTGGTTGGAAGTTGTTTGAAATTTGTGAGTGCTTGGATTCTAGGAATGCGTTGATAAGAAAGAGTTGAAACCAATTTAGCTCCTATTTGCACCCTTTCTAGTCACTAATTTAACCCTTCAAACCATATATCTATCTGACATATATATAAAGTAGGAGCAAACAGAGCTTCCAAATTAATAGAAGAGATTATCCTGTAAATAAGAGAAGAAAAGATTTCCAACATCCATTATGATGGGGTCAGATTATCACACATTAAATTGAAATAAAGATCGTATCAGTTATAATTTTAAAAAATCTATCTATATCTATGCAAGGTATGGGCAAACAGAGATAGCAAATTAATCATAAAATTAATACGTTAATTAGAGAAAAATAAAAAATCACCACTATTGAACCACTTAAGAGTCACCAGAGTAATTTATTGCAGCTTAAGCTAACATGAATAAAATAAGATGTATCGTAAAGAGCCACTGTCTACTAAAAGGAAAGAACGTCCAGCTACTCATCTCCAATGAACTCATCCTCGAATAACAGGAATAATTCATCGTGTTCATAACCTATCGGAATTGAGTCGATAGCCCACAAACAAAAGCTTGCAAAAATAAGTTCATTGAAGATCTTGGCAAATCACATACAGTAACATGATGCATTTTCTATAATAATATGTTTTCTTTAGTACAAAGGAGAAGTCAATGGTCATTTGCATAAAGGGCATTTAACAATTACATACATATAAAAAATTTAAAAGCAAGTAATAAACAAGTTCATAAACTGCATTTTTAATAGTAAGTATTGGCACACAACCTAACGAAAATGCACCCATCAATAATCATAAATCAACTACCATTTTTCATCAAAATACTATACCTTGTTTAGTATAACTGGGGATCCTTGCTGGTTATCGTAATTGACCATGTGTTCATCATTGATAGAACCTCACCGGAGGTCACTGCCAATGCCACACTTACCCCTCTCCACCGAAGCTCGTCGGCCTCCATTGGGCCAAGCCAAGGGCACCACCCATTTCACCATGTGCATCGTCTCCTCCATGTGCACCGTCTCCTTCCTCGTAGCACCGTTATCTCTCACCTTCCTGCACCGACCCGATAGCGCCGCCGCCTTCCTCGCTTGTCCCTCTTTCACCCCAACCTCCGCCGCCTCCCGTCGCACGCTATCCCTGATCGTTGCGTCCCTGCCACCTACCATCTTCGACTGCACCGAGACCACCCCCAAGACCCCCTCCATCTCCTCTTCCTTTCCCCTACCCTTCCCTCACCCAAACACCATCGCTGCCACATCCTGCACCACCGCTGCTTCTCATTTAATTCTCCTCATCAATTGTCGAGCCATGCCCAGGCCATCGCCCCCTCGGCCGAGTAGCGCCATGCCGCCCTACGATGGGTCACCGTGCCAAGACAACCAGCTCTCTCCTCCTCTGTGTCAGCTGCTACTCCTCCCTCGGCTGGGCCGAGCCAGACGGGTCACGCCTAGTCCTCCGTCCCCTTGGCCAGGCCGAGCCAACCGCCCACCTCCTTCTAAGGGCCGGCCCGCTCTCTCTTCCCTCTTTTATTTGTTGGACAATAAGCCTTGTTTATTTAATATCTTTAAATATATAGCTCATAAAATCATAAAATAAATTTTATAATGTTTCTAAAATCAATATCTACCCTTTGAAAATTTGTAGAATTTTATAAAATGGTTTAATTTTCTGTTATTATTTAATTTTAAAAAATACCACTAAATTACTCTTTAACTCTGCCGATTTGCTTATTACAAAATAAATCTAGAAAATTCTTGAAAAGTGTTTTGTTTATTTCTGTATATTTAAATAAGCATATGAACCTATATTCATTTTTTTCTGCATTATGATTATTCATATTTCATGCATTAGATTCGTCCGTGGTCAACCCTTCGATAAACGTTGCCATCGATCGCTGAGCATGCTGATCAAGGCAATTTCTTGTTGACTAATGTTGCAAATCCCAAGTTTGCCAATGCTTTATTAGATTTGTAAATTGCATGCTATGTTAAACATAAAATAATAATTATCTTAGGTTGTTAGTTAATAACCTAATTAGTGCTAAACTTGCTATGACCATGCCTTTGCCACCTTAGTATTATTATTTTAATTAATCTAGCTAAATACTTGATTACTTTTATTTAAAACTTGCTTAGCATTGTCATTTGTCTAACATTCATTTGATATGTTGTTAGTATCTCGATAAATGATTCGTTGGTGCAAATATACTCTTTTCATGATAGAGCAAAATGCTATCATGCGGGCAAAATGCTAGAGCAAGGTAGTGGGTGCTACCTGAATTTTCCAAATAGTTTTCAACCCTGAGTTGATTGAGTAGATGGTTGCAAGAGGGTGCAGGACCGCACGAGATTCAGGCATGGTATGGGAACCACCCAAGTTTATAAGGACCGACACCTTGTGGTTGTCAATACTAAGTACAATAGTGCGACCATCGATTGCTTGTATGGGCAAGCCTTAGTTGAGTAGTATTCGAACTCTTAGTTCGGGCATTTTAGAAGGCGGCATAGGAAATGGAGATCGACCACGTACTACATGGCACGAGAGGGGGCTTTTGTCCATCGATGGAACCCTCATTGGGAATGCCTGAGCTAGCAGAAGGTTGGCCAAAGACTTTGTGGTGTTCGTCCTACTTTGGGTGACTACAGGGGATGTTTTCCCTGTGGGTAAAGCATACAAACTCTACAGAGTATAAACTTTCATGAAAGTCATGCCCACGGTTATTCCTCTTTCCTCTATTTGTTTTGAAACAGGTTTTGCTATCCTACGGTGGGTGTTGTGAGGGTAGGAATGAAAACTACAGTTAGCACTGTGAGATAGCCAGGTTTCGGGTAACCCGTTGGTGCCAAAATTTGAAACAAAATATTTAAACAATTCAAAGGACGTTACTCTTTGCAAAACATTTTCAAATAAATAAGATTCAGTCTTTAAAGATGCCTTTTAACAAATAAACCCAACTACTTCTTGAAACCTCTTTGCATACATTATTCAATTAGCTTCCAAGTATGTTAAAAATACTCAACCTCGTGTTTCAACTGTGGGTCTGCTCAATCTAACGAGCGGTTCCTGGCTCGTTGTGCTATGAGTATGAAGAATAAGAGTGTCGCGAGGAGGAGTTCGCCGTTGGTGTCCAAGACGAAGATTTTGGCGACATCTAGGAGCCCGCCCTACAGCTTGCCTATGGGATATGTTTCGTTGATGCTTTAATTTGGAGTTGAACTTATATTCTATGCTTCCCCTGTTCTAGGCTTATGTGCCTATTACTTGTAATAATTGCCACATTGGCATGCACACTTTGATGCAATAAATTACTTCGATGATGGTATTTGATACAATGTTTCTGGAATCTATGTGTACTAGCTTACTTGATCCAGGGACTAGTACATGTAAGACACAGAAGGGAACCAACTCCATTTTCAGGTCCCAACAAATAGGCTACACTAAGCTAGTGTAACATCGATGAATATCGATCATGCAGAATAGCGCATATCCTCTAAAGAACCCTCATAAGCTAGCGGTTCTTACCTAGCTTACTTGAGTTTCCGTAAGATCATGTCAAGTAACTTAAACTACTAGACTCAATCGAAGTCAAGCTCATGGTTTGTACTGTATGTTGCTCGAAAATGTTTTACAATATTAAGTCCTTAATGGTGACCAAAAGACTTCCTTCTAAATGCACCATTACCTAGCTACACAGGCTCCACCCCCACATCAGTGCCTACTTGCCTTACTCAAAACAGCTTGTTGGGTTCTTAATCAAATTGGCAACACATAGAGACATTCACACAAGAGGAACACGTGCTTAACCATACAAGATGGAGCAACACATTCTTTTCTCATGTAAAAGAACCAAATGCTTTTACTCTCAATTCCGTATCTTTCATTAGTCAAGATTAATTACCAACCTTTCAGAAGTACGTGCATGACTAAGCAACAAGTGAATGACTAGCAACCCAAGTGGTGCCATCATTATCGAACTAAAATAATGATAATCTAGGTTATAAAAGAATATTGGTTATAACTGATATCCCACATAAAATATAGTAAACATAACAGTGCAGTTTAATAAAGAAATTTATTTTATTTTAAAATTGGGTTCAACATGGTCAAGGACTGTATATGACTTGTCTTGCTGCCACTCTCCTCGACCCACAACAAAGTCTTCTACACCTTCCAAAGCAAACGATTCTATGTAAAAACCAATACAAGAACAAATAAATCAAACAACAAAGACAACTATTTGTAAAAATTGAATAAAATTCATAAATAGATAGATCTCATTTTTATGGATTTTTGGAGACTTTAAGGGGAATTTTTGAATTTGGAGTCAAAATGTATAAGTTTATAAGTTTGAATTTGAATTTTATATGTTTTAAATCATTTTCTACCCAATTAAAAATCTACCGTGCACCGCACTAGCCAGTGAGCCCCACTTGCCAGCCTCACGACAAGACATAGCCCACGCAGTCTGAGCGCGCACTACCTCTCTCTTTCTCCTTCTCTCACTAACATGTGGGCCCACAACGCCACATGGCTGCAAATGTCAGCGCGCTGACGTACCCTATATTTGTGGCTCGTTGGCATACATGCGCCACGAACATGTGGGTCCCAGCTGTCAGTGGTCCACTACCCTACCGACCTCTACTCAAGGCACCACCATGGCGACACTTCGATGGACTTGGTCATCCCAGCGTCTTTGGCCACCAAATCGCACGTGGATGGGCGCTACGACTTCTTGTTGACTCGTGAACCTTTTCGGACCAAAACCCCTCACCAGTGATGAGCTGCACGTTCTGAAGTGGCGACGCAGCTACGATGGGCCAGAATTCGCATCTTCGACCATGCCTGATCCAAATAAAGTCTACATTCGACATCTACGGGGCTCTATGGGTGCTTACGAAGCCCAAGAGCAAGTTCGACGACCTTGGCGACAATCTCCAATGGTTGTGGCAGCACTCGACTTCATTGACGATGGCGTGATCACAAAGTCACACGAACGCAATGGCCGATGGACTATTGACGCGCAAGATTCACCAGCGACGACAGAATTCCTCGTTCGATTCCTTGGATCCGAAACGCCCCTTCGATATCCCCGGCAACTCTGACTTCCTTGGCCCGAACTAATGGTGGCAGGGACTTCTGGGAGCTCCCGGAAACCTTCCCCGCGCCTGAAATAGGGTCAAGAAACCCTAGGGTGGCTTGAAAGTGTGACCTGACTCACGAGGGTGCAACCACCTTGCATAACTCCGACGTGGAGTGGGTGAGTAGTCGGACGCTGATCGGATAGTTATTACGACCTTGCCACATCACACAATGGACGCCCACGATTAAAATGTGTTGGTTCGACCTAGTAAGTGGCATATGATGGTTTGATATTCGATGTGCGTGAATGGATGGTCCGGATCATGCCACGTCGCTCTCTTTTTGGTGGTAATAAAGAAAAGTCCTTTTCTTATTTCCAGAAAATGTTGATTTGAGTTTTCTCGATAATTAAAAATACCAAATGACTTAGAAAAAATCTTGAGAAGTTTCCCAAAATCGTTTGAAGCATTTGGCACCCAGGAAAAATATCGGCATGTATGTTCGTAGAAAATATATAGTTTTGCTCTCTTTGGGAATTAAAAAATGATTTTGGGCTTCTTTTAAATTATAGAAATTTCACAATTAGTTATTTGACACCTAATTAAGCTGAAACAAAATATTTGAAACACACCAAATTTTCAGGATGTTACATATTCCCATTTTTCACTACAAAATAAATGTAGAAGTTCACATTTCCTATAGACTGCTTACTCTTTGTAAGGCCCAGTTCTTTTCAGCTTAACGGCTTAACAGCTTAACGACTTATCTACGTTTTAAAAAGCCATATGCTTTGAGTTTTGTAAATCCGTTTTTTCGTTGTTTTAAAGGTGGGTCCGAACACTTTAAAAAGCAAGTCAAACGAAATGGATCCGAATCTTAAGACTACGTCGAGAATCCCTTGAAATTTAGTCATTTTAGCCGTTCAGCTGTTCAGCCGTTAAGATCAGCTCAAAAGAACAAGACCTAAAATATCATGACATCTTCTAAATTTTGATTTCTAGGAAATGAGAAAAACAACATACACTCTTTTCATTCTTGCTCATGTTAGTCTTTCCCTGTAATTCAGCAAAACAAAGTAGGTTTGGTTATCATGATATGATAAAGCAAGTTAGCAACATGTGATGTGCATTGATATACATCGGAAAATCGTTCGGTGAGTATTATTTAGTTTCTAACCGTTTGTCGTGATGTTTTTTTCAAAATCAACAATAATTATGCTAGTTTATCTAGAGCTACTAACATGCAAGGGGTGAAGCAAAGTTCTACATGTGTTTTGAAAAAAAAAATGAAGAAATATGAAAGCACAAGATGAGTGACAAAATGGTTGGAGCTAGTAAAATCCTTAAACTGGATTATTTAGAGAAGTAACGCATGGGGAAAATAGAGAGGGCGGTCAGGGAGGCGACCAACAAAATCGGTGATTTTAGCCTCCGTCGCTACTGCTAGAGCCATTCTTGGCATCAAAGACAGCCGGCTGAAGACCTCCGAAACTCCTTGGGTTTTTGCATCTTGCTTCTTCTCAGTCATCGTCGATGCGGATGAGAAAGGGGAAGCCTCGCCGTGGATTCACTGCATTATATGCGGTTATCTAGCAGTTGGGATCCTGTTGTTGGAATACCATCCGTGTTCGTATAATTCATGAAAGGGGCAAGATTTGGGTTGAGTTAGGTCAATTTCAAATGTTGGCAACCTCTAAGACGATGGCTGTGGTGTTCTACGGCGGCTGTTTAGTTTCATCTCTCTCTAGTTTGACGATGACGATGCCCTTTCTTAACAAACCGTTTCTCTTTTCTTTCTTAAATAGTAGTTTGTTGCCGTCCTTTTCTGCTCATCATCCCCGCTTTTTTTCACCAACATGATAGACAACATAGGCATATTTTCATATTTTTATTTATAGAGAGACTAATTTTCCATTTCCAATATAATTTTTGATAACATATACACACACATATATGCATACATACACTGATACACATATTTATTAATCCTATTTTTAAGAAAGTAATAAGCCCATTTTACACCCTCAACTATCGAAAAATTCCACTCTACACTTCAAACTACATTTAACACCCTTATTTATCAAAACCGAGTCATTTTACACCCTCGGTGTTTTAGAAGGTGGTTTTAGTGATGTGTCATCTAATTTTTGTCTACTCCACCTATATAGGTTAGCTAATTAGTGATTTTTTGTACTCCAAATATTACGGATAAAAATTTGACAAATATTTGTTGCACACGATCCTAGTAAAAAATGATTTTTTTTAATTTTTTAATAAAAGTTTAAATGTTTGAAATTTATTTTAAAAAATTCATTTGAAATTTACTAATATACTTCCTCCATTTCAAAATATAATACATATATGTATTAAAAATCAATATTTGTTTAACTAATAACGGAGCTACGCGCTTAGTGTTGTGCATGTAATATAGTTGGATTCGTATTTTAACGTACTTTCATATTATGTTAACTTAGTAGTTGTTGATGATATCTTATAAAATAAATTAATGGTCAAAATTACACATTAGAGACCATGTCAAAACATTATACGCTTTATATTTTGAAAAGGAGGGAGTATTAATTAATTTCAATGTTCATTTTATTTTAAAAATCAGTTCAAATATATTCAATTTGAAATTTACACCAATTTTATACATTTAAACACCGAAAGTGTAAAATGACCCGATTTTAACCGGTAGGGGTGTTAAATAACCTTTTGTAGTTTGAGATATAAAATGAACTTTTTAGATAGTTAAGAGGGTAGAATCGACTTATTCTTTGCGAAATGAAAAGGCACGAAAATGTGGCTAGCTCTACTGAGCGCAGACTGGCCAATGGGCCGGCCCAGTTCGACATGGTTTGTTTTCAGGCCGGTCCGGTTCGTTTGGCCCGGTTCGCATACCTTCCGTCCGTCTTTTCTTGAACATTTGACTTCGAATCCTAGCTTTTATAAGGCTCTTGCTTCGGTCCCGCTACCGCTCTACCACCGTTCTATACTCCCATCCATACCACCTGGCCTTAATTTGGAAGATTGGATTTCCAATCAACGAGTAAGTAGCTTCATTTGGGCTAGGTCAGAGCTGGTTGAAACATATATGTCAGTTTTTTTTCCAAAACATAACCTGTTACACAATGACGGATTATCTTATTTCTCCAAAATTCTTATTCGCAGTCTCTATGGTAGGTTCGGTATTAATCCCAATGGTACTGTGACAGAGATTTTTTATAAAGGAAGATATATGGAATTGATAGATCGTCAGGGAGGCTTTTGCGAACCGGGCCAAATGAACCAACGGGTCGAGTCCCGAGCCCAGGTTCGGTTCGCTGCTTGAACCGAATGAACCGGGCTGTTGAAAGGATCCTAGGCCAAGAGGGGGTGAATCGGCTAGGCCAAATTTTAACTATTTTTTTTCTTAATTTAAATTGCAAATTACTAAATTAAACTAGCTACTTGACCTAATTGATTAATTAATCTAAGCAAAACGATGATCAAGACACAAGATGAAACATAAAGCGGCTCGAAGGCATGCACACAACAATTAGTAGATGAACTGAAATGAGAATAACTGAACAAGAAGACAAACCGAGCTTTCTTACCGATGTTCGGTGTACACGAATGTACACCTACTCACCGTTGAGGAACTCCGATGAACGGAGCCAAGACCCTTTCGTCCCTAACCCTCAATCCACTAGCGATAGCTCTTCACCAACACATGGCGGGTGAGCTTCAAACCCTCACACAATCGCGAGCTCTTCCACACACAAGAAAGCTTCTCACGAACCCACCCCTTCGACGAACGAAGAAGTAAGCACCCCGACACACGGAGTGACCTCGGACCAACCAGGGGTTTTCTTCACTTTTGACTAACAAAAGTGATCCACCCCCGATACACGGAGGATTTTGGGTGGGAGATGAAGGTTGATAACTTGAAGAAGAACCATGAACCCAAAAACTAAAAGGAAAATTTGATCCAACAATAATAACCCTGACGAGCACAAGGAAACTCACCAAAACTTACCTAGACCAAGGACATGGCATCTCAATCCCTAGAGTGCCATGGGAGAGCCCAAGAACCCAAGTAAGACAATGGGTGGAAGTGAAATGAGCCTCTCAGCCTTAACCCTTCGGACAACCTTTGCTTATATAGCCATGAGAAAAATCCCTCGAATGAACTCATAACTTGAGACAAAAACTGTTCATACCAGACTGACCGGGGCATGCTCTGGACGGTCCGTCCACCACCACGGACAGACCGGCCTGTGCCCTGGACGGTCCTAGGCTGAGCATCTAACCTTGGAGAATTTGGTAGAAAAGCGCAAGACTAATAACGGATTGTCCGCCATGTACCCCGAACCATCCAGAAAAAAATCACCCCGCGGATGAAACCCCAGACGGTTCAGCCAAGATCAGAAGTAATCACGACACATCCCGGACGGTCCGTTCTAAACCACAGACAGTCCGGGCAAAAGAGCCTCTTCCTCGGCATCTACCCCGGACTAGCCGACCTGTGATCAGAAGGACTCAAGACTGACCCCGGACGGTCTGGGCTCTCCACGGACCGTCCGGCCTACACTGTGCACAACTCTTTTTCTCTGAATTTAAATCCCAGTAACTTTCTAATCTTAGAACAAATGAGATTTTCAATGTACTCTAAAAGATTAAATAGCCAAATCAGACTCACACAATGAAATTAGAAGAACTATGAAGCGAATGACCTTAATCTTGTGGATCAATCACCAAAATAGAATAATCTTACAGCCGACCCGGGTTCGTTTGGCGCGGGTTGGCCCGGTCGGCCCGGTTTTCGTGTAATATGTCAAAAATATCAAAAAAATCCAAGAAATTCATAAATGTGAACCATAATTCTTGTAATTATTTAAAAAGTCAAATATATATGGAGAAATATTTAAAATGCATTGCAGAGCTTTTTTATTAATGTGTATTTACATGGCTGCCTCGTTAAAAACTTTACCAAGTAAAAACTCAATTTGAGAAAACCTTATCAAAGAAAAAAGAGTACATCCTAAAGCTCTACAATATAAGCAAAAAACATTTGGGGTCTTCTTCAATCTTCATCAAGTTCTAAGTCCTCGAACGCTAACTCTTGATTTTGTCTCTCGGTGATGATGTTTTGTTGTCGTCTTTCGACTAATGCCCAATTCTTTGAACTCAGTAGTATTTCGACCATGTCACTATGAAGGGAAGTCCGTCTCTCCTCCAGTATTCTCGCAGCGAGGCTAAAAGCGGACTCGAAAGAAAATATGGAGATCGGAACAGTTAACACATCCCGTGCTAGTGTTGATAGCACCAGATATGTTCCACTATGGTGCTGCCACCATGTAAGAATATTAAACTCTTGTTCTTGGAAGTCGACAACGTCCTTTGCTAGATAAGAGGCAAGCTCGCCAACAGCTCCACGTGATGCCTGTGTAGTCGAACGAGTTGCACTGCCCGAAGAATTTGAAGTATCCTTTCCCGTGATAGTCTTCCAAAAGGACATCTTTCTCCCCGTTTGTTGAACTGGTGGTGGTCGTGGTGGATGAACTTCTGCATACTTTTCTTCATATTTTCTATACAAATCATTAAGTTTACTTCTAACTTCTTGAAAATAATTTGATTAATCTATTCCAGTAGCAGCACCAAGTTGTGTTAGAGCATTAATTGATCCAGGAAGTTTAGCTCTAGGGTCTAAAGAAAAGCAAAACAATATAAGAATGGAACATCTCTCCAGTATGTTAACATTTAGCTTTTATATGGCTAACTGCATCAAATAAAATAGGATCATTTTCAAACATTTTTAATTGATTAGCAATGTAATAAATGGACATAATAATAGAAGAAAATGTAGGCTCATACACAGTAGAAACGCTAATGGTAGCTTCTAAAAAATCTCAAGAAATGAATATAAATGAGTAAGTACCTACCAAACCTATGGAGCCAAAAGTGGCGTTACATTTTGAGTTGGATACTAAGTGTTAATAAAAACTTCAAAAACCTGTCTATATGGTAATATATGGTGTAACATAAGATAGGTGGAGTTCCACCTAATAGGCATGTCTAGGCCAAATTTCATAGGCTGAATAGATGACGCACGACAATAGTTTTTTCATGCAGCAATTCTTGTATTAGAAATATTTAAAAATGAGATTGCATTACGAATAACATGAAGATATGGTTGCAATCTTTTTAAACCACATTTAACAATTAAATTAATAATATGACATGCACAACGTTGATACATTAAAAAAGATTGGCGTACGTAGATAAAACAAGTTTCAAAATATTCATGGCACTAGTATTAATAGATGCATTATCTATGGTAATAGCAAAAATTTTATCGGTTATTTCAAATTTATGAGCAACATTCATAATGCAGTCAACAATATTCTCGCCGGTGTGATTAACATCAATAAGGCGAAGGGCAATTACTCTTTTTTCTATTTGCCAGTTTTGGTAAACATAATGAGTAACAACACTTAAATAATGTTCTCTAACCCTACCAGCCCAGATGTCCGAGGTTAACGAAACAAAAAATGTGCAGGTTTTAAATTGTTCTTTGAACTTTAATTTGTTGGGGGTATACAATATTTCAAATCACTGGTCATTGTTTGACGAGAAACACTACTATATTTAGAATTATGAGCAGTTTTAATATATTTTTCGAAAGCAGGAGAATCACCAAAGTCTAAAGGTAAATCTTCAGAAGCAATTAATCGACACAACGCCTCCCTAGATATCTCAGGATTATACTCCCAGTTACTTACCAAACCATCAGGGTTATAGCTCAATTGTTGCTATCTCATTTGACACCTTTCTTTTTCTTACATGCCGCAACGTGCCTCTTCAGATGTCCCGTACCCGAGCCCGTCGCCGTCGATAACTCCTATCCACAAATTTTACATTTAGCCTCATACCTCATTAGCTTGCCGTCCATAAGGTGCTTCAACTCCTCGTAGTCGTTCCACACATCCGACCGGTTCAACCGAGCCCGCTTCGATTTGACGGTATCGAAGCCGGAAGCACAAGTTGAACCAGATCCGGAACCATGGGGATGATCCTCGGTTCCGGCTGTTTCTGTTTCTTGAACCGGTTCTGGTAGACTTTGACCGATTGGTTCGTAGTCATTCGGTGTCAATTCGAACTGGCTAAGGTGAAATTTGTTGTACGGAGAACGACCATCAGCCATTTCGGGAAGCTGTATACACATGAAATAACAAAACAACAATTAATTTAGAATCACAATACACAAATCAAATATATAGCAAACAAACATATGGAAATATAACAACCTCACAGTATTGTCGACGGTTGAGATATCGATCCGAAGTCGATTAATGTTCTTTAAAGAGGGAGATAGGAGACACGCCGAACAACACGAACAGCAATCAACGACGAACAGGGAGACAAGGGTTTTTATCCTGGTTCAGGCCTCTCGGGAGAGATAATAGCCCTACGTCCAGACTTTCTTTATGTCAAAGAGAATTACAAGGTGGAACTCGACGAGACGAACAGGTCTTAGCGAGTAGTATGCGACAATGCGATATCCCCGACAAGTATCACACTAATCAATATGAAAGTTAGAAATATTTTCCCAAATTTGCAATTAGCAACGCTTTTCTAGCTCATAAATTGCAAATATACAAAGAACAGAAGAGGCTCAAGAGATAATGGGTTGGAAGTGTGACAGGCTGATGAGGGGTGGGTACCCTATTTATAGGAAAAAAATTGAGATTTTTCGGATTTTTTTGCTATTTTGTATGAATTTTTAAAGATTCAAACGGCTATATTCGCAACGGGTATAAAAAAGCAAACCGAACGAATCGGCCCGCCTGGTTCGCTGTCATGTGTCAAGCTGAGCCGTTGCCACGCCGGGTGCTAGGAAGGAAACGGCCCGGGGACCAGAGCGAGCGGGCACGTGGCCAAGCCGCGTTGACTGGGGCGAGCAGGCAGCCGGCGCAGGAGGGGGATTTGATTTTCAAATTTTGAATAGCTACAATAGAACGGGTCAAATGAACCGAACCGGACCATTGCTATGCGAACCGAACTGTGCCAACCCCACAAGCCGTGTGCCAGGCCTGGACACGGTTCTTTGCTTCAAACCGGGCCGGGCCGGTTCATTTTGAAAATAAACCAAACCGGACCGGTCTAATGCATAGTAACAGACCGTCCGGTTCAACCCACTTGGATCGGCACATGCGGCCAGCTCTAACTGAGCGCAAGCCGAATGCACTTATCTCTGGTCTATTCTAGATGCATACGAACTTATCACACTTATCTTCGCTACACGTACGCAACTCTACCCTCCCACCACCGACTTCATCCCAACTTACCAGCCCCACCCATTCCTCCTACGATCCGTATCCCCTGCTGTTGTAGGTATAACTGCAGCGCGTGCATTTTGACCTGTGATGCAGCTCTCCTGTGTTACCCAAACAGCCAGTGTAGGCACATGGGCCTTCCTCACCACGGTTAGCACTGCAAGGCCCATTAGCTACTAAGCACAACATGCAAATATTAACAGATGATATACACACAGTGGAATCTATCAAAAAAGATAAAGAATCTCGAAATAGTAAAAATGTAACCATACCATCTGATCGCATGTTATTCCTCAAAAGGCCAGAGGTGGTTTCCGGTATTTCATTACTTTTACCGATGATTTTAGTAGATATGGCTATATCTATCTAATGAGGCATAAGTCTGAATCTTTTGAAAAGTTCAAAGAGTTTCAGAATGAGGTACAAAATCATTTGGGCAAGACAATCAAATTTCTACGATCTGATCGTGGAGGTGAATATTTGAGCCAAGAGTTTGGCGATCATCTAAAGAGTTGTGGAATTGTTCCGCAATTGACTCCACCCGGGACGCCTGAATGGAACGGTGTATCGGAACGGAGGAACCGAACCTTGTTGGACATGGTGCGGTCTATGATGAGTCGGACTGATCTTCCTTTGTCATTTTGGGGACTCGCTCTAGAAACAGCTGCGTTCACTTTGAATAGGGTTCCATCAAAATCCGTGGAGAAGACGCCATATGAGATATGGTCGGGGCGGCGTCCCGTGTTGTCTTTTCTAAAGATTTGGGGCTGCGAAGCTTATGTAAAACGTATGACGTCTGATAAGCTTCACGCCAAATCGGATAAATGCTTCTTTGTGGGGTATCCAAGGGATACGTCCGGTGGTTATTATTTTTATAATCCGGGAAAGGGCAAAGTGTTTGTCGCAAAAGATGGTATCTTTCTAGAAAAACAGTTTTCCGAAAGAGCCAGTGGGAGCAGGGTGCAACTTGAAGAAATTCGGGAAACACCTGAAAATGTTTCAGCTCCTGCTGACCCTCAACCCGACGAGCAAGTTGTTGCTGAGCCGGAGGATGAGGTGCCAGCCCCACGTAGATCCGAGAGGGCAAGTCGTGCTCCCGAGAGGTTTATGTTCCTCGCATCGGAGCAGCGCGACGTGTTATTGTTGGACAATGATGAGCCTAAGGATTATGCGGAAGCAATGGTGGGATCGGACTCTGAAAGATGGCTAGAGGCCATGAGATCCGAAATAAAGTCCATGTATGATAATCAAGTTTGGAACTTGATTGATCTGCCTGATGGTGTAAAAACTATCGAGTGCAAATGGGTCTTTAAGAAAAAGATAGACGCCGATGGAAATGTTCACATCTTTAAGGCGCGCTTGGTAGCAAAAGGGTATAAGCAGATTCATGGTGTTGACTATGATGAAACTTATTCGCCTGTTGCCATGGTGAAGTCTATCAGGATCATGTTAGCAATTGCCGCGTATCATGATTATGAAATTCGGCAAATGGATGTCAAAACGGCTTTCCTAAATGGAAACCTAAGCGAGGACGTGTACATGGTACAGCCCGAAGGTTTTGTCGATCCTTTAAATGCTAGCAAGGTATGCAAGCTTCGGAAGTCTATTTATGGGCTGAAGCAAGCATCTCGGAGTTGGAACCTTCGTTTTGATGAAGTGGTCAAAGAGTTTGGCTTCATCAAAAATGAAGAAGAGCCGTGTATTTACAAGAAGGCTAGTGGGAGCGCACTTGTGTTTCTGGTCCTGTATGTAGATGACATACTGTTGATCGGGAATGATATTCCAATGTTAGACGCTGTTCAATCTTATTTGAGAAAGAGTTTCTCAATGAAAGATTTGGGAGATGCGGCCTACATTTTGGGGATAAAGATCTATAGAGATAGATCGAGAAGGCTAATTGGATTAAGCCAAAGTACTTACATTGACAAAGTCCTAAATCGGTTTGCTATGCAGAACTCGAAGAAAGGATTCTTGCCAATGTCTCATGGTGTAAGTCTCAGCAAGACTCAGTGTGCCTCGACGCCTGATGAGCTAAAGAGAATGAATGCGATTCCATATGCCTCTGCTATTGGATCCATCATGTACGCCATGCTGTGTACGCGCCCTGATGTTTCATACGCTCTAAGTGTTACGAGCAGATACCAATCGAATCCCGGTGAATGTCACTGGATAGCTGTAAAGAACATCCTCAAGTACTTGCGAAGAACTGGGGAGATGTTTCTGGTTTTTGGAGGAGAGGAGGAGCTCGTCGTAAAGGGTTACGTCGATGCTAGCTTCCAAACCGACAAGGATGATTCGCGTTCGCAATCCGGGTTTGTATTCTGTCTCAATGGTGGGGCAGTGAGCTGGAAAAGTTCTAAGCAAGAGACAGTAGCTGATTCCACGACGGAGGCCGAGTACATTGCAGCTTCAGAAGCAGCAAAGGAGGCGGTTTGGATCAGAAAGTTTGTTTCTGAGTTGGGAGTTGTCGCTAGTGCTTCCTGTCCAGTGGACCTCTATTGTGACAATAGTGGTGCCATTGCACAAGCTAAGGAGCCTAGGTCTCACCAAAAGTCCAAGCACATACTCAGGCGGTACCACCTGATCAGAGAGATCATTGAGAGAGGTGACGTGAAGATTTGCAAAGTGCACACGGATCTAAACGTGGCTGATCCGCTGACAAAGCCCCTTCCACAACCCAAGCATGAGGCGCACACAAGAGCCATGGGTATTCGATACCTGCATGATTAACTCTAGTGCAAGTGGGAGATTGAAGGGAATATGCCCTAGATCAATCATGAGATGATTGTGTAATACGTCTTTGTTCATGTACTTTTCGATAACTAGCTTATCAGGTTCCATGAATAATGGTCATAACTTTGTTCATCAAGTACGACTTGGTTGTGAGACACATTGTTTGTATGACATTATTCTAAACTGATCCCTGATCCAGAATCATTACGAGGAGCAGTAATGATTGATCGGCACATGTATTGATTGATGGTACTGTTTCACATACCATAGATATTGTGGATATCGAATCAATAATGTGGACACGTGTTAGAGAACACGGATGGTTGGATTGACCTACTCCGAGACACTGCTGAGATTGTTATCTTAATAGTGCCATCAGATTGTTGTCTCGAGTGGTACACCTATATGGTCCTTAGACCTGAGATCATCATAGAGTCCCAGCATGCGTAGTTGTATACTTTGGGGTTATCAAACGCTACTCCGTAACTGGGTAGTTATAAAGGTAACTTACGGGTATGCCGCGAAACATGGCGTAGGGGTGTGATAGATCAAGATGGAATTTGCCCCTCCTCGATAACGGGAGAGATACCTCTGGGCCCCTCGGTGTGGATGGATAAGGAAAGTGCGCGGCCGTGCCAAGGTGACTAATTGTTAGTCACATCTTATATCCATTACACGGAACGAGTGAATGGGTCGAGCTATCACAAGGGTGGCACGCATCTTGCCTTGAGCTTGACTGGTGTCGTGTGGCAAAGGGATCGGTATGTACGTGTGTATCAAGGTTTAGCCGATGAGATCATTCTGTGCATTCGGGGGTCAATATGTGTTGCTAGATACCGCTATTGATCTGTGGACTGGAAACGGGTTTCCGGGTCCGCGGCCGACTTGCACATGAACCTAACGGGTCACACACTTAACGGGTTGGAACATGCTTAACGGATTCACTTCTGTTAATGGGTTTCGGCGCGTGGATATGGATCCACGTAGGAGATAGAGTCCTAACGGGTCTTCTAGTGTAGAAGCCCGTTAGCACGTCTATATAAGTTGGAGGCCAGGGGCGGCGCGGTGTATGAGTTAGATGCACTCCACCAAAACTCTAGCCGCCGTGCCCCTCCCGCTCCTGAGGAAACCCTAGTCGCGCGACGTGGTGCTAGCACGCCGGCGCGCGACGTTCCACTCCTGGACGTGTGGATACCTTAGAGGCACTGCCGCTTTCGCGGACGTGCTTGCTGATCGGCGACCTCTCCTGGAACACGGGCGACCTCTCCTGGAATACGGGCGACCCCTCGGCGAGCACGGGCGACCTCTCGGCGAGCACGGGCGACCCCTCGGCGAGCACGGGCGACCCCTCGGCGAGCACGGGCGACCCCTCGGCGAGCACGGGCGACCCCTCGGCGAGCACGGGCGACCCCTCGGCGAGCACGGGCGACCCCTCGGCGAGCACGGGCGACCCCTCGGCGAGCACGGGCGACCCCTCGGCGAGCCGGGCGATCTCACCCAAAGCAACGGGCGACCTCTCGGCGAGCCGGGCGACCTCATCCAAAGCACCGGCGACCCCTCGGCGAGCAGTCGGCGTACTGATCGGGGCGTGTTCGACTACTTCCTCTACGTGCGCGAGTCTTCTTCCGCTGCATCCGCGCGTCGAGGGTAACGATCCATGGTCCCCTACTTACATGTTGATCCTGGGTGTGCGCGAAAATTTTGATTTTCGGCTAGCGTAGCCTGCGCGTTACCCTTCAGTGGTATCAGAGCGATCATGTGTAGTTTCGGATCTGGATCTGGCGCATATTTGATATGTTGCTGAGTTTGTTCACGGGTTGATATGATCACGGGGTATTAGAGGTATGAGTTGATAGCACCACGTGACAAAAGATTAGTTCGCCCTCTTTTATATTCAAGACACACAACTCCCATACCGGCTGGTAACACCATCTGGGATTCGTGTGCGATGAACAAATCGAGGCAACAGATCGAGATCACATGCGGTCGCCGTCTTCTCAAGGGGACCTCGCGCGATTGGGTTGATGAGATCGACCTTATGGAAAATTGGGACATGCGATGGCCCGGGATCGGTTTGATTTGATCAATCCGGTTGAAATTTCCATAGCGTTTTTCATAGATACGATCTATGTTCCCTGAAAATTTCTACGGGCGCTGCCCCTTCGATCCCCGCCCGCTAACCGGCTAGTGGGACCGCCGTGATAATCTGCATAGGCCTGTTAATTAAAACTGACTCACATCGCGAGCGTTAGAATTCGATTCTGCGCCTAACTTGTTTTTCAGGGAATGATGTGAGTTGTATGGACCCTTTGTGTTGATTGCTTGTAATTTTCATGACCTGCGTGTCATGGTTAATTGCAGCCGAAGGCTGTCCTGTTGTTGTATAACGGCCTGCGTGCCGGCATGTGATGCCTTGAATCCTCATGTATATTTGATTACTAGCTGTTAGGAGTAATAGCATGTAATTGGTCATGGAGGCTTCAACCCTGGTGGCTCGGTGGACAGGAAAGAGCGTGGTGATGGAGATCACCGCGTACTTGGGCCATACTAACTCACAGCTTGATAGCGTATCTTCTGTGATTGTTTTCCTGCTCTGCTGTTCTGTCTCATTATCATAATTGGTGGTCATGATAGACTTTGATAGAATGGTTTCCCTCGAAAAATTAAGTAACTACCCTTCCAATAGCGGCACCTACAAGACCCTGTACGTTAGCGGATTGTTTCCACCCTGCTTACATGTTGATCCTGGGTGTGCGCGAAAATTTTGATTTTCGGCTAGCGTAGCCTGCGCGTTTCCCTTCACTCTCCATGGACCGTTCGGCCTACACTGTGCACAACTCTTTTTCTCTGAATTTAAATCCCAGTAACTTTCTAATCTTAGAACAAATGAGATTTTCAATGTACTCCAAAAGATTAAACAGCCAAATCGGACTCACACAATGAAATTAGAAGAACTATGAAACGAATGACCTTAATCTTGTGGATCAATCACCAAAACAGAATAATCTTACAGCCGACCCAGGTTCGTTTTGCGTGGGTTGGCTCGGTAGGCCTGATTTTCGTGTAATATGTCAAAAAAATCAAAAAAATCCAAGAAATTCAGAAATGTGAACCATAATTCTTGTAATTATTAAAAAAAGTCAAATATATATGGAGAAATATTTAAAATGCATTGCAGAGCTTTTTTATTAATGTGTATTTACATGGCTGCCTCGTTAAAAACTTTTCCAAGTAAAAACTCAATTTGAGAAAACTTTGTCAAAGAAAAAAGAGTACATCCTAAAGCTCTACAATATAAGAATAAAAATTTTGGGGTCTTCTTCAATCTTCATCAAGTTTTAAGCCCCTGAATGCAGCCGCTAACTTTTGATTTTGTCTCTCGGCGATGTTGTTTTGCTGTCGTCTTTCGGCTAATGTCCAATTCTTTGAACTCAGTAGTATTTCGACCATGTCTCTATGAAGGGAAGTCCGTCTCTACTCCAGTATTCTCCCAGCGAGGCCGAAAGCGGACTCGGAAGAAACTATGGAGATCGGAACAGTGAACACATCCCGTGCTAGTGTTGATAGCACCGGATATGTTCCACTATGGTGCTACCACCATGTAAGAATATTAAACTCTTCTTTTTGGAAGTCGACAACGTCCTTTGCTAGATAAGAGGCAAGCTCGCCAACAGCTCCGCGTGATGCCTGTGTAGTCGAACGAGTTGCACTGCCCGAAGAACTTGAAGTATCCTTTCCCGTGATAGTCTTCCAAAAGGATATCTTTCTCCCCGTTTATTGAACTGATGGTGGTCGTGGTGGACGAACTCCTTTCATATTTTCTATACAAATCATTGAGTTTACTTCTAACTTCTTAAAAATAATTTAAATAATCTATTCCAGTAGCACCACCAAATTGTGTTAGAGCATTAATTAATCCAGGAAGTTTTGCTCTAGGGTCTAAAAGAAAAGCAAAACAATATAAGAATGGAACATCTCTCTAGTATTTTAAACATTTAGCTTTTATATGGCTAACTACATCAAATAAAATAGGATCATTTTCAAACATTTTTAATTAATTAGCAATGTAATAAATGGACATAATAATAGAAAAAGATGTAGGCTCATACACAGTAGAAACGCTAATGGTAGCTTTTAAAAAATCTTAAGAAATTAATATAAATGAGTAAGTACCTGCCAAACCTGTGGAGCCAAAAGTGGCGTTCCATCTTGAGTTGAATACTTAGTGTTAATAAAAATTCAAAAACCTGTCTATATGGTAACATATAGTGTAACATAAGATAGGTGGAATTCCACCTAATAGGCATGTCTAAGCCAAATTTCCTAGGCTGAATAGATGACGCACGACAATAGTTTTTCCATACAGCAATTCTTGTATTAGAACTATTTAAAAATGAAATTGCATTACGAATAACATGAAGATAAGGTTGCAATCTTTTTAAACCACATTTAACAATTAAATTAATAATATGACATGCACAACGTTGGTGCATTAAAAAAGATTGGCGTATGTAGATAAAACAGGTTTCAAAATATTCATGGCACTAGTATTAACAGATGCATTATCCATGATAATAGCAAAAATTTTATCGGTTATTTCAAATTCATGAGCAACATTCATAATGCAATCAACAATATTCTAGCCCTACCAGCCCAGAGGTCCGAGATTAACGAAACAAAAAATGTGCAGGTTTTAAATTGTTCTTTGAACTTTAATTTGTTGGCGGTATACAATTTTTCAAATTTCTAGTCATTGTTTGACGAGAAAAATATATTTAGCCCAGATGTCCGAGGTTAACGAAACAAAAAATGCAGTTTTAATATATTTTTCGAAAACAGGAGAATCACCAAAGCCTAAAGGTAAATCTTCATAAGCAATTAATCGACACAACGTCTCCCTAGCTATCTCGGGATTATACTTCCAGTTACTTACCGAACCATCAGGGTTATAGCTCAACTGTTGCTGTTTCATTTGAATACCTTTCTTTTTCTTACATACCGCAGCGTGCCTCTTCAAATGTCCCGTACCCGAGCCCGTCGCCGCCGATAACTCCTATCCACAAATTTTACATTTAGCCCCATACCTCATTAGCCTGCCGTCCATAAGGTGCTTCAACTCCTCGTAGTCGTTCCACACATCCGACCGGTTCAGTCAAGCTCGCTTCGATTCGACGGTATCGGAGCCGGAAGCACAAGTTGAACCCAATCCGGAACCATAGGGATGATCCTCTGTTCCGGCAGTTTCCGTTTCTTGAACCAGTTCCGGTAGACTTTGACCGATTGGTTCGTAGTCATTCGGTGTTAATCCGAACTGGCTGAGGTGAAATTTGTTGTAGGGGAACGACCATTTTGGGAAGCTGTGTACACATGAAATAACAAAACAACAATTAATTTAGAATCACAATACACAAATCAACTATATAGAAACAAACATATGGAAATATAACAACCTCACAGTATCACACTAACAAATATGAAAGTTAAAAATATTTTTTGCCCAAATTTGCAATTAGCAGCGCTTTTCTAACTCATAAATTGCAAATATATAAAGAACAGAAGAGACTCAAGAGATAATGGGTTGGAAGTGTGACAGGCTGATGAGGGGTGGGCACCCTATTTATAGGAAAAAATTGAGATTTTTCGGAATTTTTTTGCTATTTTGTATGAATTTTTAAAGATTCAAACGACTATATTCGCAACTGGTATAAAAAAGAGAAACCGAACTAATCGACCCGTCCGGTTCGCTGTCACGTGTCAAGCCGAGCCATTGCCACGCCGGGTGCTAGGAGGGAAACGGTCCGGGGACCAGAACGAGCGGGCACGTGGCCAAGCCGCGTTGGCTAGGGCGAGCGGGCGGCCGACGCTGGAGGGGGATTTGATTTTGAAATTTTGAATAGCTACAGTAGAACGGGTCAAATGAACCGAACCAGACCATTACTATGCGAACCTAACCATGCCGACCCGACAGGCCGCGTGCCAGGCCCAGGCACGGTTCTTTGCCCCAGACCCGGTTCGTTTTAGAAATGAACCAAACCGATCCGGCCTAATGGACAGTAACAGACCACCCAGTTCAACCCAGTGGCGGACCCAGGATTTTATCCTAGGGTAGGCCTAATCAAACAAAAAAATTTAAGGCACATCTTAAAAAAAATTACGAAGCAACATAGTATAGTGTATTACAATAGAAGTAATTCAACATATTACAAAACTAGTCTTACATTTGCACTTTACGCTTTCTCGTAGCCATATATCCTAAAAAATTGACGCAATATCTCCGGTTCCGGTCCTTTTCATACCTTAACAAATAACAATCAAATGTGCAATATTTACGTCAATACTTGTATGTGCACTGTGTATACTGTGTAGACCGTAGAAAAGACAGTAGGCTAGTGGAGTACTAGTAGTAGAACTAAGTAGAGCGGTGCACTAGAGCAGTACAGACTACCGAGGAGGGGCCGAGGGCCGATCGGCCGGAGGGGAGGGCGAGCGGCGGCCGGCGGCGGCGCGGCGCCGGGGAGGACGGCAGCGTCACGTTCTTCTCCGCGGAGCCCGGCGCGTAGCGGAATGCCACGTTCGAAGGGGAGGTCGCCGCGCAGCCGTACATCGTGCCTGTGCCCCAGGGGAGCGGCTTGATCCTTCCGCCAGGCACCGTCACGCGGCCGCCGCCGTCTCAACCGCAAAGGTCGCCGCCTGGGCCGCTGCTTCCCACCCCGATCAGGCCGGTGCCCAGCCCGAACCTGACGGGCACTCCCCCGCCGTCTGGGATCATTGTGATACCAAGCGGGCATGGCGCCGTGGCAGAGAAGCCGTCGCCGGCCGCCGGACAGACATCGGCGACGCCGAGCTGGTGGAGTGCTGCCGGTGTGGCGTTAGGGACCTTGGCAGCTTAGTTCAATTAACCGGGTAGAGTAATGGGCCTGGCAGCGCTAGTAGTGGTGAGGAAGGCCCATGTGCCTACGTTGGCTGTTTAGATAACACAGGAGAACTGCATCACAGATTCACAGGTCAAAATGCACACGCTGCAGTTATACCTACAACAGCAGGGGATCCGGATCGTTCCTCCTAGCCCCACGCCACCGCCACCGCCACGGCCTCCGTTTGCCGCCGATGGACCCGCCGCCGCTGCCCCTTCCGCCGGTGAATTGGGAGGCGCTCGACGCCCTTGTCCTTGACTTCGCCAGATCCGACCGCCTCGTCGTGCTCCCCGCCTCCCCGTCTCCACCCTCCTCCCCGTCCTCCACCACCACCGCCACCTCCTCATCGTCCCCCTCCACCTCCTCGTGCTCCTCCTACCGGTCGCGCGTCCTCATCCGCCGCGCCCGCCGCGCGCTCGAGGCCGGCGACGTCGATGACGCCTTCGCGCTCCTCCGCGCCCACGCCCCTGCCGCGCTCCTCGACCACCGCCTCCTCTTCCACCTCCACAAGCAGGTGCGTACCGATCCTTACGCTCCCTTTGTGCGTCTGGTGCGCGCGCGCGCGATGTATGAATTTGTATGGCGGTGGTGCAGAGATTCGTGGAGTTGGTGAGGAGGGGCACGGAGGCGGACACGAAGGCGGCGCTGAACTGTCTCCGCACGTCGCTCGCACCCTGTGCCCTCGACGCCTATCCGGTGAGTGCTGCTCCGATTCCCCTCTAGGCTGAACATAACAACTCCCCTTTTGGGTTGTTTGCCCCTGATGTGATGTCAATTTGGTGTTGTAATTATCTACTGGGCCTACGGAATCTTCATGGACGCTTCTCAGGATGCCTTGTGTGTGTTCAATGCTAGTGAAATGGTTCTTCATTGGGTAAACTAGTTTCAGTAGTTTGCATGTTTAAGATGTTGGGTCATATGAGTAGTGTCTGTACGGTTGCAATCTCATGGGAGTTGTCACTTGTAAGCGTTTCTTCATTTGAGCACAGCTTCTTCTTATTGATTGTAATAGCACCACAGATCTGCAAAGGGTGTATATGGTGAAGTCTTTGAAGTGTAACTGATATTGAAGGAGAACCTAATTAGTTCTACATGAGTGGAATAGATTATTGGGTACTGAAATGTTTTGTGACAGACTAACAGTAGCTGTGGTTTGTATTATTAAAGCAGGGAAATGGTTAGGGGAGGCAAGGATCCATCTTGCCAATGTTGCATAGGGTTTGTATTAGTATTTAGCAAGTGCTCAGCTGGAAGCAGTTAGCAGGTGACCGCCCCACATTGTAGCTACGTTGCAGTACGTGGCCTTGAGAGCATGTCCAATGCTACTCTAACTTAGGGTGGACTTAGCACTATTCGTTAGCTTTTCCTCTCTTCTATTTTGTTGCTATAGTGCTAACAGTAGCTGTGGTTTGTATTATTAAAGCAGGGAAATGGTTAGGGGAGGCAAGGATCCATCTTGCCAATGTTGCATAGGGTTTGTATTAGTATTTAGCAAGTGCTCAGCTGGAAGCAATTAGCAGGTGACCGCCCCACATTGTAGCTACGTTGCAGTACGTGGCCTTGAGAGCATGTCCAATGCTACTCTAACTTAGGGTGGACTTAGCACTATTTGTTAGCTTTTCCTCTCTTCTATTTTATTGCTATAGTGCTAAGTTCGCTCTAAGTTAGGTGTGCCATTAGACTTTCCCTGAAAGTGCCCTGTAAGCAAGGTTCTAAAAGTCGCTAGTCGAGCGGCATGTCCAATGCTACTCTAACTTAGGGTGGACTTAGCACTATTCATTAGCTTTTCCTCTCTTCTATTTTATTGCTATAGTGCTAAGTTCACTCTAAGTTAGGTGTGCCATTGGACTTTCCCTGAAATTGAAAGTGCCCTGTAAGAGATTCATCAATTGCGATAGTACAGAAACATTAGAATGTGAAATTTATTCTTTCGTATATGGTCATGTTGCTTAGAGTTAGTTACTACTGGTTTGAACTTCCACATCATGAAAGCAAGACAGATGAAGAATATGGGATTTCTTTGGCTTTGGGGACACAATTAAGATTGCTTTAACATTTCAACAATCACTTAACCACTAAATCAGGACTGCCTCAACCAATAATTAATGCCACTATAATGTGTATATCTTTGTGGTAGACCCACCACTACCATTTGTTGCAGCCACTCTCTCGCTCATAGCAACTAATGATTAGAACAATGCCTGTCACTCATATTGGTTATTGGGGGTGACTAAGGACCCCTTACTAAAAATTTACATGTAGAAATTGTAAGGTACTTTTTTACAAAAATGGTTGGCGCATAACATGAAAGATTATTTTATGTTAGACCTTGAATTTGCTAATGCTGATTCCTTAAACAATAAATTTAGTGCTCCATTATGAACGACTTATTTTTCATTTCACAATTTAATGCCAATCAATTTTGAATTATAGGTTTTAATTGCTCGCTATTTTTAGACTAGAAGGGTGTAAGCCTATGCAGTTGCCTTTCATTAGGCTTTTAAGTACAAGGTTACCTGTAGTGACTAACAATTTTTTTGGGTGATAAGAATCAAACATGTAAAGGTTTATATTTTCACACTAATAGTCATCGGGTGGTGTCGAGTTTCATGGAGGTGCAATAATGCAGGTGATGTTTTGAAGTTACTTTTTATTTTAGAGTTCAAGATAGGTCCATCTAACATTGGATCCCCTTCCATTTGAAATAACTGTAAGAACTGTAAGACTTAAAATAATTGCACACCTAAAAGTGGTATCTCGTGGTGGAACCTAGTCATTGAAAGATCCATCTGGTCTTCTTTCATTGGAAGCAGCTGTATTTTTTTCATTGGAAATTGGTAACAAATATGTCATTATTTTCTGTTTCTTTTCTGGGGAGGGCAAATTTCAAATCCATTAGAGGCAATGAGGCATACATTAAATAGTGACCATATATACCAAAGAGCGTGGGTGTGGAAAATGCTAATAGCTGGGATCCTGACCCCTTTGTAATGTGGGGCAATCTGCTCATCATATATGAGACGGTTAGTTTCCTTTTATTTGAAGCCCTTGTAACAAATTAAAATGCATGATCCTTGAAGGTTTAAAAGTGGCTTTTTATTACAGCACACTCTTTATTAAAGCACTTTACATGTGTCGCACTAATGCTCCAAACATGACATTTCTTGTATGTGTCATGTCTGTTACAAAGAAAATAACCCTATATGATGCTGTCATAAGAGCCTGCTTTTAGCCGATTACTGAAGTAAAGATGTACTCCCAGGAAAGTAATGTTACAGATCCAATTTTTTTTATGTGGCATGTCTGTTACAAAGGAAATAATCCTATATGATGATTGCATCACGGCCTGCTATTAGCCAATTACTTAAGTAAAGATGCACTCCCTGGAAAGTAATGTTACAGGTCCATTTTTTTCCCATCCAGAGAAGACACACCCCCGCCCCCCAAATAGATGACACCTGTCCTTGCAGAAATCTCCAAACCAACTTTACCTGGACGTGTGTCCAAAACGTTTTTAGCATGTCTTGCATCTGTTGCGTTGCATCAAGTTTCTTAGAGTCTTAAGAGCGTGTCCCCTCATGGTTTGTCCAAGATATATGCGTGTCTGCTGTCACCGCCAACACTGGAATACAAGATCTATTTGCCACCAAGGTCGACCTAGGAGAGAAGTTCGTGGTCACCAGAGGCAGGATCTCCTACGCCTGGACAGCGTCGGGGAGGGAAAAAGGGGGTGGGGGGGTGGGGGGTGTACTGGAATGGGGATGCTTGTTACCTGCAGTTTGCTGAATCTGTTTTGGAGTTGGATAATCTTGTCTGGGTCCTGGTGGCAATGCTCCATGCCTTCCATGATATAATAACATGGTTGAGGTGGGCACAGATCTATTTAATGGTATGCTTGAAGTGCAAGAGCTAGGTTGCATCTTTTGGAGGGGTTCTTTTTTTAAAATGGGATTGGGAAAAGGCTTGGTCATACAGCATTACTTTCCATATTGAACATGTTTATCCTTCAATGGTAGAGACTTGCTATGCGCTGTTGTTGAATTTGACTGTCGGGATGATCTTGGTTCACACCATGCATGTAAGTATTAGGAGGCATGTGTTATGACCAATCTAGCACATACCATTAACACAAAATAACCTGTGACATTGCTGCAAAAGAATATTCAAACATATGATCAATGCATGGCTTTGGAAAATTGAACAGATATGAGTCATAGTGGTGAAATGAGGTTCAATATCCTTATAGGCTGTAAAGGGAAATGCGGTTTTACTGGTTTCGAACAAAACAATAAACCCTGCAAGCAGTAGCAGTCTAGAAGACTAGCCATTCTATTCTTCTCTTTAGATAAAAAATTAGGATACCTGATTATGGACATGTATTATATTTTTCATGCATGTGTTCTTTCGTAATTTGCTTACTGAATCATGGATGTTCATATGCTCCGAAGGAAGCTTATGAGGAGTTCAAGCATATACTGTTGGTATTGATATATGACAAAGACGATCAATCTTCCCCTGTCGCTAATGAGGTATGAAGGACTCTCTACGTCCATATTATGCTTTCTGAGATCTCCAGAGTTGAAGTAGATTTTGATTGTCCTTTAGTTCATTTGACACTTTGCTACTTCACACTATATTACTCTTATATCTGCTCTTGTTATTAAATACCATGTTTGCTAATTAATAGTTTTATTTTCTAATATCAGAATTCACTATTTTGCATCCTTCATAACTTATTTGTCTATAGTAAAGCTATTATTTTTTCAAATATGACCTGATTTTTCCTTGAAAATGTTTTGCTCTACAGTGGTCTGTAAAGAGGAGATTTGAACTTGCTGGGTTGCTATCGTCTGTATTAAGAGCTTATTTACAAGCTTATGATCCTATTCTGTCAATGACCTTAAGATACTTAATAAGGTACCTTTTATATTAGACCATGCTCTTGTTGATTCTAATACTTGTTTGGCTACTTACCTACATCGTTCTGACAATCTTACAACATTATGAAAAGCATTCATAAAGTATTTTGCTCGCGCCAAGGAATTGCATCTCCAATATCTGATCTGACCGAGCGGTTACTCTTTGAGGATCGTGATCCACCTGCAGTTCTTCAGGAATGTTCATTAGAAGCACCACCGTTCGATGAGGCAAGCACCTCTTGGTAATTATTTATTATGTACAATGCCATGTACACCAGCTTTTAATATCTGAATATTAGGTTGATGTTCAAGCCCTTGCACATGCTGTGGAGTTGACAAGACAAGGTGCTGTTGACAGCTTGAAATTTGCGAAAGGAGATTTGTTTCAAGCATTTCAGGTTTCTGGCAAATTTTAAATTTGAATATGAAGTTATTCAGCCATGAACGTGGAATATTTATTGTCATGTCCATTTCAAATACATAGCAGAAGGGAAATTTATTTATTTTTATTTTCTTGTGAAACACATTTTTTATTTTGCAAGTAACTTATGTAATAATGTTTATCTTTTTGTTTATTGGCTGTTAATAACTACTCCCTCAGTTCAGAAATATGACTTTTTAGAGAGGAGCGACACATTTCTCTAGCCTAAACTAGAATATATGTAAAATTATTTAGATTGGTCATGTGAGGATGTTATTAATAAATTCATCATGATAATATTTCCATAATATTATATAATAACTGCGTATTTTCTTGTTAACATTTCATATGTAAACTAATGGTCAAAGCTGGATATTGGACTGCCAATACGAAAAACAACATTTATTCTTGTACTAAGTGTGATAAACAGCATATATTCTTGCACTAAGTATTATTATGGGCAGGAGATACATATTTGTTTGCTCCACCTTCAAAATTTTTACAATGGGCGTTCCCACTTATGTAAAAAATCAATATTTGCGTCATAGAATTTACTATCTGTAATTGGTGAGCCCTGCTCCCACTGCCTCCAGTAAAGTTTCAGGCTGCTGACGCTGTCAACAGTCAGTAACTGGATTCCTGAGAATAAAAACCGCAATGAGAAAATAATGACTGACCATCTAAAGGATTACAAAGCTGTGAACACCGCACTCCTGATCGTATATATGTATAACTAGGAAAGTTAGCGCACCAACAAGGTGTGCCATGCTTTATTAATGGGTCAATTAGAATCTAATAAATAACTCTGTTTGAGTTTCTTGTCATACATGAACAAAAGGCATATAGGAAATAGGCATATAGGAAATATTAGACCACCTTATAAAACAATGTGCAAAGACGAATCTACAGCAATTCACAACATTTTGGTAAGTTATTTAAATGTAACAATAAGAGAATGGGGGGAAAAAAGAGCTGAGCCTAGTAACAAACATTGAAACAATACATGCTACATTTATCTCTCTTGTTGTAAGCTACAGAAGTTGTTGACTCTAAACCAATTGGTTGACAATTGGCTAAAAGACCGCATAAAACCAATATGAATGATCAGATTGTTCAACCTAAATATGGCAATATGTTGGTCTATCAGCTCCAGGTTAAACCTGCAAAGGAGATAATATTCAGACCAAGGACGAAGCCAGAGTGGTCTAGTACTGAGCACCATTATGCAAGAGTGAAATAAAGCTCGCTTAATATTTCAGTAGGACTGCATCCTGAAAAAGAGCAAGCAGAAAACTGAACTTTACAGTATGATGGAGAGTTACTGTGGTGTATATCTAAGAGTGCAAATATAGTTTGAAAAACATCAATGTGGATGTACATATAAGAGTGCAAATATAGTTCAATGGTAAATAAATTATAAATAGCAACCTGATACTTGTTAGTGCCATGCAGATTAGACAATATGTGCAGCAAAATGTCCTAAATATCATGGGATGCTACAAGCCTTATGCACCTAAAGGACACTGCATTCTTGTAATGGTTACATGAAATAGTTTAAATGAAAAAGGTATTATGTAATCATAGACTATATTCTTAGCAGTTTGCTGCACAGAGTATAATATTTTCCAATAGTCAAGTAAAAGTGAGCTGTTGTTTCCATAGAATGCTTTCATGTGAGGGAACAACTTCAAAGTTTTCTATGGTTCTTTTATCTAGAAAGGTTCTGCTGGATACCCCCAAGTAAATGAGAAATTAAGCTTATGTTGCATAGGCTCATAGCTGCTCTGGACATTTCCAATGATACGGTGCATTTATATTCACCTATTTATAAATAATATGAGAACAAAAAGTACGTGCGGCACATACGTACACGGATCCCATCAAATAAATCTCCCATTTTCTCTTATCACCGAATCATGCTGATAAAGATTCATTACAATATTTTGAAACTATGCTAACTAGTGAGGCTAAATTGAAGGACCAGCTGAGCACAGTTTGAAGCGTTTTCTGCTAATATGCATAGCCAATTTTAGAGAAAACAAAAGATAGTAAGGAGTTAACACCTCCATGGGAATCAAGGAAGTTAATGTATCAGTAAAACATAAACTAAGATTATTAGGCAAACACATATAATAACACAACAGTTAATACCTTTTTTATATTGTATTGCTATAAATAGACCTAATGTTTCATGACTGACAATGCAAGCAGCCAAACACCTCATAATTACAAAAAAAAATAAAATAGAATAGGGTATGATGTCTAGTATGAAAGGTAGGCAATGAGTAGAAGAGACCCTTTCTCTATTTCAAAAGCATAAACCTTGTATCATGCTCCTATGTATTGTCTATATGAGGAGCAAACAACTTTTTTCACACCCCTCACAGGAAAATAATAGAATTATAGAAAAGCATGGCTCCCATGGAGCACTGTGCAATTATCATATAATTATTGTTGGTATAGGCATTCTTTAAAAAATCATTTGCTATCTTAGCCTGACAAAAGAAAAATCAAATATTAGACAATTTGCTTCTCGATAAAACCTAGAGGCTGAAAAGTATAAGGCAGAAAAGGATGCCCATTTGAAAAACAATGTAAATACATCAATCCACTATGTCTTAACAATTATTTGTCCCTAGTAATTTTAATCATCAACAATGAGTATGTACTTTCCATACAGTGCAAAAAAAAAGAAGACAAACTTGTAGTTTCACCAAAAGATCAACGTTGGTTATACTATACAGCTGAAATATGCATATAAGCTAGTTAGTTTTAGAACTACATAAATGAAAATTCAAATAAAAAATAACAGAACCTACAATTGTCATTATAAATCTTTGAAAAATTAAATTTTCCACTATCAGTATCGCTCCCCTATTATAATATAAGAAACATGCATGAAAAAGGTGTTGTAAGAGACATCTTCAAACAGAATAAGATGATCCATCATAGCACCTTCTGATGAAAGCAATAATCTACTTGATGGACAGGCCCATATGTCCATTAAAAATTATAATATAAAACTTTATGGTTTGCAATGCTAGAAAGAATAATATGAAAACTATGCATTGGACTTAACCAAAAAGGTGCTAAAAATGGAAAGGTTAATTGAAACTCTATCCGTGACATTCAAAACATTTTCAGAACATGGTCTAGAGCCCCATCTTCATTAATGCTTGCACCAAGAACTTAATCTGTTAGAACCAGATGCCAACCCCTGAACATACTTGTATAATATTACTGAGCTCATCACCAAAATCAGTTGGTACACTCTTTGTCCTAATCCTTATGTTTGCAAAAGGAGAAAAAGCATTGGCTGTAGCACATAATGGTAGTGAGTAGGCAAGAGCAGAGAAATAATAAATATGTCACTGGGGAAATGCTAACCCAACTACTTATTCGTTCTAACAGATGGTATCATAGAAAACTAATCCACATTTTCAAAATTTTCCGAATCAAGTCTAATTACAGCTGCTCAAGTAGAAAATTTTGTTAGTAACAGGGCAAAAAAATGGCCATCTGAACAATATGATTGATCCATGAGCACAGTGAAACATTTATCCATCTCATCGAAACATACATACAACCTAAATCAAAAAAATCAACTATCAAAATCAGACAACAGAGAATATGTAATCTGCAAACAATAGATCTAAGAATATGTAGGGATCAGAGGAATAGAATATACTCGTATTTGCTGCTATTGCTTGCGCTGGTCAGCATCAGACAGTTGTGCTAGCAGGGGATGGAGGGAGTGGCCCTGGTAGGAAGGAGGCAGGCGACACTGGTGGTGGGAGGAGGAGGGTGGCAATGCTGGTAGAGGAGATGGGAAGGCGGCACCAGTAGGATGACCACGGATCTTGCTTGGTGGCAGCGCCGGAGGTCAGATCTAGCAGAGGGGTGCATGGATCCAAGTTGGAACAAAGGCAGTGGGCATGAGGACACACAAATTGGCTTGATCATTTGAGCAGAAAGGGAGGGAGGACGGGGATGTGAAAGTGGCATGGCTGTAGGGGAGCCCAACGCAAAGGTAGAGGAGTAGGGTGGCACCGGCAAGATGGCTGTCGCGGGTGCAGGCAGATGAAGGCCACACCTTGGTTAGGGGAGGCGAGGAGTGGTTCTGGGATCGTAGAGGTGAGGAGCGGCGTAGACGGGAGAGGATGGTGATGGCATTGGAGGCGACGGGCGGTGCGGTGAAGGATGCGGCATTGACGTTGGAGCTAAGAAGGGGTCGGATGACACGAGCAGTGGCTAGGGATTGTAAGGGGAAAATGCTGGGTAGGCCCATGGGTAAGTCTGTGGAAATCATAAGGAATGAATGGCTAGAGGGTTGTAAATAAAGGCAAGGAGAAGGGCAAATGGCTTTCTTACCGCCGCGGACCATGGTTTGATCATGAAAAAAATACTGTTTTTTATTGCAAAACAGTATGGGTGTATTCCTGATGGCTGGACCGGGAAAATGCATGCGATCGGGGAATTTTCCTTATTGTTTACCAAGTCTATCAAGTCTCCATGTTACTGTTAGGCTGAACACTTCCTGTTATTCTGTTAGTTGTATCTGCTCTTCATTACCATGGAAGGATTGATTCACTGATATGCATGAAACTTGAGAAACTGAGGTGTCCTTCCTCTAAGGCTTCAATATCTTCTGAGCCCAGAGTTGAAGGACCAGAATGTTATTTTCCTATTCATTGTTGTAGACTTGTAATTCTTTGTGGTAAACAAACTGTAATTTGTGTTTTGCATTTGATTGCTTGATGTTAAGTATTTGAGAGGTTAACAGATATCCTTTTCCATTTAGTAAGTCAAAATCAAAATGAAAGTATGATCTTCATTCCTTGGCTTTTTGTTTACAACACAGTTCAATGATCCTAGTTTTCTATTTGTAACTGTGTTAGAACTATTGTTGTCTTATGCTTTCCTTGGTATACAATATCCATTGTGTGAGTTGCTCTGTGTAAAAATGCCAGAATGAATTGTGCCGAATGAAGCTGGATTTGTCACTTCTGGATAAACTTGTTCATGAGTACTGTATCTACAGGGGAATAGTAGAAGGCCCGTCTCATCTCCTTTCTGGTAAATGACTGAACCTGCACTATAGCCTACTTGACAATTTTGATTGCTTGAGCAATTTTCTGTAGTGCTCTATTGCTCAATTAGCTTGTTTTTTATGTTCTGTTTGAGATTAATGCAAATCGTTCTCTGTATATTCTGTAGGTACTGCTGACATGGAATACAATCAAAACAATGATATTGGTTTTGTAAATAAACGTGGAGACAATGAAACACGGCTTGAATGTGACATGACAAACAATCAGAATGGAGATTGTAGCACCAGTGATATTACTCATCATGATTCTTGGTCCAGGAGATTGCGCAGGGTTAGAAGTAGTTCATTGGGGCAGCGAAGGCGAAAGAGATGGAGAGGACGAGTAGATTTTCAAGATTATGCTTGTGAAACTGTACTGGATGCAAATAAACATGATGTCTTATCTCTTGCCGCTGACATGGATGAAGATGCTATATTCGAAAAACAGGTAACTTTTATTTTTAATGCATTACTACATGCCTGGTATCTATATTGTTCAGAAAAGGTTATTGATGATTTTGTACCCTGTTTTAGGAATTGATGACAGGTTCAAGCTTATCTGATTCAAGAAACATGCAAGAACAGAAATATGAGGTTATTTTAGAGATGAGGGACCTTACACGCCAAGGAATGGCTTCAAAAGTTGTTGAAGAAATTGACAGCATAGATCCTGATTTCTTTTCTCGAAACCCTATCCTCCTGTTTCAGCTGAAGCAGGTGAGGTCCAACATTACAATCATATGAACAGCGTAGTATACCAAGCCTGATAGGTAGGAAGCACTATCTTTGACATGTCAATTTTTTAATCTTTTCAGGTTGAATTCCTTAAGCTAGTAGCTGCTGGCGATCATGTAGCTGCTCTCAAGGTAGCATCCACTCATCTGGGACCTCTTGCTGCTGGTAACCAAGCTTTACTGAAGCCTTTGAAGGAAACTTTGGTAACACTGATTCAACCCAATGAAGATGTACTCCAAAAGGCAGTATCATTGCCAGTTCTTGCAAGTTCTCTCCAGGTATGTGATATGTCAAATGTTAGTATATTTTTTTTGACAGATGAAACTGCGGCAGAAACCCTTTCAGTGAAAAAGAAGATAAATTTTTGTTAGTCTATACAAGTCTTGTCCTATCTATAGTTTAGTTGGTCTGCATTTTTAATCTTAAATAAACTGGTGGCACTAAACTAGAATTTGTCCAGTATCTGTGGTACTGCATTTTAACACATATTGTTATCACTTCTGTAGAAGACTAGCAGTAAGCCAGTAACAGATAAGGAAAATTTACTTAACTGTAGATTGTAGTATTTTAATCAAAGCAAAGGAAGCTAGGCCTCAGTGTTGTGATGTTTATATCTAGTAAATTTGGGTCATCTTGACATAGTTTCATTTGCAGGTTGCAATGAGTAGGAGGCTTGGCATTGAAGAACCTCAGTTAATGAAGATACTCAAAGCAACGTTACATACACACACCGAATGGTTTAAGCTTCAGATGTGCAAGGACCGTTTTGAGCATTTTTTGAAGATTGATTCGCTAAAAGAGATTGATCCATCTGGAGAGAGTTACAGTATGTTGAAGGCTCCTGATGAATGTGGCAATGGATCCTCTCAAATCACAACATGCTCAAGTGGCAAGGTGCCAGATGAAGGTAGTAGCCCTCTGATGTCATCGGAAGATTCTGTTGACGAAAATGCTATACTAAAGGTTATGGTAAGTAATATGCACATCTTAATGGGAATGACTATTGGCCAAACATATAATTTTTTTAAAAAAACCTTTTAACCTTACTCCACTCCAGTATTTGGAAAATCATTTAAAATTACATTTATTGGTACCTCTATTTTCTTTTTGAATCCGCAAATGAAAAACATTTGCATATTTTTTTCGTATAGAAAGGAAACAAATAAGTCCATATTACACCCCTCAACTACCCAAAAAGTTCATTCTACGCTCGAAGATTATTTAGCAACCACATCTCTCTAATTAGCTCAAATGTGTAATATATCTAAAGACATGAGATTAAATAGGTGCCAACTCTATAGTTCCTAAAAAAGGAGTGTCAGCTCAGTCAAAAACTAGTCTCACCCTTATCTTGGCAGGTTTGGCTGTTCTTAACCTTGAGCCCGATCTCTGTTGATACACATCTTAATTTGAATCATCGGTATTCAGGAAGAATTGCAGTTTGTGGTTTGTGCTTTACATGGCATCCTTGACAAAGTTTTTCATTTGTTGTGTGCGTCCTAAAGCTGAACAGATAGACGGCAGTTTAGGTTGTCATTATCTAAAGCTGAACAGATTTAGAAGGCAACTTATATTGTAGTTTATTTATAGGTATGAGCAGAATATGTTTATAGCTTGATAAAAAGGATTTGTGCTTTGGAGACAACTTTGCCAGTAATATCTTCTCATCTGCTTCGCATCGGATTCATGGATTAACCGTTTATCTTGTTTGTAGGAATTCCTTGCTTTGCCAAGGGCAGATGCCATCCAGCTACTCATGCAATACAATGGAAATGCAGAGACTGTGATCCAACAGATATTTTCGTAGTGCCTTATATAAATACACAATACGCTTTATTTATTTTAGGAAGCAGTTATTTGTTCATATTTTTGTTGCATCAGTTGTACCGAACAAGATATTTTTTCTTATGTGCTTTTTACCCATGTAACGCATAAAATATAGAAAAAGTAACAGTTCACAGTTTCCTTGGAAGGCATAACTGCCGTTTGCCAAAGCTTTGCACTGGTCATGTAAATAAATGTATAGTATAATAATGGCAGTGTCTGGATGTTGTACTGGAACGGAGCATGTCTTATTCATTGTCCTAAGTACACATCTAATGGGTACTAACTTTAAACGTTTGCTAATAAAATAATAGAAAAACATGCAGATGAATAGTAAAAAAGAGATGTAAATAATGGTCGGAAACCATCAATCGGTCGAAGAGCAGTTCCTTCTGCAAGTTGTCATGCAGTAAAAAGAGGTGGCTTAGCACCTGCAGATGATTGCTCGTACTTTTGGCCCTTGGCAGCTCAGATGAGAATATCTTCCGTCACTTCATTTTGATTTTTTTCTTCAAATTTAATGGCTGTCCTCGACTAAAATTAATAATAATAATAGGAGCGGGATTCTCGTTGCAACGGGATAGCGTTGCAGCAAGGCCATCCTGTCCCTTTTCTTCCACGACATCGGTGACCAGCTCTGCTACTTCCCCGCTCTGCTTCTTGATCGACGAGTCTCTTTCATCACCCTCGTCGCCTCTTCCCCTTCACTCTTGTCACTGCACCCTTGCCTCTCACCTATTATATGTCTTGCCTCTCACCTATTATATGTCCAGGCATTGGTGTTGATCCACCTGCTGTCATTGTTCGACCGTCTTCGGTTGAGCCCATGGCTTTAGCACCGCCACCGGCACCTCGCTCCCTGTCGTTGGTCTGACCTAGACAGCAAATTTTCAAGGGGCTGCCTTGCGGAGCAACTAGGCGAGGCTCGCGAAGCAGTTCGGAGAAGTTGAACGAACACAAAGTAGCTAGCCTATGAACTGTAGCTTGTTTTTATTATTGCGGAGGCTCCCTATTTATAGCGGGGTCGGCATTTTTACATTTCATAATACAGCCCCTCATACAGGGTAAAGCGAGGACAAACAAGCCTTTACTGAAAAAAGACTTCTTGGCCCCTCACCTACTCCCTTGGCGGGGGCACCGAAGGAAAAAACACCCTTAGACCCGGGGCTTAGATCTAGGTAGCCATCTAAAGCCGGGCTACAAAAGGATTACAAGGGGACCCAGTTGTTACGGCCAACTATCATATCCCTCTGCCACACGATACTGACTGTCATGTCTAGCTATCATATCCTCTTGCCACGCGATACGATTCCTAATGCCTGCTACAGACTATACTTCTGTCCCCTAACCTTCTTGGCACCCACGAAACTGCCTTTGCCCCGTGGATTGGACTTGGGCGCCTAGTTTCCAGGCGGGGTCTCCGTGAGGCTACTCCCACTCACTGGTCCCCATCTCCTTCGCTCCGTCCTCGCGTCGCACCAAGGGGGCCAGGACCCCTTTGGGTGGACATCTCCTTCGCTTCGCCTTTGCCTCGTGCCTAGGGGGCGAGGCTTCCTTCGGGTGGACATCTCCTTCGCTCCGCCTTTGCCTCACGCCCGGGTGACGAGACTCCCACCAGGGGCACCCTTGTATTTTTTTGGCCTAGGGCTGGTTTGCCCCTCTCCTATTCGTAGGGGGTGGGTGTCCACTACTATAACAGGAGCCCCTAATGGTCACGGGCCTGCTCTACCATGTCCTTGTCCATACAGAACATTTTTCTGTGGGGGCACCTTAGACTTCATGGCCCCTGACCTGGTCCCTTTAGCGGGGGTACTAAAGGAAAAACACCCTCGGGACGGGGCTTAGACCTAAGTACCCTTGCCTTTCCATCCAAATCAAGGCTACAAGGGGGATTACAGGGGGACCTGATTGTTACAGTCAGCTATCATATCTTTCTGTCACATGATACTGATTGTTATGTCCAGCTAGCATATCCTCCTACCACGCGATACAATTCCTCCCGATGCTTGCTGTAGACTGTACTTCTGTTCCCTAACCTTTTTGGCACCTACGGAACTGCCTTCGCCCCGCGGATTGGACTTGGGCGCCTCTAATTTCCAGGCGGAGTCTTCGTGAGGCGCCTCCTGCTTGCCGGTCCCCATATCCTTCGCTTCGTCCCCGCCTCGCATCAAGGGGACCAGGACTCCTCTGGGTGGACATCTCCTTCGCTCCGCTTTTGCCTCGCGCCCAAGGTACGAGGCTTCCTCCGGGTGGATATCTCCTTCGCTCCGACATTGATTCGCGCCCGGGGGACGAGGCTCCCTCCATGGGGGCACCCTCGTATTCTTCCGGCCCTTGGCTGGTTTGCCCCTCTCCTATTCATAGGGGGTGGGTGTCCCCTATATTACAACACCCCCATCGCCACCATGCTGTCAGTCAGCCGCTGCCCCAGTCTCCTTCTAAACCCATCGGACACAAAACAGCCCCACCCCTGACCCGAATGTGAACCTAGAGGTGGCGATTTCGATGCTGACAAGGTCAACAGCAATGCGGAGAGAGGACGACAACGCGGAGGGAGGCGGAACACGGTGACAGCATGAGCTAGAAGAGGTATCCTATTTGGATGGAATATTGTTCCCTAGTATTTCTATAAAATTAAATGGCAGTCCTTGACGTTAGTTTAGGAGTAGCAAATGACTCAAAACTGAGAAGATAGGTGAAGTATGGGAATTTATGACTGTTCGCTATCTAGGAAAAGTAATAAGAAAACCGCATATCATATAGCACATCAAATTGAAGGTTAAGGAAAAAACAGGCGAGGAGACGAAAACCCAGTATCAAGATCTGATACCCGTCCCTTTCACTCGCTTTATCTTAACTCCGATCCGGCATGGAAGGCGATAGGAAGCCTGCCTTTTGGTAGTGCAGCTGAACAGTAGAGACTTCGTTCTACCCGCTTCTTTGCACTTGACTCTTACTCTTAATTAAACACTCACACAAGAGAAGAGAGAGTCCTTCGCCTTCGCAGATCTAACGACAAGAGAACCTATCGTTTAGTAATAGTTAATCTTGCAGTTAACCGATCCAATAGTTTTAGCCGTTCGTTTTCATAGCAATGCCAATAGAAAGGGCAATGCTAACTCTCGTCATTCGAATCCGTTCATAGGGCTACAATATCTCCATTCGATTAGCAGCCCGGTTCAACCGAATAAGATTAAGAAATTTAAAATCCGGCTTAGAAAATGCAAAATAATTATTTTAAATTGTTTGGCTGAAATAAAATTTAAAAATTCATCATTTTCATCAATTTTTTATGTGTTTTGTACATCCTCATTCCACCACCAAGTATCTTTAGTTGCACCTTTGCTCCCTTTGGTCACACCAAGCACTTCCGCAGCCACCTTCCTAATGCAAGCTGCCATGTTCCCCCACATGTTGTTTGCATCTTCCCCTTCTTTCCAAGAGCCCTCCGCGATCACCCTTCTCTTAAAGTCTTCCAACGCCTCCCCTTTGAGTTTCCACCACTTCGTTCTCACGATTTTGGCTTGTTTATCCCGCTTGGCATGCAGACGAAAGCGGAAATCAGTCACTACGAGCTTGTGTTGAGAGACAACACACTCTCCCGGTATTACCTTACAATCCAAGCATGCCCTCTTATCCTCTCTTCTTGTGAGAACGAAGTCAATCTGGCTAGAGTGATGGCCACTACTGAAGGTCACCAAATGGGATTGTCTTTTCCTAAAGAAGGTGTTGGCTACCATCAGATTGTACGCTATAGCAAAGTCTAAAACTTCCTCTCCCTCCCGATTCCTACTACCATACCCAAACCCTCCATGTGCCACCTCATAACCTGCATTTGACGACCCTACATGGCCATTGAGATCTCCTCCTATGAAAAGCTTCTCATTGTTGGGTACCGCTCTAACCACGCTATCTAGGTCTTCCCAAAACTGCCTCTTCGTACTCTCATCACGGCCTACCTGTGGAGCATACGCACTTATTACGTTGAAGACTAAGTCACCAATGACAAGCTTGACTAGGATGATCCTATCCCCTTGCCTCTTGACGTCCACCACTCCATTTTTCAGACTCTTGTCAATCAAGATGCCCACTCCATTTTTGTTTGCAACTGTTCCTGTGTACCAAAGCTTGAAGCCAGTATTCTCCACCTCCTTCGCTTTCTGACCCTTCCATTTCGTCTCCTGGACGCATAGGATATTCACACGTCTCCTAATCGCTGAGTCCACTAACTCTCTTAACTTACCCGTGAGGGACCCTACATTCCAGCTACCTAGGCGGATCCTAGTTGGCTCGACTAGCTTCCTTACCCCTCGCACCCGTCGAGTCAGGTGTGAAGACCCTTGCTCATTTATCACTACACCCGGGCGCCGATGTAGCGCGCCACTAAGGAAGCGACGACCCGATCCTTGCTCACTTAACACCATGTCCAGATCACGACATGGCGCGTCACCAAGGGGGTGACGGCCCGGCCCTTGCCTATTTAACACCATACCCGGGTTCCGATATGGCGCGTCGCTAAGAGGGTTACGCCCCAACGGATTTTTCTTGGGTTTCAATTATACCGGTTTTTATGTTTTGGTTCTTATGCAAAATGAGATTAATATTGTCTCGCATAACAACCGGTATAATTGAAAAGGCACTATAAGTAACATCAAATGAACAAATCAAACTATCACTGCTTATATCCTGAGAATTCGAGTGTTAAATCAAAGCAAACAATGAGGTAACACATCGAATCTAGCCGTCCATAATAAACCAAACATCCGCATGCCAAATTCATTTGAACGCTATCACAGTGAAGCAGTTCAGACATGGATCACAAAAAGATACATATCTCCTACAAACAGAAAATACGAGTAAGAAGAATTTAATGTATAGAAGCAACATATTAAATATTTGGATGTATAGAAGCATATTTCAGAGTCATCTTGCTGTACTCAAGTACATAACATCTGTTAATTACAGCAAATTCGTCTCACTATCAAGGAACGACAAAAAATGGCCGAGTTCCAAAAGGTACCTCTGTTGTCTGTAGATTTCACAAGGCAAAAAACCAATGCGGAAAAAACTGCATAGGCTTTGACATTTGGCATGACTGAATCGCCAAACATCCTCAAAATTTGCTCCTCTCCCCTGAACCTACAAAGAGCTCTCCCGACCCCAATTCTTACTGCTTATTGCTTATTTCAAGTTAAAAATGGAGATCTCACCGTCATCCATGACCAAAAATACAACTCAGATCATGGGCCGTTGAGTTTAACGATCAAAATGTATCACCTTTGGGTTTTGGCGGATTCAATCAAGAAAGCCAGTTTGCCTAAGCACGGCGTCGCGCACGCGCCGGAGGTCGCGCCCCTTGAGCGTGCGGCCGGCGCCCTCGAGCATCGAGGAGGGCTTCACCGGCGCGCCGAAGCCGCCGGCGGACGAGCGCGCCACCAGCTCGTGCGGGGGCAGCATGGCGGCGTCCCCACGGAAGAGCCCCCCGTCGTCGTCGTCCTCGTCGCCTGGTTCGCCGGCGAACTCGTCCCACCCGCGCCTGCGCGGCGGCGGCCGGATGGGCACCTTGACGGGGGCCGACTGGTGGTACGGCGGTGCGGGCGGCTCCTCGGGATTCCTGGGCCTGGGCGCCACCCGGATGGCGCGCACGGCGGACAGCGAAGGCGCCGCGCACACCGCCGCAGAGGCGGCGGCAATGGTCGCCTTGCGGCGGAGCAGAGTCCCGGCGGTCGCCGTGGCCGCAGCAGCAGCAGCCGCGCCGCCGCGACCCAGGAGCTTCCCGTCGCCGTCGTGAAGCGCAGCGAGCAGGCCGAGGTGGCCATGCGGTACGCGGCCCGCGTTCTTGGCTGCGTCGGGCGGCGGGTTCGAGGCGGCGGCCGGGAAAAGGAGGTCTCCCTCGAGGAGCTCCTCCCCCGCGGAAGGGTTTACGGGGGCAGAAGGGGCAGGGGAAGGGGAGGGTGACGAGAAGAGACCGAGGAAGCGGTCGGCAGGGGGCGAGCAGCGGGGCCGGGAGGCGTCCATGGGCCCCGTCGTCTCCTCCGGCGAGGGCCGGCGGCGTCAGGAGGTGGGGGCGGCCGTCTCTCCGTGTTTGACTCTTCCGAGCCTTGGAATTTGAGGGCTTTGGGACCTATTTTAATGAGCCGGCCCATGGATCGTGCAGGCCCTCGTACGTGGGCCCTCGATGGGTGCTGTACAACCTCAAAATAGGGGAGGACGGCAGCGTTTTCTATTCCGTTCTTTAAAATAGAATATTTCTCTTCATTTTTTTATACGTACGATTCTCTCTTTTTCCTCTATACAATTATTTATATAGGAAACACTATTGAAGATGAGAGAAAAATAGGAAGAGATGTTTTTTAAATGAAGCCTGTATATGAGCCTATAATGGATCAAATTTAGTGATTCCTGTTGAAGAGAGCCTAAAAGCATGTAAAACAGTCCACCTCAACAGTTTCTAAGACATCTTTAATCAGTGACAGCTAATTGATAATGTGGAGAAGTGTGCATAGATTTTTGAGTCATCTGAACATCTTCAATGCTAGAACCAAATACTAGTGATAACAAAGCTGCATGTAATCTATAGATAACTTATAAATAACCTTTTTAATGGATTAGGTATAGCATTGACTCTTAAAATTAATATGGGTCCATATGTGATAGGTGCAATGAATCTTGTAATCCTGTATAGACTGGCTCTTGATTAAGAGCTAGTCTCCATCTCTTTTCTCTCATTCTCTATTCCACATAAGTAAAAAGATGAGTTGCACTTCTTGTAGCCTGCTGACTTGTCTTAAGCAAGAGTTAATTATACACGACAATTAAGAAACTTTGTATGTAAACAAGTTATCTATAAAAATGTACAGTTATCTCTATTATATATGTTATTTCTAGTTTTGTATCTATGTAACATGACAATAGTTAAAAACAAATATCATCTCTACTATTGTAAATGTTCTAAGAGAAATTACTTATTTATCTCGTCCTTGTCGATTTACCATCAAGCTGGATGGGCCATCGAAACTAATGAATAATGCCTGGCATTTGACACAATTAATCCGTAGCAAATGGATTAGCATTCAGGCTACACAGCACATTGTATTAATTGAGTTACTGTATTAATTGAGTTACTAAATCAATCATGAATTAGAATTTGGATATCTGCACGAGCATGTCGGGTACTTAGTGCAAGACTAGATTATTTAATATTTGCATAATGGGCAATATATATACACAACCAATGTATAGAGATAAAACTATTTAGAGTATAGTACAGTTATCAAAGGTGTTCAATATAGAATTACATGCATTGTTTTGGTTCCGACAGCATGCATCCAACATCATTTCCATACCATAAAGTGTGCGAGCTAAGTATTTTTTAAGCTGAGCTGAATAGTTGAAATGACTCAATTTCAAAATATTTTCAAGATAATCTCGAGAGTTGGATCCATTTTGTTGGACTTACTTTTCAAAAAGCTTTAGGACCCACCTTCGAAGCAACGAAAAAACGGACTCAAAAACCCAAAGCAAGTATCTTTTTGAAATATAGATAAGTCGTTAAGTCGTTAAGCTGAAAAGAACAGAGTCTAATGACTTACCAATTTAACGGTTTATCTATATTTTGGGAATACATGATTTGGGTTTTTTGAAACCTTTTTTTGTTGTCTCGAATGTGAGTCCTAACACTTTATAAAGCAAGTGAAACAAAATGAATCCGAATCTCGAGACTATCTTGAGAAACTTTCGAAATTCAATCATTTCAGCTGTTCAGCCGTTCAAATCAAGCCAAAGAACAGAACCTTATGCTCCGTTCTTTTGGGCTTAATGGTTTATCTACGTTTTGAAAAGATATGCTTTGGGTTTTTTTAGACCTTTTTTTATTTTCTCGGAGGTGGGTCCTAACACTTTAAAATGAAGTCAAATGAAATGGATCCAAATCTTGAGGCTATCTCAGTCGGCTAATCAATCAATGGCAAGTACAACATAAGAAAGGGAACGACAATTTGTATTTATTGAATTGGATACCTTCGAGGGGATGGGGGAATCTGTCTGGGTACATCGTGAGGGTTTGCCTTAGGACAATGGCGTCGTGATCGCATCCCTCTACGGCATTCGTGAAAATGAAGTGAACACTATGGTCGACAACTGCAAGGAAATTGAGAGTTAGAACATGGTGTCAACCGATATAGTTAAGGTGCGGGGAAGGTGCAACCTTAATTTTGATGTGCATACCATCGATCGCACCAATGCATTCATCTCACCACAAGCTTAGATGTACGGAGTGCATTCGAGGGTGCACAGTGCTGAAGGCAAGATCATGTGGCTTTGTAATATATCAACGCCCAGGATATAAAGTGCATTGAGAACATCGTCGCACTAGTTTTGAACGCGTTAGACGAGCAATTACCTCTGCTGGCTGCTGCCGAAGACTACCATGCAAAGGGTGGATTTAAGACCCGGGCAGGGTAATTGCCTAGGCCAAACCGATGCAAGCATGGAGTGTTTGGATGCTTGGTCGAGTGCTCCAACCAAGGTCGAGATCTGCAAAATCACTATACGAGCTAGGCCCCGGGGAGACGTAGAAATCGGTCATTTTCCTAAGAAAAAAAGTACCGATTTGGACACTCAATTATATCCGCTGGACCACTTTGCTTCCTAAACCTTAATACCGGACTTGTAAGGCCCTTATGTATCAAAACGGGACCAAATTAGTCATTTGATCAGGTCAGTGGGCGGTTTTAGTTTTTTTACTTGTGTGGCAGCCATGTAGAATTTTTGCTGACTTGACCACAGCAAAGTCGCAGCTTGGCAACAAAAGTTTATCGGCGCCGAATCCACTTGTGGATGAGCTCTGTGCCATGGCGTTGCCGTTGGCATGGTGAGGAGGTTTATTTTGGCATTGGATGGATGTGCTTAATTTGTTGATTGTTGCTTGATTGCGTATGCTTGTTAGGTTTTTGGAGCAAATACTTTCTGATTGTGTAATACAGGTTAGTATTTGCCGAGTTTACTTCATACATCTTGTTGATTGCACAAGATGCTCATTACTTGTTCGATCAAATGCCTAGCCCAAGAGGCAAGAGGACATTGTAACAATACGAGAAATACCGACATCCAATCATAATCTCACATTGCCCAAGTTCTTGGAATGCATGCAACCAAACATGAACATCTGCATATGAGCTCAACCTAACTCCAACTAGCCTAGTTGATGCTACCGGCAAGGCTCAGCTGGGAAGGGAACCAAACAGCTCAGAGTATTCAACTTTTGCATGAGGTATTAATCTTCTATTTATATTTTTTTCATTTTAAATGTTTGTATGTGCACCAAATCATAATTTCAATAAAATAATTGTTATCAAATTTTGTGAGCGTGTGCAATTGTTATCAAATTTTGCAAGCACATGCAATTGTTTGATATTTGTTCTTCAGTGCACCATAACTATACCAGACTCCTCTAAGATCCTCAGCATGAACAACAAGATCGACGCCGACAAGTTTTGCCCGAAAATGCAGGCGACCGAGGTCTCGCCGCTGCCGTTGGGATTCGCCTCGCCTCCGCCGCGCCCAAGGTCGACGACGACTTGAACATGGGGCTACGTTGGGAGGAAGAGTTCCTGATATATGGGGACAACCACCTCGAGGACTTCACCTTCACGCTCCAGGAGCTCTACGACGGCCCAGTGGACGGTGCCGAGCCAGAGCGAGTGGCGCCAAAGGAAGGAGAGGGCGCCGACAACGATGCAGATGAAGGCGGCAATGGCTCTCATGGTTAGGGTCAGAGCAGCGGATTTCGATTGTCTGACTTCGAGCTGGAACGAAGTCATCTGTAGTCACCAATATCCATCTATCTTCTCCATCCGACGGCTCTTGCTGCTGCTTTGCTTTTCAAAGCACACATGCACTACATGTAGTAGGCTGGGCTAGCCCAAGCATCTGCTCTTGCTCCTGCTGAAGCCCACAATCAACATAGCCAGGGAATAAACAGCAACGTTGCGGCTTCAGAACAGAGAACTACTGACTATTGGTCATACACTCATACTAGGATCAATTAACCACCAAATTGAGGTGTCTTGTTGTGCAAATGGCTAAAATGGAATCCTAGATATATTGTTAATCGTTTGGGATTAACAAAAACCTGAGATATGCCCATAAGTACCACAATTACAATATGAAGTTAGGAGAGGCAAGTGAACATGTGTTCAGTTGCAAAACTGTCAAAAGTGAACTATAAATTTCATACAACTTATAACTTTCAAACAGCTACATTGTAATCCTGTAGAAGCCACATATGTTGAGTTTCATATATCATATATAGCAGCATGTTGGTATGAGTAAATGGAGAACATGTGTGTTCTTAGATTGTAGAATTGAATAGAGTTCCAGTTTTAGTTTTATACAGCTGCAACTCAATCCAGCGAATACCATATATGCTGTTTCAGATTTCATACATATACAAAATCATGTCGCAAGTAGCAGCATGTACAAAATACAACAGAGTATAGCCTAATTTCCATGAATATGCCAAGTTTCAGTTTCAGATTTCATATTCACATGCAAAATATTATGGATATTTGTCGGGTAATTGATCCCTACATTGTTAAAATAACTAACCAATCCAAAGCTTACTGGTAATCGATCCCTGCATATATTGTTAAAGCAATGGTTAAAACATCGATAATATTACGATCGCTGAATATAGACTAATTTTTATTTTTAAATATGAAAAATATTACCGTCAACAGTTCAGTGATTATGACACTGTATTCTTCAATGTTGGTTATATTTTCCCTAGAACCATTATCCATTGGCATTTGCGCTTCCAGACCATCATTTCTAGGCTCTTCTAACTAGTAGGAGAAGGAAACAAAAAATTTAGAGAAAACTCCCTACATACTAAAAGAACATGTTATTTGATAACATACCATTTTCTTTTTCCCTTTCTTTGCGGTTTTGATTTGAGCTTGTCTTCTTGGCATGCGCTTCTTATCAAGCCATATTCTATTTCTCTTTGATGTTCTTGTCCGTACTTCCTTTTTCTTTAGGTGTAGACCAAGCAAGTCACTTAACGCCTCAACATTGGCAAGGGTTGTACTTTCGCTCCCCTGAAGTAATTATACAAGCATGCATTTTTTCTTCAAGTTGCTTAATAAGCATGTCTAGTGTGTTGTCTATTAATAAGCAAAATTCTAATGAGCTAACTACTTGATCTGTCAAGCTATGAAATTTGTGGGAGAGTAATTTGGAGCGAAGCATAGCATCCAACATTGAATTTTCAATTATGTTTCTTCCCTGATTATCTTGTATTGTTCCATGGCATGCTTCCCGTGTCCACCGTTTTAATATGTATTATGTTGGTAGTGTCTTGATATTCATCAAATCAAGAACCTTCAAAGCATGGCCACACAATATTCCAACTCTGTTGAATTGACCTCGAGTGCATATAACTGATTGCTCCAAAGGATTGCCAATAACTTCGCACTCTTCATAGCTTGAATTTTGATCAAGATTCTCAATTGTAACTAGGTATTGGTTAGTTTCCTCCAATACTCTAGTGCATGCTCGCAAGAACCTTTTATATTCATCTTGAAAAGCTTCAAATGTAATAGGCGTGTACAATTTGCTTGGTTCCAACAGCATAGGTGTCCTCATTTTGATTCTAGGAAAATTTTTCCTTAAAACAAATGTTGAATCCAATTCCTTGTTCCTTTTTCCTTGCACCACCCGTTCAAATTGCTTCAGAAATCGGATAATGTCAAGATTTGATTTGAAATGGTCTTTTAAGTCACTCTTTGGACTCTCACTTAACTGTGTACTTCTCATTCCCAATGTGAAAATATTATTCACATAATATGCAACCCATTTTTCTTTTAACTTATATATACTATCTAACCAAGTCTGCTTATCCACTTTGCTTCTCATGAAGTCAAATGCTTCTTCAAAAGTTAGTTTGTCCACATACTCAAACATTCAAGCGCTAAAATCCCGTAGAATCCCCTTCTGATGTAGATGTTTGAGAGCATTTTGCAATACGTGAAAGGTGCAAAGTCCATTCCATACTTTTGTGAACACTTCTCCAATTGTTTTACCCATTGCACTATCTTGATCCCGTGAAGATTGTTTTAGATTGCTTTCCATTATGTTCTTTGAGAAATGTATGAAAAAGCCATAGAAAAGACTCAGGGCCTGTTTGGCAACAAAGTTTTTGAAAACCATGGTTTTGTAATACTATGGTTTGTGTTTTGCTATGACCATGAAATACTATGGTTTTTCAATACCATGATTTGCTAGCACAAGTGAGAAAACTTTGTGTTAGAGTGGAGTCTACAATACTTCAAAAATACCATGGTATTGCCAATACCATGGTTTTCAAAATAGAGATTTTGAGGTTGCTTCCAAACACCTCATTGCCAAAATACCATGGTATTCTTCAAAACCATGGTTTTGCCTCAAAACAATGAAAATACTTTGTTCCCAAACAGACCCTCAAATGTTTCATCGTAAATAAGAGCAGCACAAAAAACAACAGTTTCTCTGAAATGATTAAATCCAACAAAAACTCCAAAAGGTCAAGACTCTTTATTTCTTCCAAAAGTAGTGTCAAAAGGTGATGACATCTCCAAAGTGTGCATAGTCAATGATCATTTTAGCATCAGCCCAACATATGTTCGCTATTTGTCTATCACAATTCTTTTGTAAAGCATGTTGGAATGAAGAATTATCAGTTGTTTTGTCCTCAAAATATCTCAACATACTTCCTGCTTCACCATATGCCATCTCACGTTGATGCTTTCTTCGCAAATAATTTCTGTGATCATGACATGTGTAGCTTAGATTAAATGATTCACCAATTTGCCGACTAGCCAACTCATGTGGATCTTTTGGCCTGATTCCGAAGACGTCTGCTGCTTCAATTTCAAAAGCTTGTAGTTCTGAAATTTTTCTTTGTGACACTATTAAGTGGAATGTTTTTGGAGTGTGAAGGATATGATTGTGTTCTAGGATAAGATCGGTCACTTTCTACATGATAATCTAGGGAGAGATAAAAGAAATCTCTAGTTCTATTCATGAAAAAAAGGAACATTTATGAAATAAAGAAATCTCTAGTTGTGTTCATTTTCCCCGAAGTTAGAATCCATATGCCAAAACACATACCCCAATTTCACTATGCTTACCAAAGAGAAGACTTTTTTTACCTTGTTTGTTCCATGGAACTGTTGGATACAATCCATGGAGCTCTCCATCGCCTTCTTCCATCCTCCCTTGGCTAGCAACTGTAAATTTTCCCTCCACTCTCTACTACTCTCTCAGTTTTAATCTTGGCACATGATGATGTTTTAATCTTCGCACATGATGATGTTCAAGCTAAATTTAAAAATCAATCTCCATCTCCAAATCCAGCTATCTTCCTCTCTCAATTCAACCATATTTGTCAAATTCGATGAGACCCCAAGTCCCCAACCACAACCCACTTGCAGGTTCACCTTCTCGATGGAGTGAGGAGGAGAGAGCTTCGCCTCACGGAGAAAGAGAGAGTGGGATGTCACGTCCAACAAATCGAGCTGCTGCAAGGTGGGAAATATAGAGTAAAAGGGAGAGGGAGAGAAGGAGGAGGAGGAAGTGCTAAAAGAGGTGAGCTTCCAACACCAAAGAAAGTCAACAAATTTGGGGGTACGATTTTTGGTTACATCAATATTAGCAGCATGATCTTAAGGTCACCAACAAGCACACAAATGGAATCATCAAAACTACCCTGCAAGGAGAACATTTGATCACATAACATAGCTGAGATTGATCACCTCGAGTAGTTCAACTCAGATCACATTTTAAGTACAACTTTTTTAAAATTTCAGACATGATAAAGGATAGCTGATTTTCACCATAGGCGGTTCTCAATGACAACAGAAGCTATCTCTTTCAGGGTGGCCTGAAAAAAGACCAAATATTGCATCAGACATGTGTTGACCACAATATTGATTTCAATGCAAAAATGACAGGAGCTATCTACAAAACTATGCGTAGAATCAGCTGACAATACATTCATATGAAAATCACCAAGGGTTTGGAAATGGCAGTTATCAATTGTAATCAACATGGTAATCATGATGGTTCAGCCATTTTAGTGAGGAATATTATGCACAAATTGACATTTAGTCAGCAATTCTAATATATATTAGTGAAGAAAGTCATACCACAGGGAAATTATTTCAACTCTTACCTGGGAATGATCCATTAGACCAAGAGAGATCACCAATGATTGAGGTGATCCACTACCACTGCAGAAAGAAAAGCATGAGAATAATGTGAGTACAAGAAAAAACACAAAGATGTCCATGCATAATATCAACAGCAAAGGAACAGTTTAAAGAGTCGAGTTGGATAGACTAACCACTACTTCAGTGATAAAAGTGGCACAAAAGCTGCAGGGAGAACTTAAATGATAACCATAGTGTTACATGCAAGCACACAACAAGGGTGATATAGGGGGATACATGACCCTCCATTTTATAAGGAGCACTGATTTGTATCCTAAAAAAAAACCGACTTGAACTCTAAGAAAAGATTTAACTTGTCATAATAACATATTCCCAATAAAGAGAAAAACTAATAAGGTAATATCTATAACCCTAACCGCGGCGGGGCTGGGGGCTACAGTACCCTTAGTTACTGTCCACGCGCTACAGTGCCACAGTACTGTTCATAGGCCTAGTCCTTGTTGGGCCAGCCCATATCACATAGTTAAAACCCTATTGCTGGAGAACATTTGCATTTAATAAAACAAAAGAAGTGCATTGCTGCTAAAATGCTAAATTGGTTCCACTACTTCTAAACCAAATGATTAAATGGAATAATAAATAGATACAGTCATGGTCGTACCTGCACCTTATCAAAAAGGAAAAAGTGCCGATTTGATCCTCAACTATGCCCGCTGGACCACTTTGGTCCTTGAATCTCCTATTTGTGTCACAGTCACCTGCCGATTCAATGATATATGAGCATTTTTTCACATGCCATTACAAGCATTTGATCGCATATGAGCGGGTAGTTGAAACTCAAAAGGAAGTTATCTTCATACTTGCTTATAACAATGTCTGTCTTATTGCCCTAGGAAGCCCAAAATACAAAACCAATTATTTTGGCATTCAAACAAGCATTGGGGGTATGCTATGCTTTGTGGTTTTCTTTTTGCAAGGGCTAGAGGATTAACACAAACCAAAACGACAAGGAAGCAGTAAAGATTATTTGAACCAACATCAGAAAAGACAATGCTCTGTTCTGATGGCAAATACAATGTGACAGCTTATGGACACACCGTATTGTTAGGTATTCACTCCATGAACAAGACTATCATACTTTAATACATGTGGTAAAAATGCTTAATCTGACTAGCATCCCGAGCAAAGAAATGAGCAAACAATTAACTTCATAGGATAGTGAAGTGAGACGGACACCTTGATATACAAGGATAGTGACCTGTGCGGCACGGGGAAGCAGTTTCCTGGCTGTGCAGCATCCATCCGCAACTCCATCTACAAAGCAACTAAGCAAGCACGAGCACAAATGAGATGCGAGGCTCTTGGAGCATCAGCTTTTGCCTGTCTTTTCGCAACACAACACAGCAAAATCAAGAACCAACCATACCATGTAACAAGAATCAGAGGAAATTTCCAAACACTGATTTTGGAAAGCGAGAAAGATATAAGAGGAGAGTAGAAAGCAGTTGGCCCCTGTGGGAGAGAGCTAATGTGTAAGCATCCCACGATCTGACCCAAGATTTCGGAGAGCGAGAGCGCTGGTTCTGATGTTTGGTTGGTCAGATGACCGCAGCCTGGCTCATACGAGCATGCAGGCTCGTGAGAGTCGGGCTGATCTCATGCATGATGCATGTCTTCATGTCAGGTTGCCTCTCGTGCCTGGTATCTTGCTGAGCCAGGGCTTGAGCATTTTGTCGAGCACCTTCAAGGCACCGCTCTAGCCACGCCCCGGACATGTCTACAGCGCTTAGGAGCACTACGACCATGCCAGTCCAGCCAACCCACCGTGTCAGCAACATTGTCGTCTGAATTCCAGACTAGAAATCGTCCATACAGCCATGAAAGCCCATGAACGGGGAGAGGGAGAAGGCGGAGGAGGAGCAAGGCGGCCGTTGCCTGTGGGTAGAGAGGGGGAGAGCTGGGCGGAGAGCCGGAGATCGGATGGGAGGGAGGAGCAGGAGGTGAGAGGGGAAGTTGCACCGTCAGTGGCACCGGCGTCCGGCGGAGGGTCGTCGCCGGAGAGCCCGCGGCGGCGCCACCCTCTCTTTGAGAGCCGAGGAGGAGGCACTATTGAGATGGTCTTAACGGATACGGACCGCACAAAATGGACTAGTTGACTCGATCCAACGGCTCCACTTATCCGAGTCCGACGCACTCGCCGATTCCGACTCGAAATTGCGGAGGTTCCCGGCTTCCCGCTATAAATCAAATGCGCGCGCTGGAGCTCAACATGGACATAAGCTTTGCAGTTTGCTAGCATCCTCGAACCTCGAGTCCTCGACCGGCTGGCTGCTCTCGCCCCGCGCGGAGTCCACGAACCCGGCTGCTCCTCGGCGTCCATGGCGGCGGCGGCGCCGGAGGAGCGCGACGACGGGATGAACCGGCACGGGTTCCCTCAGGGCAACAACTTCGTGCCCAAGCCGACGGAGCTCATCCAGCACCTCTCCGACCGGCTCGCCGGCCGGCGTCTCGCCAAGGCCATCCGCAACGTCTTCAACGAAGTCAACATCTACAACTCCCACCCAGCCAAACTCTACAGTAAGTAATAATTAACTCAATTAACCTATTTTCTGTAGAATGGAGATACAAAGACTTAGAAAGCAGAAGCCGAACTCGATTGGCTTCCTTGACCCTTGGTTGGTCAACGAGGAAGTCGGGCAATACCCTGGAAAACCAAAGGAAATCCACGACTACGTTGTACATGCACTAGTACAACAATACTACAAGCAATACATACTTCTGCCATTCAACTTTAAGTACGTGCTGATGTCCTCACTAACATCTCGTTCTTACATTGCTTAAGGCACCTGATGGCACACTATATATTGTTTAATTACATTTCATAACTGTTGCAATATATAAATAGGTTCCACTGGATCCTTATAATCATAAAGCTTGACCAAAGCATGATCATCGTCCAAGACTCACGGAGAAAACCGCAAAAGGAATACCAGTGGATCATTAACCTCCTTAACAAGGCGTTCCTGAGCTTTCAAGAGATTCAGAAAGGACGTTTTAAGAAGGAATTCGATGTCAAGCTAAGCGACTGGGTACGCTAAAACGACGTAATTGCCCTTTGTCAATTAATATTTCTTATTATTACTGATCTGTAATTGCCTCGTATCGACCATAGGTAAAACAACAAACTGCGGGAAACAACCTTTGTGGCTACTATGTGTTCCACTATATCCAAATGATGTGCCACGGCGAGCTTGAGCCTCAAACTCCTGAAGAGGTTCGTATATATATGCACGCAACCATGCATCTAGCAACAACTTAATAACGTTCTTATGTGCTCCATTAATTTACATTATGGGTGCACGTATTTATTTATTTTTCACTTTAATTGAATTGGCAGCCCGACATGGATAAACATACTGAAGTGTTACCACATCATCGGGTGCTCGCATTACGAGAACAACTATTCGGCTTCATTCTCGATGAGGTCATTAACCCCCAGGGCGAGTTCCATTATCGAGATCCATATTTCAACACGAACGAACTAGGGACGACTTCTACGTCGTCAAAGAGTGTCAAGAAGAGTACTGCAAGAAAGAATGAACTGTTTTGTCCATTTTGCACAATGTATATTAATTATAAACTTTGTAAATTTGGCCGGTGCATATAAAGTGTACATTATTACATGTATTATCTAATATATTTAAGCTTGTTTGATCGCTAATTATATGCTCATCCTATATGTATTTAAATTTAAACGACAAATAAAAAAATCTTCTGCCGAAATATATATTTAAATATCTATTTGCGCCGCCCCAGAAATGAAATAACCAGGTGGCCATTAAACTGCACGTTTACGCAAGCGGTTACTGAACCGCTTGCGGAGATGATCTCTGCAAGCGGTTCGTGGCTCCAACCGCTTGCAGACAGCCCCACGTGGCTTCCACGCCCGCCCGCGCCATCGCCCCGAGAACCGCTTGCAGAGGGGTTCACTAGCGGCTCTGGGAGCCGCTTGTGATGCCCGTCGGACATCTGTCGCGGTTGCCTGCAAGCGGTTCTAAAACCGCTTGCACAGGCCTTACGAGCCGCTTGGCCTACCCCGATCCGCAGTAGTGCGACGTGCCCGAGAAAAGGATAGAACTAGCTGGAGAGTGGACTAGTGCTCGCCGGTGCATTTGAGCACAAAGTGTCCGAATAATGAATAGGACTAGAAGGTGTGTGGACTCGCGCTGATGGTATCATCAATCATGTGTCGTCGGGCAAAAATCCAAGCCATTTCCTCTAACGAACGAAGTGTTTGTGCGGGACCAGCTTCCAATTTTAGAACGATCCTTGGGATATGTGGTCGTAACCACCTCTCTATCAGTGTAGTAGTTATCGTGATCCTCGACATTGTTAAAGACTCAGAGATCATGAGCTTCGCCATAATTTGACATCTTAGACGAAAACAATAACAAAGGAACTTACGATCCCCATGAACGATGCTAGCTGTCAACAATTCGGAACCAGTCTGCTTGTTGAGCTTATTTATTGCATGAAGGATCAGAAAGCCCCTTTTCTGCTACCACGTGGCTGCCAAGATGTCGAAAGAGATCTTGGCTTAGAAAGATGATGAACGAGTAGCAGAGACACAATTTTTTTTTATCTTGGTTTGAGTCTTTTACGGGGATGGGGATAATGACATACTGTAGCGCTTTCTTCATCTGAACTACTCTATAATTGAGTAGTTGGCCTAGATCCAACTATAAATCACATCCGTCTATTCCCTTCATCCATCTTCCAACAACCATAATTTTCGAGTAGTTTACTACCAACTCGATACGTAGAGACCACGTGCTCTTGAATCGATATGTCTAGACCATGGACTCTTTACTCGATACGTATAGACCACAGACTCTTGCCCATAACTCGATACGTATAGACCACAGACTCTTGCCCATAACACGATACGTATAGATCATGAACTCTTGCCCATATATACATATTCACGGGGATTAATTTTTATTCTCCCATTATTAATCTTCCTAATTCTTCCCAACTCTTCCTAGACTAGAACTAACGGACTATCACCCGTAGAGACCACAGACTCTTGCCCATATATGTTGGCCTAGATCCAACTACAAATAACATATGTCTATTCCCTTCATCCATCATATAAAAGCTAAAAATTTTCAGGAGTTTGCTATCAACTTGATACGTAGAGACCACTGACCCTTGACTCGATACGTAGAGACCACTGACCCTTGACTCGATACGTATAGACCACGGACTCTTGACTCGATGCGTATAGACCACGGACTCTTGCCCATAACTCGATACGTATAGACCACGAACTCTTGCCCATATATACATATACATGGGATTAATTTTTATTCTCCCGTTATAAATCTTTCCTAATTTTTCCTAGACTAAAACTAACAGACTAGCACCCGTAGAGACCACGAACTCTTGCCCATATATACACGGGATTAATTTTTATTCTCCCGTTATAAATCTTTCTAATATTTTTTTCTGATCATTCCTAGACTAGAACTAACATACTAGAACAGTAACACTATAAATAGGGCGGGGGCAAGCACGCACGCCTCAATCATACATGCTTATAGATATGAAATGTCTACCTAGGCCGGGCAATGGAATAATCAGGATTCCGTATAGAAGTAGGAGTTTTACGTAGCTCTATTAAGAATACGCTCCAGTATCCTCCCCTCCATGTCAATGTTCAATGTGTGCGGACGTATACAATCTATTAATTAAGCTTGCAGCGCGGTAAATAACAATTGTGATGCACATATATAATTACAATTTACAACCTTGCCGGTCCATCGAGAGAACACATCGTTACTTTTAATTAAATGAGTAAGTGTCACGCGTATTTATGCTTATATCTATGTACAGAATTGATATGTTTATAAAAAACAATTATTTGCATGTTATTGCACCTGTTAATTAATCTATATCTATATCTTAATTATCTGTTATTTAATTTTGCTTGTTCAGGTGTTTCATTAGATGACGCACGTCAATATCAACCGATTGAGCAACCAATGCAATAAAGAATGCTACTACACTTGCTCCATATAGACATAGACAAATAGAAAAAAAATGCATGTGTCCTATTACAACTTGACCGGACTATCGAGAGAACACATCGCTACTTTTAATTAAATGGGTAAGTGTCACACGTATTTATACGTACATCCATGTACACAATTGAATTGTTAATAAAACAATTATTTACATGTTATTGCATCCGTTAATTAATCTGTATCTATATCTTGATTATCTGTTATTTAATTTTGCTTGTTCAGGTGTTTCATGAGATAACCCACGTTAATATCAACCGAATGAAACAACCAATGCAATAAGGAATGCTCCTACACTTGCTCCTTATAGACATAGACAAATAGAAAAAATTACACGTGTGCTAAATGTTACTTTTTTTCTACAAATTGTTGATAACGTGCTTTGCACATGCGGCTTGCTAGTATGGATAAAGAATATGTTACAATATGTGAATGCTACGGCGTACATGCCGAGGTCCTATATTTCTCCTTTGCACACGAAGGGAATATATATATGTCACGAATAGAATGCTTACGATGGAACATACTTAATGATAATTAATCCCTTAATTGTGCAACAATTAAGGGCGGTAACTGCAGATATAAATGTGGGTGGTTAATGGCTTAAAACATTGCCATAACAATGTGGGTGGTTAATGGCTTAAAAGATTTTCCTAGTGGCTTCAAGATGTGCGCTTATCCTCCAATGGAATAGGGATGACGACCACGCAGCGTTGTCTCGGGCAGGCTCTCTTTGACGCAAATACCTTGGTCTCCGGGGACGTGAACCTGTCCGATCCGGGGACATTAGTCGGGACAAGAGTTTTTTGGGCGAGCTACGTGCCCGGTCTCTTCGGGCAATGCGCCATCCGAGCAATGACCATCCATGACTTCTTCAAGGAATATCATCCTGAGTAACATGATACTGTAAAATTCAGAAGCTGCCAGGGGAAAACCTAGTCCATAGGTTTTACCCAATTCCCGAACCATTATAATGCACTGACCTAAATGGATTTTGATAAATATTGTTGAGCAACACTTGAGCATATGGCTGATTATACGGAGGGATCAGCTAGCTCTGATACCAATATTACACCGATGATTGCATAGGTACGTATAAATAAATTTACTAATAATTTGTGGATCTTATTAAGTTTAATTATTGTGTTCCATTGGTTATACCAAAAAAATTGTTCACGTCAAAAGTTGACAATTGGTTTAAACACACTGTATAGCTTAGGGTTTAGATCCCCGTCAACACTAAACAAGGTTCGAGACGTGCCATCAACACTAAACAAGGTTCGAGGCGTGCCAACTAGTTTGACCTTCAATTAACAAGGTAAAGGAATCCATTGGCTTAAACTTGTCGATTAAATCAAAGATAGAATAAACTTGCTAATAGTTGAAGGCAACCAAAAAATTAGCTGATTTAAAAGGATAATGAAGCTATTGGCTAAGGTTAAATATAAGGAAATATTTTCAAAAGATGAACAATCTACTACTAAGCCGATAAAATAAACAAAGCAACAGAAAAGGGTAAACAAACTATCGTTCGATCCGTAAAGTAAAATAAGCTGTAAGTTTAAGGCAAGCCTTGTATGATTTTGGTTATTAACGATAAAAATGGAGGATGTTTTTTATCCTAATTGGGACTAATACACTTTATTGGTGTTATTTCTTTAGTCTCATATTTAGTTCTTGATGAATGGTTCATGAGGAGGTATGGAAAGCATATTCTATATTGTATATCTAGTGAATGCTTTATAAAGTGCTTTACTCATAATATTTCTTTTATATATGATAATCTTGTCATGAGATTAATTTGTTTATTTTCAAGTCTTCTCTCTCCATAGAAGCATCATTATGGTCAAGTAAATGATCTATTCATCCATACAAGGTATGTAACTTAGTTTCTATCTTGTTGAGACTAACAATTTGATAGTATCTCTTTATGTCGGGACCAGAAAATGGAGTCGAATCTCTCCTGTGTCTTTCCTGTTCTAGTTCCTATATCAAGTAGATAGAAAACATAGATATACAGATTTGGAATAAACCATAATCATATGAAACATTATTACAATTTAGAGTGCCTAAGTAAACATGGTTTTTATTACAAGTCTTACGCACGCCAAGCCTTTAAATAACGAAAGTATTAAACAGGTCAATAAAATATAGTATCAACAAATAAACGATTCCCACAAGCATTTGCAGGTACGAGCTCTTAGACGTCAGGGTAGTCATCGTCTTGAACTCCTTCAGCAAACTCGTCATTCGAATACTCCTCACCATCAAGATCACAACTCTGCAACTCAGAATCTGCTAGTTGGATTCAGTAGCACTGCGATTAAAACACAAGGATGAATATATTTAAAATACTTGCAACCCAATTGACCATACGCGCATATGATAGGTAAGGGAAAGACTTGTCTTTTTTACAAAAATGCTAGCTTTTGTCTAATTTTAAGCATTTGATAAACCGTTGAAATATCAAAGCTTAAATAATTTATTTCATAAACCATCTGTTCATCATCGGTTTCCCAAATCTGACTAAACCACCCGTTTTCAACAAAAATCCAATTTTACTCTTAGCTTCCCTGTTACGAGTCTCAGAAACAAAACACACAAAAGCAATAATTGTTTTCATTTTACACACCTTCGGAAACCAGAGCTTTTACAAAACTACATTGTGATCATGCCCCGTCGTCCGCCATTAACCGTGGGCATGATTTTCGACAAAGCTACACTCTGCTTAGGTCATATGGTTTACATATAAGACACGACTTTCTCCCGTTGGAGGCTGCATGATGAGACCTTTAACCATGTAGCCCTTGGCTTTCATCCCTCTAAGGATTCCTCGTAGCATGGGATGAACTGTTCGTTAGCTGTGTTCCCTCCATGACTCTGAAGGATGGCATCATGATCTTTTGCACCTTTTTCACCACAAGGGATGACCATAGCAAGAGTTCAAATGGATACTTATGTCCTGTTCTTTTGGGCTGATCTGAACGGCTAAACAGCTGAACAACTGTAATGACTGAACTTTGAGAGCTTCTCAAGGTAGTTTCGAGATTTGGATCCATTTCGTTTTATTTGCTTTTTAAAGCGTTAGGACCCACCTTCAAAACAAAAAAAACAAACTAAAAAACTAAAAGCATATGTCTTTTCAAAATGTAGATAAGTCATTAAGCTATTAAGCCACTAAGCTGTTAAGTTGAAAAGAACTAGACCTTAGTTAAGGCCAGCCCATACAAGCACTTATGGTCGCATTGAGGATGATGCGGAGTATTACAACAATGAGGTCTAGCTATAGACAGCTAGGATAGTGTATTACCACCTAGAAGGTTAGCTAGCACCGGTAATTCAAACTTGCTAAAAATATTTGAATACAATATGTCGGTTTTAGCCATAAACATATGACTGAGATATTAATGCATGTTTTTTGTTCATAAAATAGTGCTAACGATGGTTTGAAACTAACAGTGATGACGTGTCATGTAGTAGTGGTGGTGAACGAAGTCGGTTGGAGGCCAAATAGATAAAATGGTTGAGGGTCATTAGTTGGTAGTGGGTAGCGGCCAATGAATCGGGTTGCAAGAGCCATTAGCGATGGAGAAGGAGGAGGGAGAGGCAGAGGCATTAGGGTTGGGGAATTGTAGGCCTAGCAGTGTCAGGGCTGGGAATTACTGCCTTCAATACATGATAGAAAATGACTATATACCGTTTGTTTGTAGACCAAAAAGCTGTTGAAAATGATTATATAATCCCAAGTTAATATCTCCAAGAACTATATTCAACACATGCACAAGGAAATACATGATAGAAAGCATAATTTTATTAGGGATATCGACGGAAGAACATATACACCCTATACCGATAGACATGTGAATTCAAAAACTATTTATTGTTCATTTGTTAGATAAAGAACAGCTTATGGTCTATTTTCTTACTTGACTATCTTGTCTAACTCAGGAAATAAAAAAGAAGAGAAAATCCTTATATTTCATTGCCGAAGTCGACAAACTCAAAACTATCATTACCGAAGGACCTCATCCATCCATGCTATCGCATTTTCCATGCTTTTCTCTTCTTTTCCATCGATGAAAAACCTGTCTTCTCCATTGAAGTTATATAAACATTTACAAAAATTCTGGACTTATTTGCTACACTCAGAGATATTTATGATGTCTACTTGCTGAACTTATTCGATAGGAAATGCATACTACAAGAAAGTTAGTGTCGACGGTTGAGATATCGATCTCAAGTCAACCAAGGTTCTTCAAGAGTGAGATAGGAGACACGCCGAACAATGCGAACAGCAACGAACAGGAGACAAGGGTTTTTATCCTGGTTCAGGCCTCTCGGGAGAGATAATAGCCCTACGTCCAGCCTTTCTTATATATCAGAGATGAATACAAGAGGTGGCTCGACGAGACGAACAAGTCTCGGCGAGATTATGGTGTATGCGAAGTGCTAAAGCTCTAAGTCAGGGATGAAAACTCTAGCCAGGTCCCTCTAAACGCCTTAGGGGCCCTGCTTATATAGTGCGAAACAAACCGATCTACCAAGGAATATCGGGCCGGGCTAACTACGAGATCGTAACGAACTCATACATGCCAAATACTACCTACGGTAGATAAGGTAATCTCCTAATCTTGGCGATCACGACCTCCAATCCAATCCGGGAAACCAACGTCCGGGTCTTCACGTAGCCGTGCAGAACTCTTGTTCGAGTAGGACTCAAACACGATTCCTTGGCCATTACGCACCGTACCAGACAGGAGGCTGTTCGGCAGAGTGCATACGGGCCAGATAGAACCCTCCAGGGAACTGGGCCCTAGCAGGCTGTTCGATAGGGCCGTTAGGGAGTGGGCCATGGCAATGGGCCGTAATTCAATCCCCGACAGGTACGCCCTTAAGTTGGTCGCCAACTGATCCCACCTCCGGTTGGGACAGGTACCACACGACTAAAAACGTGCCTCATGCCGTGCCAAGTGCTGATTTCTGTAAGACAGAATCAGGTGTTTGATGTTGTATACATCCTAATGTGCAAAATGCAGTATAGCGCAAGGCAGGAACCGCGATTGAGTGACTTAAGGCGCGCCCCATGATGGGCTAGTCACTGTTTTCACAAGGTGAGAATGGGTGCCGAGCAGCTAGATTAATGGAATACTCCATTAAGAGCAGAGTGACGTGCCTCATAAAATATGAAGATTGCAAGAGTCTTGGTACTGCTGAGTCGGGCGTTGCTCTCAAAATTTAAACTATAGATTTCTTGGGTTCTTTACAATCTTCTTTCATATTACAGGACTGTCGACGGGTAGCTAACTGGGGGTTATCGTTGGCAATGATTATATATGGGGCGATGCACAAGATCCAAACTCGATGGTAGCACAAGACAGGAGGGTCTTTTTATACAGGTTCAGGCCCTCACGGTGGAGTTAATACCCTAGCCTTGTGCTCTAGGATTATAATGGTGATCTGATGATCAATGTGGAGAGAGATGTCTCTCCATGGATGGATGTGGAGATGATGTAGATGATGATGAAGATGATCATGTGGGAAGATCAAGATGCCGAACCAGGGGGATATAGGACACCGGAATGGGACTCCATGGAGTCAGTGCTCCATTCCTTGTTGCCGTCGGATTTCATCAAGATTCGTGCACACAAAGTAAATACATGCACAACAACATTATCATTTGCCATACAAATGTGTGAATGCAATAACTGCGCAATTAATTGTTTCCAAATAAGGCACGGAGCACAGGCTCCATGGAGTCTCAGATATTTTTACTATATATATATATATATATATCCAAAACTCTCCAAAAATCATTAGTCCAATAAACCATAAATCATCCTGAAATATTCATCCAAAATTATCATTTTCCCATCAAAGATATTCCAAAAATCCTCACAAAAATATGTCAATAAATTAAAAAATCATCTCATAACACAATATTTAAAATATTCACTCAACTTGTATAAGAGCCGAATCAAGTATCTATACATGCTCTCTTCTTCACGTCATTATATGTTTTACGTGATAAACCCTAAAAATGGTTTATAAATAGTTGACGTGGAATTGTGGATCACTGTGCAAGCTTTTTATTTTTTGAACGGACGAAGCAGTTCTAAACGCTTAAAAAAGAAAGGTAAAATAGAAACAGAAAGGGCTAGAAAGATACACCCGACGTCATGAGGTGAGGTGAGCAGCACTCGTCCATGGAAAGAAAGAAATATTAATGAAAGCATACCCCCAACCGAAACTTTAAATATAGTCACATTCAAGAAGATATGGCTTTGGATTTCATATAATTTCTGGTAGGTTTGACAAACAGTTGGGACCAACAAACTAGTCTCTTCACGTCGCCTTGCGGTGTCCCCATTACTGGAGACGCTTTGATATAAACAAGGATTATTCTTTGACACAGGCTGAATACCCTGTGGAGTTTCAAGCGTAAGATAGTGATCAGGAAGGCTTGCATAGTTGCATGCCATATCTTTCTTGAAGACTTGAAACATTCATATCAATCAACTCCACCTACCGCCAACAAACTTTTAGTCAAAATTTTCTCCTAGAATTAATACGTCATACATATGCACTGAAGAGAGATATATTACATGTGCAGAGATAAGCTACCAACCAAATCTTGAACTGAGTAGTTCTGTTAATTCTCGGCTTCTTATAGCCACAATTTCTAACTAGCTACTTATTTTCTTGGCAACAAGGCCCGTGTATATTTGCATTAGGCCAAGGAAAATAGGGCCCATGTATTTTTGCCCGGCACGACCTACGAAATGGTAGCCATGTGTCATATATGCCGGCCCAAAATGTTTTTTTTGAAAAAAAAAAAAGCTTCGCAGGTTTAGTTTTTATTTTCGCCGAACCTTATAACTAACAAACTTAAGTGATGAGAATAATTCGAAAAGAAAAATTAATGAAAATGGTGGTGCGTCCCCGCGACACCCCCAAAATTCGTCGGCTTGGCATATTAGCAGGCAAACAAAGCCCCCATTTTTGTCAGCTTATCTCTGTCCGACGAAAATTCGGGCATGTTTTTCAGCCAATCAGGGGCTGGCGAAAATCCTGTGGGCCGACGGATGCTCATTGCTTTCATACTGTGCATTGCAAGCACGGAAAGTTCTAGATTAGGTAAGTAGCTAACTAATCTAGCCAATTCCTTTTCGTATACATTCCTAATATTGTGCATTGCAAGCACGGAGGGAAGTGGACCGAAGGAACGGGCCGCGAGGAAAATCCCTTTTTATTTCAAAATACTTTGGATTTCTGATTTCTCTTCCGAATTAGAAATTATTTTAAATAACTTTTAAACAAAGCAACGCCTAGGGAAGAAAATTTTAATACACAAATTTTATTTCGAAGACAATGCATGCGATGATGATGCTATGCAAAACAATTATTTTAATTTTTTACATCCTGCAGTTTAAGAAATTATTAACGTGCTAAATTGGTTTTCAAATTTGGGATGTTACACCTTCCAACAACTAAAACACTTCAAATCCTTAAGAAATGGCCATAATTTGGATGCTTGCTACTGTTTTGCCCTGTTCTCCGCCGCTACGGGATGCAACAATGTCAAGAGGTAGAAGATGAGCAACAATTACGTAGCCTCGGGTCAATTAAACAGTGTGTAGGACTATACTAGTTGTTCTATATATATTCGAACCGCGAGTGATAGTTTATTATCACCAGCGGTTCCAATACATAACCACTAGTGATAAGTTATTATACCTTGGGGTTCGATATTTGAAACGTTGGTGATACTATCACTAGCTGTTTTGTGTACAACTCACTAGTGATAGTATCACTGGTGGTTCTGTGAATAAACCGCCAGTGGTACGTTTCATACGTGAACCACGCGTTAGTGTGAATTGCCCCTTCGTCTTCTTCACACTCACACATCAAAAATGTTGAAATGTGAGCTTGCATCCCTCGTCGACTATTCTGCCACTCTCCATTCCGCCGCTCCCAATTCCTTAATATGTCGCTCCCAGTTCCATCGCTCCCCATTTCGCCAATATTTATACGCCGCTCCCCTTCCGCCGCTCCCATTCCTCCTCGGCTCCTCTCCGCCCCTCTTTGTCATCGTGAGCGCCCTTATTTTCCCTCACTGCCAGCAGCTAGTGCTGGGAGTTGGGCCGTGCCGGGCCGGCACGGCACGGGCCCGTCGTGCCTCGGGCCGGCGTGGCATGGCCACTCCAACCGTACCGGGCTGGGCCAGCCCGAGCGGTAAAATCTAGGCCCGGCACGGCCCAAAAGCACGGCGGGCCAGCTTCGGGCCGGGCTGGCCCGAGCACGGCACGGGTAGGAAAACAGAAGGCAAAATAATTTTTTATAAATTCATACGTTGCTCAAATAAAAAAGTTGTTTATACAAACAAGATGCGTCTTGAAATTATCTACAACTTTTGTGTTCAACCCAAATTCATCTGAGCAGCATAAGACATCAAAATTTGCGAATTACCGAGGACGGTGCCGTCGGCCCGAAAGCAGGCAGCGACAAAAATATTTTTTTATAAATTCATACATTGCTCAAATGAAAAACTTTTCTACATGAAAAATATACGTCTCGACATTATCTATAACTTTCGTATTGAACAGAAATTGATCTGAGTAATGAAAAAGCACGCAAAATATAAAAAACTGACTCGTGCCTCTATTCGGGCCGGTCCGGCCTAAGCACGGCCCGTACAGTCGGGCAGGGCCAGGCGGCTAGCCGTGCCTGGTTTTCAGGCCCGGCCCGCCCCTTCGTGCCGGGCCGGCACGGCCCGTTCATTTGTCGTGCCGGGCCGTGCTTCGTGCCCTCTTTTTCGCGCCGTGCTCGTGCCAGCCCATGCGGCCTGGCCCATTCTCCCAACACTACCAGCAACCATGGTCTCACCCTCCAGAAAGTGTTCCCGTCTTGGGCCACCTCTCACCGTCCCTCTCCACACCTCGCTGCCCCTCTCTGCCCCTCTCCACCCCTATCCGTTCCGCCCCTACCACCCCTCTCCGCTATTGCGACCCGTCTCCACCCCTCTTTGCTGTCTCTGCCCCTCTCTACCGTCATCGCCCTCTTTTTTTAGTGGGTCGTACAATGGATATGATAATTCTAACTACTATGCTACACCCATTTAGCAGACTTTGAGGAGGAGGAGGAGGAGAAGGATGACGACGATGACGGCGGAGTGGCTATGGTTCGTTGGGGCTGGTTGAGCGCAGGGCCGGTCCTGAGGGGGGGCAGGGGGGCGGCCGCCCTAGGCCCCCGAAATGATGGGCCCCCCAGCCAAGTATGCGTATGTATACTATACTCTATGTGCTCAGTGCAGCAGTGCTTCGGCCTTTGGGCTTTGGCTGAGGATTGAGTCCAGCTGAGGATTAAGGATTAAGGAAACGAACCGTCGAACCGAAGGAACCGTCCTTCACGCAATCAGGCCGCGCGATCTGTGGTGGTGATCGAGCAAGCAGCCAAGCAAATTAAGCTGTACGCGGTACGCCTGTACGGCTGTATCGTCGTCCACACAGCGCCGCGCAGCCAGCGCCCCGAGCCCTCGACAGCTCGACTCCCGACGCGACACGCCGACACCTTCAGCGGCTCAGCGCGCCCGTCAGTCGCGGTCTCGCGGTACGCGGTGTCGCCGACGCCGACGCCGCCCCTCACGGCCTCACAAAGTCACAATTCCGGTCCTTCGGAATCATCTAGTGCGATCTGCCGATCTATGTCCTGCAACTGTGTCCAATCCATCCATCATCTATTCATCTCATACGTAGTGTATGTGTTATGCGTATTCTATTTTTCTTTTCAATTTATTTTCACGGACTGAATGAATGGTACAGGGTTCTTTTCAATTCATCCTTTGATGCGTTATTTTTATTTTCAGTGCTTTGTGATATCATGTCATCGAGAAAGTATTCATCCGGTAGCGAAAAAAGAAAAGAAAAATGGGCGGATGACTTCATAGAAACGTAGAGAGGAGTTATGTACAAATTTTTAAAGAGTAATCTTAGTGCTTCGACGAACCCAAATAATCAAGTGCCAAGTAAGTGTTTATGATTACAATTTACATTTGTAATTTCATAAACTTTAAAGTGGTCTATAGAAGTAATTTTTGTGCATCGAATATTAATTACTTCAATGGTGTGTGTTTAAAATACTATATATCTACATACATATATACATAGACATATATATATGAGAAGGTGGATGGGGCCTCCATATAAGTTTTCGCCACGGGCCCCCAGAATGTCGGGACCGGCCCTGGTTGAGCGATGCCACCAACTCGGAGTCGAAGGAGGAGGAGTTGCCCCCGCCAGCAGCTCTGATGAGCCCCTATTGTTAATCTATTTTTGAATTTTTGATAATCTATTGTTTGTTTTAATTTTTTTAACTTTTCGTTTAAATTTATAGTCACTCGATCAACACAGTTTTTAAATTTTATGCAACTCTTAAATGACTGTGCAAACAGGTATAGAGATAACCCATTGTATGCAACTATTCACTGTGTATAAAACTGTCTATAGGTGGCATATCAATGTTTTAAAGACAACAGTTGCCTCTAGCATTGCATATGCCCTAACTGTTAGGAATTCCCTCGCAATTTTTCGCATCAATTCTAGGAGCAGCACGCTGAGATGCTAGAGGTCCTGGTCCTGTTGTGAACGCCCCGGAAGAATCAACGGTTTCGACACGTACGGCCCGCCGCCCACGTGCAATGGCTTGCACATATGGACCAGCGAGCCAAACACCTTGTACCTCGAAAGATGCGGCGGCGAGAGCGATTAATTACTGACTAATTTCAGGAGATTACCATGTATAATACTCTTTAAAATTTACGATTTTATATGACATACTAACCCATTTTTATAAACTCAGATGGTCCCACGTATTATACAACCATTAGACCATATGAATTTATTGTCGTATTTTTTCCATTTTCGCTGATGCGACTCTGCTTATTTTCGAATCAAACAAAGGCTTGCAAAGCAGTGGCGGATCCAGGATTTGAGCAATGGGTATTCAAAATACGAAAATACACAAACCTATGTAAAAAAAGCCAAAAACTCATAGTAGCATAATTTCACATGCAGCGGCGCTGCGGCGGGGTACGGCGGCGCGGCCACGCGGGCGAGACTGCGGCGGCAGGGTGACTGGGTGAGCCGTGAGCCCGTGAGCCGGCCGCCAGGGCCCAGGAGGGGCGGCGCCGACGCGCCGTGGCCCGTGGCGGCGTGGTCCGTGGCCCGTGGAGGCGTGGAGTCGCCGCCTCGCCGGACGCCGGCTCGCCGTCGACGCCGTGTCGGGGTCGGGGAGGAGGGGAGAGCCGGAGAGGGTCTTAGGAATTAGGGTTTGGGTGGGGAATTGGGGAATTGAGAGGAGGGTGTGGTGGGCTGGCCGGCTGGGGCTGTGGAGGAGTGGAGATAAATATTCATCCAAAATTATCATTTTCCTTTCAAAGATATTCCAAAAATCCTCACCAAAATATGTCAATAAATTAAAAAATCATCTCATCACACAAAATTTAAAATATTCACTCAACTTGTATAAGAGCCGAATCAAGTATCTATACATGCTCTCTTCTTTACCTCATTATATGTTTTACGTGATAAACCCTAAAAATGGTTTATAAATAGTTGACGTGGAATCGTGGATCACTGTGCAAGCTTTTTATTTTTTGAACGGACGAAGCAGTTCTAAACGCTTAAAAAAAAGGTAAAATAGAAACAGAAAGGGCTAGAAAGATACACCCGACGTCATGAGGTGAGCAGCACGTACTCGTCCATGGAAAGAAAGAAATATTAATGAAAGCATACCCCCAACCGAAACTTTTAATATAGTCACATTCAAGAAGATATGGCTTTGGATTTCATATAATTTCTGGTAGGTTTGACAAACAGTTGGGACCAACAAACTAGTCTCTTCACGTCGCCTTGCGGTGTCCCCATTACTGGAGACGCTTTGATATAAACAAGGATTATTCTTTGACACAGGCTGAATACCCTGTGGAGTTTCAAGCGTAAGATAGTGATCAGGAAGGCTTGCATAGTTGCATGCCATATCTTTCTTGAAACATTCATATCAATCAACTCCACCTACCGCCAACAAACTTTTAGTCAAAATTTGCTCCTAGAATTATCACGTCATACATATGCACTGAAGAGAGATATATTACATGTGCCGAGACAAGCTACCAACCAAATCTTGAACTGAGTAGTTCTGTTAATTCTCGGCTTCTTATAGCCACAATTTCTAACTAGCTACTTATTTTCTTGGCCACAAGACTCGTGGATATTTGCATTAGGCCAACGGAAAAATTTTATTTTCGCCGAACCTTATAACTAACAAACCTAAGCGATCGATGAGAATAATTCGAAAAGAAATTAAAATTAATGAAAATGGTGGTGCGTCCCCGCGACACCCCCAAAATTCGTCGGCTTGGCATATTAGCAGGCAAACAAAGCCCCCATTTTTGTCAGCTTATCTCTGTCCGACGAAAATTCGGGCATGTTTTTCAGCCAACAGGGGCTGGCGAAAATCCTGTGGGCCGACGGATGCGCATTGCTTGTATATTGTGCATTGCAAGCACAGAAAGTTCTAGATTAGTTAGCTACTTACCTAATATTTGTCAAATTAAGTTGCAAGCAAGAACTCCTTTTCTTCAAGGATTTTAACATGCGGATGAGACCTTATACCAGGCCACTTCACTGAGGATTTCTTCGAGTAATTTTACGCACATGTTTTATTGACTGGGTCACTTTAAGCCACAATAGTGATACAGTACTGTAGCAACACGTAAAACAGAAACCGGTTAAGGATCCAAGCTTCCAAGGTAGTTAAGCTTTAGGCCCTCTTCGGTTCACGGTTGTTGGGAAACCACATGATGAGGTGGGCTCGACCTGGCCTAGGGCCGACCGGCGCCCCTTCAGGTGAGTCCCATGTTGGACGTAGCCTAAAACCTAGCTAATGCAACACTATAATATAGGAGGTAAAGCCTCATACTAGATATAAATCTGAAAATTAATAAACAAAAACTCACCCTATTCTTCTATGTTCTTATTCTCTCTATGATTTTTTGTGTATGACATACCTTGTACTACACTTGGTAGAAAGGTTCTTAACACATTATCAGCACGCTTGATGCTTAACGTGCCGATCAATCCATGAGGAACGAAGTTACATTTTCTCGTAATTTTGTAATCTATATTGCAATCTGACAATATAGGGTAAATTCATTGAGGTGAAATACCACATTTTGACGTGGAACACTTCTAAGGACAATGACAAACACTAATTTGTCACATTTGATCAACTCCAGTCAGCTGGCAGTAAATTCCCGATCAGTGCGGAATATCTTGCATCGATTCCAGGTCGACGAAGATACGCGTCCACGTGTTGACCGGCGCAAATAAATCAAAGACGGAGCAAATTAAGTGAATTTTCCACGCATTGAAAATTAAGTGAAATTTCAGCTGCAAGATCGTATACATTCCTTTTCGTTAATGTAGAGCCAACGCACACGTTATTTCTCTTCCTCTCACAGGCGCACTCAAGAAAGACATACACATGCCTCTTTGGTGCAACGCTCGCAACAGCCGAGCGCTCCTCTTCTTGATATCTCTCTTAAGTTGCAGACTCGACACAAAATTAATTTTGTTGAGGAACTCCAACCTCGGGCCGCGGGCAGATTTAGGCCTAGTGCATGCTTGGGTCGGGGCCCATTTGATGGACCAGTTGAAACTCTGGCCATCAAAAATAAATAGGACATGAATACATCTATTATATACTCCCTTTGTTTTTTTTGTTTGACGGCTTTGACTTTTTAACACGTCTTTAACCATTCGTCTTATAAAAAAATATAGTGCAAAGATGTAAAAAATATAAGACATATTTAAAGTACCTCTATTGATAAAACAAATCACAACAAAATAAATAATATTTACAAAAATAATTTGAATAAGACGAATGGTCAAAGACGTATCAAAAAGTCAAAGGCGTCAAACAAAAAACGGAGGTAGTACACATGAAAAACAATAAAGAATTTTTCTTTCTACATTCTGTATTCATTGTGTGATTGTCTTCATCGTCTACAATCTGCAAACATATAAATTGTTAGAGTATATTGGGTCCTAGGGGCAAGACCCATCTCATGTACTCTATATAATCCTCCAAGCAATACACAAATCATCTATTCTGCTAATCTCTCTCCAACATGGTATCAGATCCTATCTCAAAAACCTAATCCTCCCCGACCGCCGCCGGCATTGTCTCCCTTGACAACGCGCCATGGCTGATCTCCCGGCGACAAGTTCCTCTCCCTCGTTGCCTTCTTCCGCTACGATTCGTCCCTCCATGACCTCTTCACCCACGACGTCGTCCTCCTCTACCTCTCTGACCGCCGCTTAGCTTGTGGATGCCGCCGACAACCAAAATGTCGCCGCCGTCCACAGCCTTCCCAACGAGGTGCTGTGTGTCGTCAACCTCGTCCCTCTTGGCGACCACCCCATCGGATTCCTCACATCCTTGGCCGTCAGCGCACCCCCACCGTCGGACAGCTACCTACCTGGTGGCTCCGCCAGCATCCCTTCCGGCTCCGCCGCCATGAGTCCTCCCTAGAATGGTGTGTCCGGCGCCGGCAATACTTGGCACACCGCACCTCCCGGATCCACCGCCAACGTTGCGGATGGAGACCCAATCGGTGCCCCCGTTGCATCATCGCTCCCTGCTCCTGCCACCCGCGCCTGGGAGTGAGGGCGCCGGTATCATCGATTTGGCAACGTTGACATCTCCCATGACAATAGCAACCTCGGCATCTTCTTCGACGGTTGTGCTGGAGGCCACCTCGGTGGCTTTTCTGGAGCCATCGGCGCCGGCAGCCTTCCCGACTCCCACTACCCTGTCGCCAACGGCACCGCCGGTGCTCTGTTCATTTCGGGCGCAACAGACTGGGTTGTGACCCCCTTCCAACGCGACTTCACCGGCACCATTGGCTGCCTGACGTGGACAACAGGCTCGACGCCTCCTTCTTCGACGGTCTCCACGGCACGCGGATTCTCTGGCGGCGGCCTTCCCGGTGGCTTCTACGGAGGCTTCCCCCACACGCGCGGCTTGCCTCCCAGCGGCTTCCTTGGTGTGGGCTGAAGGCCCACCACCCCCCTACCGGGTGCTGGAGGCTCATATGGAGGCACAGGGAGGCGCGGTGCCCACATCAACACTGTCGGCCAAGTAGGGAAACCCTATTTCCCAAGGGGGGCTCGGCCAGGCTGGTGACTTTAGCCAAGTAGGCTTGGGCCTCGTGTGCTTTAGCCAGGTGGACCCTCTGTGCCATGGCCAGATCGGCTTGGGCCACCACCGTGACGTGCGTCTTGCTCGTAGATATTCTGGTATCCATCTCGGTGGTGGGTCCTACGCCCCTCACCTGACCATGGCCCCTATGCCACCACGGCACAGTGCGCCGGTTCACTGCCTCCCACCCACATTCACCTGCGTCATGCCCCTCGCGTTGCAGGTGCTGTGCTGCTCCCGGTGCCTCCTCCGCTATGACGACCAGGGGCACGCTCTCCTCCACTGCGGCCACAGCCTCTGCGACGAGTGCCTTGCGATCATGCTCGCATCCAGCGTTGTTCTCACCTGCTCGTGATGCCTCCATTCTCACACGACTGTTTCTCGGCAGACCGCCACAACACTGTCAACTTTTGCTCTGACCGCGATTGCTGCTCCTACACCTTGGCTTGCCTCCGACTGTGCAGAGTAGTACATGGACTCTGGTGCAACCTCGCACATGACTTCTGATGCTGGTAACCTCACTTGTTCCCATCCACCCACCCCTCCTCCTCGACTAACATCATTGTTGGCAACGGGTCTCGCCTGCTGGTCACCTCCAATGGTCATCTCTCATTTCCCATAACTGATAGGGATCTCGCTCTTCGTAATGTCCTTGTTACCCCTAATATCATAAAGAACCTCATTTTTATTCGTCAGTTCACCATAGATAGCCAGTGCTCTATTGAGTTTGACCCGTTATGCCTATATGTAAAGGATTTTCATACCGAACGCATAATTGCCAGGTGCAATAGCTTCGGGGACCTTTACTCCTTCCACCCCAACACCCCTCCTTCCCATGCTTTTGTTACCTCTCTTTGGTATTGTCACGTTGGTCACCTAGGCCATGTGACTCTCTCTTGTTTAGCCATGTGACTCTCTCCTGTTTAGCTAGCTCTTTTGCTATCACTTGTCCTCAGAATCCTCCCGACCACCTCTGTCATGCCTGCCAGCTTGGCCGTCATGTTCGTCTCACTTTTGCGTCTTCCACTTCTCGAGCTTCTCTCATTTTTTATTTAATTATGTGGACATCGCTCGTTCTTAGTGTCTTTGGTTACAAGTATTATCTCATAATTGTTGATGATTTCTCTCATTACATGTGTACCTTTCCGCTATGCCTCAACTCCGACACCTTCCCCACCATCTCCCACTTTTTTCCCGATGTTCGGACTCAGTTTGGCACCACTATCAAGTGTGTCCAATCTGATAATGGTAGTGACTTTGCTAACTTCACTTTTCGATCCTTATTTCTCGCCAACGGTGTTGTCTTCCGCATGTCCTGTCCTTACACTTCTCCCCAAAACGGTAAGGTTGAGAGCGCCTTTCGTATCACTAATGATGTGATGCATTCCCTTATGTATCAGGCCAGCCTCCCTCCTTCCTTCTTGGTTGAGGCCCTCCACTCAGCCACCCACCTTCTCAATATTCGTCCAACCTCCACCCTCTCCCACTCTACCCCTCACTTCACCCTTTGTAGCATCCACCCCGTCTACGACAACCTTCGCGTGTTTGGCTGCGCATGCTACCCTTACCTCACTAGCACTGCCCCGCACAAACTCGCTCCTCGCTCTACCCTTAGTGTCTTTCTCAAATATCCCTCTGATAACAGAGGTTGGCGCTGTTTGGATCTCACATCCAACCGCATTATCATTTCTCGACATGTCGCTTTTGACGAGTCGAGCTCCCCCCTTACCTCTGGCACCTCCACCTCCGTCCATCCCTTATGATCTCGATTTCCTCACAGAACATGCCGACCCTCCACCTATGCTCATAGGGGTCCACTGCTCGTTCTCCTTTGTAGATATTTCTTCCCCTCCAGTGGTCACGTCGGCCACTCCTGCCACAACGATCGTCTAGGCCCCGCCAGTGTCACGTTGGTCGCTTTTCAGCCTTTGGCTGCCGCTGCCTCTGTTGGATGCCCTCCATAGATTATTGCCAGCGTAGCCACCCTGTCAGTCTCTGCTACCCATGCCAGTTCCCTTCCACATGTTGTTGCCAACAGAGTCCTCCCTTCTCTACCTCTGCCTTCAGCCACCGCTACCCATTTTGGACCCACTTCACAGGGTGTTGCCAGCAGTGTCACCCAGTTGGTCACCACTGCCCCTGCTGGTCTTACAATGCTTGCTTTGCCAATGGTCACCGACCACCCGCTCCTATACAGGCCACCGTTGTCACCGCTGCCCCTACTGGATCACCTCCACATGTTGTTGCAAGCGGTGTCCCCCTTTCGGTCATCCTGTCGCCTCCCGCTACTCCCGTCGGTCTCCCACCACGGGTTGTTGCCAACGGGACCACTGCTGCCCCTGTTGATTACTCACCACAGGCTGCTGCTAATAATGCCACCCCCGTCCTTGCCGGGATTGGTGCCTACACCTCCTGCTTAGGTTGCTACCAGTGCTGCCTTGCCGGTCCCTCCACTTGCCACAGCACCAGTTCCTGCTGCCCCTGTTGGATCCCCTCCACATGTTGCTGCCAGCGGTGCCCCTCTATCTACTGTGACCAATGCTCATCGCATGATCACATGTCGCAACGCCGGATTTGTTGTGCTGCCTTTCGATCGGTTGAATCTCCATGTCTCGACATTGCCTTCCCAGCAACGTCGTATCGCGTCGCTCTGGCCGATCTACACTGGCACGAGACGATAACCAGGGAGTTCAAGGCAATTCGTGCCAACAACATGTGGGACCTTGTTCCGAAGTCAGCTAGAGCAAATGTGATTTTCAGCAAGTGGATTTTCAAATATAAGCTTCATGCAGATGGCTCTCTCAACTGATACAAGGCTCATTGGATTGTTCGGGGTTTTACTTAGTGCCTAGGGGTTGATTTTGATGAGACCTCCAGCCCGATTGTCAAGCGAGCCACCATCCGGACCGTGTTTTCTCTCGCACTCTCTTGAGGTTGGTCTCTCTGACAGCTGAATGTCAACAACTCCTTTTTGCATGGCTTTCTGAAGGAGACAGTGTACTGCGCCCAGCCATCAGGGTTTGTAGATCCATCTTGTCTTGATCATTGCTTCCTTTCTCCGTTCCCTCGGGTTTGTTGAAGCAAAGTCGGACACTTTCTTGTTCGTCTTTCACCATGGTGCTGACATGGTGTATTTGCTACTCTATTTGGATGGCATCATGTTGACAGGCTCCTCAGATGACTTGCTCAATTCATCATCAGCGCACCAAGCATGTCGAGATCGATTTGCATTTTGTCTGTGAGCACGTAGAACTTGGCCATGTGCGCGTTCTCCGCGTCCCGACATCATCTCAGTACGCCGACAACTTCACCAAAGGGCTGCCAACTATGGTCTTCACTTAGTTTGGTTCAGCCTGAATGTGCGTGCTGTCGTTCCGACCGCAGGGGGAGTAATGTTGTAATTGGCTTGTTTCTTTACTTTCTTCTACACTAGACTAGACTGCGGGGGAGTGTTAGAGTATATTGGGCATTAGGGACAAGGCCCATCTCATGTACTCTATATAATTTTCCAACAGCAAAACACAAATCATCTATGTTGTGAGGAGACATCCCCATTCTTCGGTAAATCGAGGTGGAAATCTTGAAGGTGCGGCAAAGAGAACCATAGAAAGTCCCGAAAACCTCTAAGGGTTGAAGGGTATCTTCGGGGAGGCCATGAAGATAAAGACATAGCAGAGGGCTGGACTTTTATTAAAGATCCTGTTGAGGGGAGGATAGGCTCGCCCGAAGACTCCCTAAAAGGCATCCGAAGAAGGTGGCCCACACCGTTCAGCATGAGGAAGCCCATCGTGGGCAGAACCTAACGTGGGTTCACAGCTGGGCGGAGGCCATCTCTTATAGGCTGATAGCCGGGCGGAGCCCAAGACAGTTGGACAGTATCTTGAATTACAGGGGCAGATAGGGTTTTTTGTATGCTTGTAAGTAGCCTACTGTTGTAACGGTTTGTTGATCTCTGATCAACGGCCCCAAGGCAAGGGCAATAGGGTCTTTTCATTCTTAAAAATGTAAACCCTACACTCCGCTACCCCTATAAATAAAGGAGCCCTCACTCCATGAGGGCTAAAGCATTGATTTCTAACCCAATCACTTCGCATCTAGTTCCAAAACCATAAAATTTTTAGTGATCTCCTCACCTGAGGAGACGCTCCACGTACTGTCTAAGACACGTCGACGACAATCTATTACGCTAATCTGTCTCTCCAACATAAACAATGTTCGACTGCACCGGCCCGATAGCGTTGTTGTTTAACACGCTATCATTATGTAGCTCTGATGACCTGTAAGTCGTTGGAGATCAATCGACAATGAACGTAAGACTACGTTGATGAATTGCACCAAATTGTTATCTCAGCGGTAGGCCTAGTCAGCAGGACCCGTCGATCTGTCATGCGTGACAGTCGTTGCATCGCGCTTTCACCACAACAAGATCGAAGGTACAAATCGAACTGAAATTCACGAATTCCAAATTGGATCCGTTAAGAATTGTAGGGTTCTTAAAGAACCCATTGAATTGAACCACCGGTTTTGGATCAGTGACGCATTAGCAAGAATAAACATGATCTTCGCTGCATCCGTGCATGAAGCACACCAACCAGTTGCGCTACCGCCGCCCGCACCTAGCAGCGGGTTGTGTCGCTAGACACGTCATCGCGCCACTAGCGTCCACAAGCCGGCAGCAGGCTGTGGTACCGTCGCACCCGCCACCCCAACAGTGGACCGGGCTATCACCGCGACACACCCCAGCACTGCGTTGCCGTACCTGAAATGCTGTCGCCTCCACTCAACGCGCCGTACCACCAATGCGCCGGCCATAGCGCCATCGTACCCCACGCTTTGCCCGCTGCGCTCCGCGCCTGCCAGCTTGGGCCGGCACCAAGGAGGAAGCCTAACCGCCCCACCTTGTTTTCCTTGGGCTGGGCCGCGCCGCCATTCCGCCTCTCCATGCAATCCAGCCACTCGCGAGCCGCCTTAGCAGCAGCAGATTGGCTTGCCTCGCCCCCATGGGCTGGTTTTTGCATGCCATAGAGAAGGTCGAAAGGCACCCTACAGGCCTAAATAGAATGAAGAAAGGAAATGGGACCAAGGCTGTTGGACAAAAAACAAGGAAATGGGCCAGAATGAAAAGAAAATAGAAAGTAGAAAGTGAATAAATGGGCTTCAATTTTAAATATGAATTGCATGTGTATTTCTAATTTCTAAATTTACACACTGACCCCTGTAATATATGAATTTATGAATTTGAATACCTGACTATTTGAACCCCGTATAAAATTGAATCTTGCATATTTGATAAATCTTGTGTTTCTATTTATTACTATATGTAATTATTTTAGTGTATTTTTCTATTATAGTTTTGCAATCATTATTTTAACAATATCAGAAAATATGAGAATTGTTTCATGCACCACTATGATCACTTTGGTAATCTTATGAAATATATTTACATCATGCATATGTTTGGCATTGTAAGCCGTGAGTCTATGGAATTAGCCTCCCACAACCAGAATTACCTCACTTGGGAATCGGAAGTAAAAATTATGGTTGGCCGGTGTGGTGTGTGGCTGTGTGCGGTGTGGTGTGCAGTGCAGGTGTCGTCGCCGCCCTTGCTCAATCTCCACTGTCAAACAAGAAGTTGCAAGATCCAAAACCAGTTCGAATCCATGGTGCATTGTGCGGCAGCAGCACAACGCCTCTACTACTTGTCTGCATACGGCTACTAAGATGTTTCTCCCTAATCCTTATCATTATATGCTTGTTGCTAATTATTTTGTTATTAACGATATATCTAAGAGTCCTTTGTCATGATGTCGTAATGTAGAAATTTTCTATCTATAGCGCCGTACAATTTCTTTTGATGTATCAAACATATTATAGATACTACTTAATTTTTTTTAAAAAAAATGATTTAAACTTTAGAAATAGACTAGGATATAGGGACTCAATTTATGTTTCGCCCCGAGCCACAAAACATTAGGAACGGCCCTGAGTATTTATACACAAGGATGATCAAACAGATCTTGTTCTATTTAGCCAAAAGTTACAGAAATTTTTAATTTAAAAAGTTAATCCCCCGAGAGAGACCTTTGAAAGCCCAAAAGTTATAAAAAATATTTTAGGAATTTGGTCAAAGAACAACCATTGCAAATGTTATAAAAGTGACTATAATATATTATATCGTACGGTTTGTAAAAAATAATAAGCTAAATTTTAATTTAATTTAATTTTAACTGAAAGAAGGTGTCTTATATTTTTCTGGGGACGCAGGAGTAATTTGCATTATGGGCCCTGATTTGCCCATAGAGAACGCGCATTTGAGAAGTAGGTGAGTGGCTTCTCGTCGTTGGTGCACAAGATTTCAAGTTAGCATGCATGCCCAGTCATGTGAATAAATGCTCGCTTGCAAACTCACCTACCATGTGACTGAAATTTGCATTATTAAGGTTCTCTTTGCTTCGCGGCTTCATTCGATTTTATTTGATTAGTTAAAATTTATTTTTTTTATAAACTTTATAAAGTATTCACTATAAATTTTTGTTGTAAGATTTTTGAGCTTTGTGTGTTTTTTTTCTAAAATATCTAAATATATTTGTGAATAATTTTTTTCCTTCCAACGTCTCTTTTTAAAAGCTCTAAATTTTTGGCGCAACCAAACCGACTCAAACCGAACCATGAATTAAAAAGGGTCTGAGTGATGATTTAGAGCATCTATCGTGATTCATGTTAGCTGTCTAAACCATTAATAAGGTTTGCTGCGTAGTTCGTGTTAGCATAGAGGATAAAGAGCATGTTCCAATGTTAGAGTAGATTTTAAATAAGAAGTAAGAAACTTTATTTTTGAAAAGTTGCCTATAAAATGTATGTGACCATCTCTACCATATATGTTGCCTTTAGCATTGTATAGCTGACATGGATTGCATTATACCCAAACCTTAAGTTTCTAGGGTCTGCAACAAAATCAGGGAACTTTCGGTCAATGAGTCTCCATTGCGGAGCATCTATAGGGTGTTTGAGCTTGCCATCTTTCTTGCGATCCTCCGAGTGCTACCTAAACAGTTTAGACTCCTTGTTTCCAAACCGACCATGAGGTGGTTGTCGTCGTGTGCGTCCGATTTTCTCTTGTAACAGGATTTAACTAGCTTCCAAACCACTCAAATTAGTAAGAAAGAGAGCAATTAGTTTAGAGTGGTACCACTAACCTTCCAACAACTAAAACACTTCAAATCCTTAAGAAATGACCAAACTTTGGATGCTTGCTACTGTTTTGCCCTGTCCTCCACCGCTATGGGATGCAACAATGTCAAGAGGTAGAAGATGAGCAACAGTTACGTAGCCTCAGGTCAATTAAACGGTGTGTAGGACTATACTAGTTGTTCTATATATATTCGAACCGCGAGTGATAGTTTATTATCACCAGCGGTTCCAATACATAACCACTAGTGATAAGTTATTATACCTTGGGGTTCGATATTTGAAACGTTGGTGATACTATCACTAGCTGTTTTGTGTACAACTCACTAGTGATAGTATCACTGGTGGTTCTGTGAATAAACCGCCAGTGGTACGTTTCATACGTGAACCACGCGTTAGTGTGAATTGCCCCTTCGTCTTCTTCACACTCACACATCAAAAATGTTGAAATGTGAGCTTGCATCCCTCGTCGACTATTCTGCCACTCTCCATTCCGCCGCTCCCAATTCCTTAATATGTCGCTCCCAGTTCCATCACTCCCCATTTCACCAATATTTATACGCCACTCCCTTCCACCACTCCCCATTTCTCCTCGGCTCGTCTCCGCCCCTCTCTGTCATCATGAGTGCCGTTATTTTCCCTCGCTGCCAGCAACCATGGTCTCACCCTCGAGGAAGTGTGCCCGTCTTGGTCCACCTCTAGCCGCTCCGCTCCGCTCCTCTCCACCCCTCTCCGCTCCGCCCCTCTCTGCTATCGCGACCCATCTCCACCCTTTTTTGCTGTCGCCGCTCCTCTCTACCGTCATCGCCCTCTTTTGTTAGTGCGTCGTACAATGGATATGATAATTCTAACTACTATGCTAACACCCATTTAGCAGACTTTGAGGAGGAGGAGGAGGAGGAGGAGGAGGATGATGATGATGATGATGATGATGAGGAGGAGGAGGAGGAGGAGGAGGACGACGACGATGGCGGCGGAGAGGCTATGGTTTGTTGGGGCTGGTTGAGCGATGCCACCAACTCGGAGTCGAAGGAGGAGGAGTTGCCCCCACAAGCAGCTCTGACGAGCCAACATGCAGCTTCACCAATGCAACAAAGGAGGAGACATGTGAAAGTAAAATTTGTGAAATGTGAAAGTAAAATTTGTGTCGATTTTGTCTCAAACTCATCTTAAGCCAAGGAGAAATGCAACAAATGCAGGCACCGACTAGAGGAGAGATGGCACAGACATGGAGGTGAAGCAAAGGTGGCCGTGGTGGCAGTAGGGAAAGCGGCGGCGCCGACCGAAATAAGGGGCGTGGGAGGAGAGGTGGCGCCCTAGGGGGATAGGAGGTGGCACGGAAGAGGACATGTGGGAGGCGGTGGCTAGGAGAGGAGGCGACGCCATAGTGAGGAGGGCTAACATGGGGTAGGGAGGCAAGGGAGAGAGCCTGCCTATTCATTCGTGGGATGGGAAGGCGACGGTCGTGGGCAGCGACATGCATGGCTAGAGACGAAGGGGCCGTGGCTAGGGTTTCGCTCGGGGATGTCAGGAGAAGGGGGTGGTGGCTAGGACAAGTGGTCGTCCTGGGGCTCGCCTGGAGGAGGCGGACGGCAGTGGGAGAAAAAATACATCGGCTACGAGAAGGGGAAGGGATGGAGCGCAGAGCAGCTGACCGATCTGGGGATGGAGCAAGGTATATATGCAGTGGCATAGGGCTATAATTTCGGCGAACCACCGATGCAGTTATGAAGGCAAAAAGGACAGCAATGCAAATAGCAAAAACTATAGAGGGGGCAGACGAAACTTCACATAGGTAGGAAAACACCGCACAGAGACCCGACGCGAATTAAGAGGGAGTCAACATAAAATCACATGATATGGGAGGCTTTCTACAAAATTTTGCCTTCGCAGAAGAACACAGGATGGACGATCGAATTTGAGTCAGGCGGCTCGATTGGATGGCGTGAGTTTTTGTGGCGACTGGGCATGGGCAAGGAGACAAGGAGTGCTTCTGAGTATGCCTTAGGGCATGTAAAATGCTCCAATTCAGCTTTCTATAGACTATCTATAAGAGGTGCCACCTTAGTACTTTGCTGACATGGATGAGAGAGAAAAGAGTGAGAGGAGCGAGTCGTCGATTGGCGAGGCGTTGACACTTTTCTGACAGCATGCAGCGCAACACACATGCAGCGCAGGCTACAACATGCAGCTTGCATGTCCAATTTATATTTCAATTTTTTCCTATAACTCTTGATTAATATCTCCAATTAACGAACCGATTTTAAAAAATGGGTTGCTGATATTTTTTCGAACAAAACTAGACACACTTGACATACAAATTTTAAAAATAAAAATTTTTATTTTTGAATTTTTTATAATCTATTGTTTGTTTTAATTTTTTAATTTTTTCGTTTAAATTTATAGTCACTCGATCAACACAGTTTTTAAATTTTATGCAACTCTTAAATGACTGTGCAAACAGGTATAGAGATAACCCATTGTATGCAACTATTCACTGTGTATAAAACTGTCTATAGGTGGCATATCAATGTTTTAAAGACAACAGTTGCCTCTAGCATTGCATATGCCCTAACTGTTAGGAATTCCCTCGCAATTTTTCGCATCAATTCTAGGAGCAGCACGCTGAGATGCTAGAGGTCCTGGTCCTGTTGTGAACGCCCCGGAAGAATCAACGGTTTCGACACGTACGGCCCGCCGCCCACGTGCAATGGCTTGCACATATGGACCAGCGAGCCAAACACCTAGTACCAATAAAGATGCGGCGGCGAGAGCGATTAATTACTGACTAATTTCAGGAGATTACCATGTATAATACTCTTTAAAATTTACGATTTTATATGACATACTAACCCATTTTTATAAACTCAGATGGTCCCACGTATTATACAACCATTAGACCATATGAATTTATTGTCGTATTTTTTCCATTTTCGCTGATGCGACTCTGCTTATTTTCGAATCAAACAAAGGCTTGCAAAGCAGTGGCGGATCCAGGATTTGAGCAATGGGTATTCAAAATACGAAAATACACAAACCTATGTAAAAAAAGCCAAAAACTCATAGTAGCATAATTTCACATGCAGCGGCGCTGCGGCGGGGTACGGCGGCGCGGCCACGCGGGCGAGACTGCGGCGGCAGGGTGACTGGGTGAGCCGTGAGCCCGTGAGCCGGCCGCCAGGGCCCAAGAGGGGCGGCGCCGACGCGCCGTGGCCCGTGATGGCGTGGTCCGTGGCCCGTGGAGGCGTGAAGTCGCCGCCTCGCCGGACGCCGGCTCGCCGTCGACGCCGTGTCGGGGTCGGGGAGGAGGGGAGAGCCGGAGAGGGTCTTAGGAATTAGGGTTTGGGTGGGGAATTGGGGAATTGAGAGGAGGGTGTGGTGGGCTGGCCGGCTGGGGCTGTGGAGGAGTGGAGATGGCTATTGGGCCGAAGGGGGAGAAAGAGAAATGGGCTGGGACTCCCACTCGCGGCCCAAAACGAGAGGAGGAGTCAGGATATCGTTTTTTACCTCAAAAATACACTTAAAAGAAGCTATGTATGTATACATACCTATATACCTCATACATATATGAAATTTTTTTGCAAAAATAATGGGTATTCAACTGAATACCCATGAATAGACCTAGATCCGCCCCTGCTGCAAAGCTAGCTATTCCGCGTTCCGGCCGGGACCTTTTTTTCAGTGTACATTCGCTTTTGTAGCTGGGTGCTTCCGCTCGTGCTGCGACCGATCTATTTTCTAAACTGGACTGAACTTTATTGTTAGCACACGATCAACTTACGGGTCTCTGCTATTGAAAATTCTAGAGATAATATTGGTGCGCAATAATCATGATTAAATATATTATAGTTTTGAAAAGTCATAAGATATGATAGTAATAGTTTTTTTGTTGAATTCATGAGAAATGTTAGTTTTAGATATTTAAAAAACTTAAAGAATCTTAAAAAAAAAAATTTGGTTTGCCTATGTACCACAATATTTTTATATTTTTAACAAAGTCTTTTCATGTAAAAATCACGAACTATGCAACATATAAATGCATGAAATGATATATCCACGTGGCACATCACTAAAACCAGACAAGCAAGTGTTAAATGGTGGACAAGGCTTTGCTCTAATGGTAGAGCTGCAATGGCAGCTAGATTTGGCTCTGTGTGTCGCATTTTTAGGATTTTCCTAGAGTCGTAAGGGTACGCACCACGTGTGTGCCTTGATGCCTAATTACTATTCGTTGGGACAGTCACACTTTTTAGCGTGTGTTAGGACGCACGCGTGTGCGTGCGTGTTAGTTTAGGGGTTATAAGTTAGGGAGCAAGTTATGTGCGCGTTATTTGTACTCTCTCAAAAAAAAAATGTTAAATGGCTCATGCATTATTGATAGATGGGGGTACTAATTAAATGGTTGGCCTATGGAGTGGTGTGGAGTGGTGTGCATGTTAAATACTAGCTGAGAGGTGCGCCTGTCACTACCAGGGAAAAAGGCTTCCCAAGCGGTTGGTAAGCCCCCTACAAGCAGTTTTTAAAACCGCTTGTAAGCAACCGCGACTAATACCTCACGGAGCATCACAAGCGGTTCTGAACTGCTTGTAATAGAGTGTAAAAAGGCAAATAAATATTGGGGGAGGTGGGATTTGAACCCAGGACCTCTTGACTCACACCTCACCCAGCTAGCAAACCCACCCACGCGCGTTATCTAACAAAATGGGGGGAGCTTTCCTTTTATCCATTCGAAAAATGGGTCTTTAGAAGCGGTTAGGGCTATTAAACCGCTTGTAAAGCCAAGCATCTTAAGCGGTTCGTGTTCCCAACCGCTTGTAGAGGTATATTCGTTGGGGGCAATCACGCTTTTTAGCGTGTGTTAGGACGCACGTGTGTGCGTGCTTGTTAGCTTAGGGGTTATAAGTTAGGGAGCAAGTTGTGTGCGCCTTATTTGTACCTTCTTAAAAAAAAATTGTTAATGGCTCATGCATTATTGATAGATGGGGATACTAATTAAATGGTTGGCCTATGGAGTGGGGTGGAGTGGTGTGCATGTTAAATATTCGTTTTTATAGTTTGTAGCGTACATAGAATTTTTTTTATATAGTTGGATGTGTAACATGGATTTATACATTCCTATTCGACACAACGTCTTACATCAAACCAGGTGACGCTTTAACCGAGCCTGCGCGCGTCTGTATGTGCGCAAGCGTCGTTGATTAAGCTAAATTTTTCCGTGCGGTGATTAATTGTATACCACCTAAACACGTAGCTCAATCAGTCCGCAGTGGGTCGGTCGCTTTTGGTCAGATCGTGCGTGTCCATCCGTGCGTACGAACACAAGGACTACTTTGCCAACCAAGCTTGGCCGTCATCGTCGACCGGCTGTGCGAGCGGCTCGTCGCATCGCACGTTTCCCCTTTCGCAAGGTTTCCATCGGCGAGACGCGTCACGCGCGCATCGTCGCTCTCTCCGCGTCGTGTCGCCGATGTGGTCGCAGTTGTACATGCGTTTGTTCGTTGAACCGCGGCGCCAAATCTCATCGTTAGCTTTCCACGTACAGCTAGCTGCGTAGCTCCATGGATGGATGGACCGTATGCCTCCGCTCGCTTATGTACTTGTCTCCAACTCTGCAGATGCTGGAGCCTCGAATGACCAAAATGTGATCGATCGATGGCCTCACAAATTAAGCAGCGAATTGTGATCAATATATCTCACAGGATATGTATGTTAGAAGAAGATCATCTCTTTTATGATATACTCCATAAGATATACTAAAATACATAGGAGCCGACAAGCAGGCGATTGAAATCACGAAAGATTTCAATTGACGCCGCCGTCAGCTTCCCTCGCCTTCCTCCGCTCCGGCGCGCCTTTCCTCCTTCCCTCTCTATTAAGCTCCGCACAGCCATCCACAGACCGGCCTCCACTGGCCACCACCTATGATCGGCAGCACCCTCGCTGCCTCAATGCTTCGCCGCCCATCCTAACTCTTGCTGTTTGCGTCCTTCTGTTAGTCGCCGCCCCCAGCCTCCTTCAACCAACGCTTCGCCATCCCATCACCACCTCATCCCCCCACCACCGGTCCCTGCCTGCCTCAACCTCCCTCTATGCCTGGAGATCCCCCAACCCAAAAGCGAGCGATGGTGGTGGTGTGCTCACCCTATTGAAGCTCAACGGTTGGGAAGAGGGGAGGAAGAAACGACGTGAAGCGTTGACCGTCGACCGAGATGTTGAATAATTTTGGACCACTTACGCGGAAAGCTCAAATGAATATGCATGGGTTGTCTGTTGCTAGCCTCTTGATCAAACAGTTCAGTATTACTATTAGCTTTTGTTATACACACTAGTAAAGTAGTGTATATAATCATGCTGATCATTTTTTAAATGATATATTATATACTAATAAGTTCAGACAGTCATTTGTTTGCTCTTACCACCTGTTGGCCTATGAATGTAATTCTACCGTTGTCCTTTTAGCACATTGAGGCTCTTCAAAATACGAGGTAATGGTCTTGTTTGTTTCAGATTAACGTAGCGTTGTGTTTTACCGTAGCAAATTTATGATCCCCTCAAAATACGTCTTAACGAGCTCAAAAAATTCTGAAAAAACCGCACTTTTGTACTGTGCTAACTGTAGAGGAAAAAAAAACCCAATCATGCATGATAACCGCCCATGCGACCCATCAAGAATTATCCGGCATGCAAATAAGTCAAGGTAATATATTCCTGCTAGATCAGTTAGGTGCACATCGTTTTCCTTGTATATTGCACGATCGAGGTGCTTATGTCGTCTTTGCTCATCAACATGTGATGATCTCGTCATGCATCATGCATACATGTGTGCTGGATTCATCTGCACGTGTTCACTTCTGGCTAGTTTAGGTTTTAACAAAAAGTGATTTTGGAAAACAAGCAAAAAGTTCTAAAACAGGCAAACGTTCTGTACCATGCATGGTCATTTACTGCCTCTAAATTTGTAGAACTTGAACAACAGCCTGCAGTGGTAGTATATATCTCCGTTTCTTCGAGGAAAGTATTTTGTGTAGACCAGTACGTACGCGCAGAGTTGCTGTCTTCCAGAGTTCCAGCTGCTAGCTTAGCGAGCTCGTACTACTTATGGGTACACACGACCAAAGAATGTTCTCTTGGCATTATTACAAGACACGAAAAACAATGCGCACGTGTATATATGACAGGTGGTTAAGCCCAATCGGCAAAATCGGCTGAAATTTTTTTAGAAGAAATCTGCTGAACTTTGGATTAAGCCACCCATCTCGCTCTTTAACTCGCTTACTTTGGCCGCCACCTCCACGTACAATTCACCTATCCATACTAGCGTCAATGAGATACTATATATATTGAGCCATTTATACAAGAAAAAACGTATGTCTTATATTTTGTTTCCTTGGCTATGGTTGGTGCTGCTTTTTTCACTAATAGGAGAACAAAAGGAAGCGAAAATATGGTCTTCAAAATATGAAAATATCAAGGTATTCCTTTGACTAATCAAATGTAGCGTATATTTGATACAGATATTGATAGAAACGCTTTATGAAACGAAAGATAAATTTATATTTGAGTTAATATACATAATTATCTAAGAGGATGAAAAATGTTTTATGAATTATGTATAAACTGTTAGCAGTTTCTCCAAATTTTTTGAAACCACCAAATAATTTAAAATGCTAGAAAACATTAGAAAATTTACGAGATGCTACAAAATACGGTGAATATTTTTTTTATGATCGATCTCATAAAATTATTAAGAACTGAAACATGCTATGTGATTTGTATTCTAGATAATATTTTATTTAAAAATTAAATCAAACATGTTGCACTCCCTTCTTTCAGGCCTTTCAACCAATCAATACGACCTCGTAGGGCAGCTTTTGCTAAAACTCGAGCAGTTTCTTGAAAACTTGCTTCAGATATGAAACTTTGGGTATTCAGGGAAGCCCTTGTTATTCCCAATAAGATTGCTTGAACCCAGCCTCTCGCCTGTCAAAGTACGATTTCTGCATTTTTTTTTTCATATTTTTCAATTATATTTAGCCGATTTTGGTTTTAGGGGTGAAAAAAGCGGTTTTCACCAAATTAAAGTTGAAGGACAAAAAATAGATATTTTCCTTATACATATCCGTGCAGAATAAATTGCCTTGTACTCCCATGCTGACATGCTGTTGTAGGCCTTCTCACGACTGAGCACACTATTTTTCCCGTGGCCCAATAGTCATTGGAAGTTGGAACCGCTCTCTTTTTTTAAAAAAAGTTGCAACCCAACATCCCGACGGAATTGTTGCTTGCTATATATAACTGCATCAAGGCAAAACAAATCAAGTACATTCGTCTAACAGGGATATATAATTGGTTATTGTAAGTACATCAAGGCAAAACAAATCAAGTACATATGGTCGAGGGATTATGAATTTTTAGAAAATCTACTGATACGGTATATGTATGAAATATAACTGTGAACCTACATATAATTTTGGTTATCACAAGCCAGTACATCTAGTAGTTGCTAGTTATGACGTCCATGCATGATTCATAAACACGTCATGATCTCGTCACATTCATGTTATTTCTAGGCTACCAAGATGACATCAGGCTGTACGGCAACGTACGAGCTGGTTAGCCAGTAGGCAGCTATCGCTGTTAACATGTTTGCACAGAAGACGTTAAAACGTACGAGCTGGTTAGCCAGAAGGACGGCCCATGGTCGCTGCTTAGTCCCAAGTCTGCAATTGTGCATCACTTAACTCTTCTAAGAAAGCAAGTCGTTTACTAGTGTAGACACCCGCTGGCTGTTCGCCTGTTCCTAGCTAGCAATCAAGCAAAAAAAGAACTAGGGGTGGCAACGGGACCTCATTTCCTATTCTCAGCAGAAAATTTCTCTATTAGGGGATGAGAATGGGAGGAACTCTTTCCTGCAAGGTTGTAAATAGAAAAAATAAACATCCCTTGTCGAGTGAAGCGGGTGTGGGCTCGAAGATTTTCCATCTCCGCAGGGTCCGTAATGGATCCAAAACTCTGTCACACATAATTCTTTACCACTACCTCACCCTATTTTATGCCTGGACATCCCTTCCAGCCTAAATTCAGCCCATTCAATATACTCATTGCCCACTAACCCTAAATCTTACTACAACACTCGTCTTCTCCCATCAAAACTCTACCGTCACCACGCCGTGCTCTTTCTGGTTGTCTCTCCCTCCCTTCTTTCCTCCCATGCTAGCCACCGGCCGCTTCAATTTCCCCTCTTGATTCCCGAAGTCGTCCCTCTCTAGACTCTCCTACCTTCTTCACTTCTCTCCTATATCCACTGGTGGCACCGTGAATCGATAACTCCTTGAGGGACAAAGCACGGATACACGGCAAGAACACTGCGTAGCCATGGTCAATGTCTTGTGGACAGGCCGGTGATTCCTTCCTCCAATCCTCCTTGGTTGCGTCGACTCTGGTCCTCCTTGGGTGCGTCCGTAGGATAGGTCGAGCAGACGAGCAGGGATGGGGACCTGTTGGGTCTCCATGACCCCAACAAGGACAGGTACAGGACCCCCGAGGATTGGCTACGTTGCCACCCCTAGATGGAACACGGTCTCTCTCTCATGAAAGATAACTGGTAGTGTTCTCTTGATGCGCCCGCGTATACTCTATTTGTTCACTTGTGTCGGTTTGAGGCATAGTCAGTTCACCGGGAGGATCGACTTCACACTTCTTGCACAAAGAGTATCTATGCTATGGAACTCTTTTTTTCCTGAGAAAATTACAAAATCACTCTTGGAAGTTGCGATGACTTATGATACGTTGAAAATTACTTTTTTGTCCCCGAAAGTTGCTGTCCTTTGTACCACAGCCCAAAAATGTTTAATGTTGCTCTTAAATGCTGGCGTTGATGTCTTGATGGCCATTAAATATAGAGATGTATGTCAGATCGTTGTTAAATGCTTACATGTAAACCCACACACATATTATGAGATAAATATTTCAAAAAAATGAATTTTCCACTATTTAAATAGTAAAAAGTCTATTTTACACCATAAAATACAGTGCTTCGTCCACTTTACCCTCTGGACTATGAAACCAGGTATTCTACCCCCACGAAACCCAAAAAAAGTGTAAATAACACCACACAGTGATTTTGAGATAGTTTTACCCACGTGGCGAGTGAGATGGATGCCAATTCACAAATACAGCAGAAAAAATGTGGGGTCGGATTGTAAGCCTCTTTCGCCCATCATCTTCCTCTCCAATCCCCTTTCTCCCCATCTTTACCTCTTCTTTCTCTCCCCACGGATGGTACTCATTGTACAACGCTGAAGTGCTGGCGTCTTTGAGGTTGATGGACTAAATTGGCAAAACCACCTTTTAAAACCACCCTAGGGGTATTTTTACCAGTTTTTAGATTTTGCTGGATAGAATACCTCGTTTTATAGTTCAGAGGGTTATGTAGACGAAGCATGATAGTTTAAGGTGTAAAGTAGATATTTTCTTTTAAAAAAAACAATTTTGAAGTATTCCTTTTAAAAATTTGACTTCAAAATAAATATTTCAAAAAAATTATAAAATTCAATTTTGGGAATGAAACGATTTAGGATATTGTCGGGAATTGAATTACGGCCCATTGCCATGGCCCGCTCCCTGACGGCCCAATCGGACAGCCTACCAGGGCCCAGTTCCCTGGGAGGTTCTATCAGGCCCATGAGCATCCTGCCGAACAGCCTCTGAGTTGGCACGGTGCGTAGTGGCCTAGGATTCCTGTTTGAGTCCGGCTCGAACAGAGTTCTGCGCGGCTACGTGAAGACCCGGACGTTGGTTTCCCGGATTGGATTGGAGGTCGTGATCCCCAAGATTAGGAGATTACCTTACCTACTGTAGGACGTATTTGGCATGGTACGAGTTCGTTACGTATTCGTAGTTAGCCCGGCCCGATATTTCTCGGTAGGTCGGTTTGCTCCGCACTATATAAACAGGGCCCCTAAGGCGTTTAGGAGGACCTGGCTGGAGTCTTCATCCCTGACTTAGAGCTCTAGCGCCTTAGCACTTCGCATACACCATAATCTCGCCGAGACTTGTTCGTCTCGACGAGCCACCTCTTGTATTTCATCTTTGATATATAAGAAAGGCTGGACGTAGGGCTATTATCTCTCCCGAGAGGCCTGAACCAGGATAAAAACCCCTGCCTCCTGTTCGTTGCTGTTCGCATTGTTTGGCGTGTCTCCTATCTCAATCTTCAAGAACCTTAGCGACTTGAGATCGATATCTCAACCGTCGACAGCTGGCGCCGTCCGTGGGGAGACGCAGATCGAACATGTCGAACTCTGTCAGCGACCAGGAGATTCTCCCTGAGGACCACGACTCAGAAGGGCAGGATGTCTCTTCCCCTGCCAGATCGGATCGATCCCTTCGATCTTGATCGCCTCCCAGATCTGGTCCCCGCAACGAGCTCCGTGCTCAGGGGCTGGATCTC
>SPJY01001069.1:706538-768550 GCA_005191435.1 Raddia distichophylla | reverse complement strand
CAAGGAAGGTGTTCCAGCGGCTCGAGGACGAGCCGGTTCGTCTGTCTTGCTGCTCCCGCGCTTGGCGGCGGAGGAAGCGAAGCTTCGGACTGCAGTCACCGTCCGTCTCTTCTTGCTAGAACTTTGCCCACGAGACGCCAAACAAGTTGGGAGAAAGGGAAGCTGAAGCTGAGAAGCGAAGGGAAACAAGAGACCGGGCCATCACCCCTAACGAAAAGCTAGATGGGCCGGGGAAGAAACACTGCGACGTGTCTGTCTGATAGGAACAGTTTTTGCGGGGACATCGGGTGGGTCGAGGTCGAGGGCCTCCGTCTTTCGTCACCGCTCATGGGCCTCATTGGACCGACAAAAGGGCCTGTCTAGAGTTTGTGTGTGTCCATTTTTATAATCCTTTGCCGCCAGTCTAAACCATTCATTGGGTTAGATGGGAGAACCGCCGACTCGTAAAGGGAAGGTACTAACAGGTACCACTACTCCATCCACCCACGCGGAAGCAGGGTAACAATTACATCTGCTCGTGGGTAGTCCGGCTCGACTTATCCGAAAAAACCCGACCCGATCCGACCAGTGCATCAAGTCGGGCCGGGCCTCGATTTAAAGCCTGACCATCGGGTTGGGTCGGGTTCGGGGTCGAAAAAATTACAAAATCAGCCGTACGGGTTAGTGTTTTTGGGTTTCGGGTCAGGTTCGGGCCCAGATTTGTGACTTGATGCATCGAGTCGAGTCGGGCCAGTTGATTTTTTGTCGGGTTTTAAAAAACTGACCTGAATCCGTCTGAAACCGACAAATGATCAGGTCTAGTAATAGTCCTTTTCTCTTGCTTCCGTGCCTCTCTAATCATGGAGGTAAGTCCTCTACTTTCTTCATTGATGCCACCCATCGGCATAATTTCGTCCCACGCCCGCCCACATTTGTACATCAGTGCCCGGGTGTCCGTCGCAATTTCCGCATTCGGGAGCCTCCTGCACGATCACGCTATAGCCAAGTCATGCACGTTGCCCACACACTTCCGCCACCATGCTAATCAGTTGTGTGACCAACATGGTGAGAGAGAAGAGAGATAGAGAACAACGCTTATTTGCAAATGCCACAAGTATTCTTTATCTTGCACCTCATGATGTACCTGGCACTTCATAGTACCTTCCGAAGGACACTAAAAAGCCTTAAAAGATTACAACAATAGAAAAAACTACTACAGCACAACTTCACCTATAGCATCAATACATATTAGAAGCAAATAATAAAATCAACTTGCATTACTCTTTACGGATGAAGTATTTGTAGAATACGTAGTATAGTGGTTGTACTAGCAATGTCACACTAGGAATCCTATGCATGTTTTGAGAAGTATGCTTTTCTCTAATACTATGCCTTTGTACGTTGACCACATCTGCTAATCGACAAAAATCATCTGATGTGGTTGTGAGGAAGAACTTTGTACAACAACCTAGCAAAACTCCCATGATATATATATAAGTGGGTATCTAGATCATGGCCTGACCTAATAGTCGGGTGGAGATTGGGTCTGGTCCTGCTTCCAACCGAGTCAGATCTAGGCCAGCCCCTGGCTTGACTCAACCACCAAGACATCTTTGTCTGACGTAAATAAGACATGTGTGGCTTATTTACGTAGGCCAAGCTAACGTAAACAAGGATAGCAGGCCCCCTTTGGGGCCTAAGTGTTGATCACATGTATGCCGGCACAAATAGCTTTATTTATGTCGGTACACATATGTAATCTGACGTAAATATAGTTTTGTTTGCATCGGTTTTTTTATACCAACGGAAACAATTTGATTGACGTTAACATTTCAAATTCCTGTAGTAAAACTGTCAACTCCAATGTTCCCAGCGTGATAAAAAATTAAAATTGTACTGTATTTCAATTGGTCTGTACGAAATATATGCGTGCGCCCTAGCGTGCGTAGCCTGCACCCATGGTCCAGAACCTAGCTGGCTTACACGGAGAAGCAGCCATGGATACATTTGCAGCTTGGCATGGAACGTGGTCCTCGTGAATCTATAGCAAGAGGAAGAAAGCTGCCTGCCTGCCCATGCAGCTAGGAATCAGGATGAGCTAGCGTCCATGCAGGAATCCGCGTCCGGGCTGATTCTTTGGGGAGATTGCCAGCGTCGACGACATTTCGCTCCCATAGAATCAAATTATTTGCCTGGCCAATGGCCATCGCGATCGATCAATCGTTCCACTGTGGTACGTGTGTGTTTGCAAGCCAGCCACACGTCATGTAGATTCATGCGTTATGCACGTATCCCGGCCTCTGCAACCTTTGTTGAAGTAACCATGCATGCATGCAGCCATGCAGGCTCCAAATCGCATTCGCATGGCCATTGCAATGGCTGGCTCATCGTGGCATCGTGCTATTCTCCCTAGAGCACATTTTTGCCATGAGGAATTCTTGGGGACTGGATCCCGCCTGACGGGATTGTCCCCACGCGCGCGCTGTGCAGAGGAGGAAGAAGGGAGGAGGAAGGAGGAAGAAGGAGGAGGGAGGAGGGAGGAGGAAGAAGAAGGCCTACCTCGTCGCCGTCAATCTCGCCACCGGCCGTTCGAGTTAGGGTTTGGGGTGGGGTTTGGGTTTAGATTTGGCCTGCGGGTAGGTGGCGGCACGGCAGTGGGTAGGGTTTGTCGTTCGTCGGGGCGGCGGCGGAGGCAGCGGTGGCGCTGCCGGAGCCGGGGGATGGGGCGAAGGCAGTCGGCCGGAAGTGGAGGGGGGAACGCACCTCATCCCCTCGGGTTAGGGTGGGCGGCGACGGCGCGGCGGCGGGAGGCTGGGGCGGCAGAGCGGTCAGTGGCAAGGGCGCCGCCGGGCGGGGCAAAGGATGGAGGCGGCCGAGGGTGGGGGAGGTGCGCAGAGCACCGTCGGGACAGAGGAAGAAGGCGGTAGGGGAAGGGGAGCGGGCGCGAGTTCGAGAGAGAGCGAGCGAGTGAGTGGGAGCCGAGGCGGAGAGAGCGCGACCGAGTGAGGGGCGTGGGGAACACGTGGAGCGGGGGTGGCGTGGGGGAATGATCCCGTTGGCCGACGGGATGCCATCCACTAGTTCCTTACGAAGTCTCCGCGAACAAACTAGGCAGTGTACGCACGCCATACAAATTAAGCTTATATCGAAACTAACTTGTTCGATTAGTTTGATCGAACCAAATAATATAACGTAGCAGAATCATGCATTAATTACATAAAAAAAAAGTGATCGGAATCTTGTGCCACTATATATCCCATATTCACACTCACAAAACACACATCTCACCAAATTCTAAGTCAAGTTCATCTTGTTCATCATATATAAAAGCACGTCGAATGGGTTCTAACCTAGAACGTCATAGTAAAATAACAAATAAATTATAGAGTAAATTACAAATAAATAGTGAAAAGCATATATATGTGAACAGTAGCTTTAGGTTTGAATGCTATTGCCGATGGCCTATATATCATCCTGGTTCACTCATACACGACATCCCATACAGGTTTCAATCTAATTAACGCCGGCCGCCGAGCGCAAGGAATAGCACGTACTGCAGGCCGAGTGGAATGTTCAGACTTGAAAGATAACCAAATTGTGTGTACATGTCGCCGGACGGTTGCAGTATTCATTCGACCGGACAAGAATTTCGGCAGTCAACCGAGTCACGAGGACGCGTAATGTTCAAACACAATTTAGCTAGTGGAGCTTCACTCCTACCATTGCATGCCATGCATGAACGTCACAAGGATTCAACGTTATAGCTACCGCACTGTTGACCGCGGCAGCGCGCCGTCCCGGGGTTGTTGCGTTTGTCTCGTCCGCCTCCCTATTAATATGTGCTCGGCACGAAAACCCTATATATATATGTACACACGCACGTACACAACGAAACTGCGCACACACATACACTTGTGTCATCGATCGTCAACTGAGCACACACACATACACTTGTCTCATCGTCGTCGATCTGAGCCATTTGAGTAGCTCTATCAATGGAGGTGACTGTGGAGATCACTCGTAGCGAGATGGTGATGCCGGCGGTGCCGGGCGGCGGTGGGAGGAAGGTGCCGCTCACCGTGTTCGACCGCGCCTCCACCGACGGCTACATCCCGGCTGTCTTCGCATGGAACGCGCCGGCGGCGCCGGACAACGGGGCGATCATGGCCGGCCTCGCCGCCGCCGTCTCCAGGTTCCCGCACCTCGCCGGGAGGTTCGCCGTCGATGAGCAGGGGAGCAAGTGCTTCCACCTCAACGACGCCGGGGTGCTCGTGCTGGAGGCTGCCGCCGACGCCGACCTCGCCGACGCACTCTCGCACGACGTGCCCGCCCACATCAACGAGCTGTACCCCAAGGCCCACAAGGTAAGTACAGAAATGAGGCTATGCATGAGTGTTAATTGTACACGCGGGTTTGTCGGTGACACGACACGTATGAATTAATGTTTGAAACATCGTATAACTTCGTATAATGTATGCTATACGAAGTTATTACGGGGAGGTGCGCGGAGCACCGGCGGCGGGGGAAGGGGAGCGGGCACGAGTTCGAGAGAGAGCGAGCGAGTGAGTGGGAGCCGAGGCGGAGAGAGCGCGACCGAGTGAGGGGCGTGGGGAACACGTGGAGCGGGGGTGGCGTGGGGGAATGATCCCGTTGGCCGACGGGATGCCATCCACTAGTTCCTTACGAAGTCTCCGCGAACAAACTAGGCAGTGTACGCACGCCATACAAATTAAGCTTATATCGAAACTAACTTGTTCGATTAGTTTGATCGAACCAAATAATATAACGTAGCAGAATCATGCATTAATTACATAAAAAAAAAGTGATCGGAATCTTGTGCCACTATATATCCCATATTCACACTCACAAAACACACATCTCACCAAATTCTAAGTCAAGTTCATCTTGTTCATCATATATAAAAGCACGTCGAATGGGTTCTAACCTAGAACGTCATAGTAAAATAACAAATAAATTATAGAGTAAATTACAAATAAATAGTGAAAAGCATATATATGTGAACAGTAGCTTTAGGTTTGAATGCTATTGCCGATGGCCTATATATCATCCTGGTTCACTCATACACGACATCCCATACAGGTTTCAATCTAATTAACGCCGGCCGCCGAGCGCAAGGAATAGCACGTACTGCAGGCCGAGTGGAATGTTCAGACTTGAAAGATAACCAAATTGTGTGTACATGTCGCCGGACGGTTGCAGTATTCATTCGACCGGACAAGAATTTCGGCAGTCAACCGAGTCACGAGGACGCGTAATGTTCAAACACAATTTAGCTAGTGGAGCTTCACTCCTACCATTGCATGCCATGCATGAACGTCACAAGGATTCAACGTTATAGCTACCGCACTGTTGACCGCGGCAGCGCGCCGTCCCGGGGTTGTTGCGTTTGTCTCGTCCGCCTCCCTATTAATATGTGCTCGGCACGAAAACCCTATATATATATGTACACACGCACGTACACAACGAAACTGCGCACACACATACACTTGTGTCATCGATCGTCAACTGAGCACACACACATACACTTGTCTCATCGTCGTCGATCTGAGCCATTTGAGTAGCTCTATCAATGGAGGTGACTGTGGAGATCACTCGTAGCGAGATGGTGATGCCGGCGGTGCCGGGCGGCGGTGGGAGGAAGGTGCCGCTCACCGTGTTCGACCGCGCCTCCACCGACGGCTACATCCCGGCTGTCTTCGCATGGAACGCGCCGGCGGCGCCGGACAACGGGGCGATCATGGCCGGCCTCGCCGCCGCCGTCTCCAGGTTCCCGCACCTCGCCGGGAGGTTCGCCGTCGATGAGCAGGGGAGCAAGTGCTTCCACCTCAACGACGCCGGGGTGCTCGTGCTGGAGGCTGCCGCCGACGCCGACCTCGCCGACGCACTCTCGCACGACGTGCCCGCCCACATCAACGAGCTGTACCCCAAGGCCCACAAGGTAAGTACAGAAATGAGGCTATGCATGAGTGTTAATTGTACACGCGGGTTTGTCGGTGACACGACACGTATGAATTAATGTTTGAAACAATCGAACACGTACCCACACACGTACTTATGTCCAATCATAGATGGCTTTGGTGAATGCGTACGTACGCGGTACGCCGCATCAACTGTTAAGCTTTCGCGGTTTGCCATGGTTTTGACACGCTTGGTTGCATACAGGAACGCGCGGGCGAGCCGCTGCTGCAGGTGCAGCTCACCCGGTACGCGTGCGGCGGGCTGGTGATCGGCACCGCCTGCCACCACCAGGTCGCCGACGGCCAGTCGATGAGCGTCTTCTACACCGCGTGGGCCGCGGCCGTGCGCACCGACTCGGCCGCCCTCCCGTCGCCGTTCGTCAACCGCGCGGCCACCGCCGTGCCCCGCAGCCCGCCTGCGCCAGCGTTCGACCACCGGAACATCGAGTTCAAGGGCGAGCACAGCCGCAGCCACTCCTACGCCGTCGTTCCCATGGACAGGATCAAGAACCTCGTCGTCAACTTCCCGGACGAGTTCGTCGCCGGCCTCAAGGCTCGCGTCGGCGCGCGGTGCAGCACGTTCCAGTGCCTCCTGGCTCACGCGTGGAAGAAGGTCACGGCTGCGAGGGACCTTTCTCCGGAGGATTTCACGCAGGTGAGGGTGGCCGTGAACTGCCGCGGCCGCGCCAAGCCGGGCGTGCCCATGGACTTCTTCGGGAACATGGTGCTCTGGGCGTTCCCGAGGATGCAGGTCCGGGACCTCCTGTCCTGCAGCTACGCCGCGGCGGTCGGCGCCATCCGCGACGCCGTGGCGCGCATCGACGACGAGTACATCCAGTCGTTCGTGGACTTCGGCGAGGCGGCGCGCGGCGAGGAGCTCGAGTCGACGGCGGCGTACCCGGGCGTGGTGTTCAGCCCGGACCTGGAGGTGGACAGCTGGCTGGGGTTCCGGTTCCACGACCTCGACTTCGGCGGCGGGCCGCCGTGCGCGTTCCTGCCCCCGGACCTGCCCATCGAGGGGCTCATGGTCTTCGTGCCGTCGTGCGCAGCAAAGGGAGGCTTCGATCTGTTCATGTCTCTCGACGTCGACCATGTGGATGCCTTCAAGCAGATCTGCTACTCCATGGACTGATCCATCCGACAGTTCATATCAGTACGTGTACGTGCGAGGGCAAAAATAACGCACGTGCCTGCATGGTGCGGTGCAGCGTTCTTCCTTGCATAATATCCAGCACAGTATACATCTAGCATAATCTTAACAGTTCTATTAAGGCATACGGTTTATTGTTCTTACCGGCACGTACGAGTGACGCTTAGCAAATCTGTTTGCATTTTACAAGGTGTAAGTACGTCTATATCTTAACATGTACGAGATATATGTATAAAAAAAAGCCCTTCAGAGTAAAAATGAAAGAATATTATACCATTATTTTTGCTAATCATCGGATAACTAGACTTATTTATGTCCCAATGCTAGATAGATATATAGATATAGATAGATGCTTCCATTGTATATATCTTTTATACACACTATGAAGGTGTCCGATCTACGATATCGTAGATCGATCTATAAAATCGATTGAGAGATAAATAAGTTTCAGTTATCTGATATCAAATCGGTACTTATAGCTATACATGTGTGTGTCCACTACGTACGTACCTAGCTGAGTGCATGTGCTAATTTGATTTAAATTAAGAAAACGATCAATAATGCCATGTCACATTGGTGCTATCACTATAGGAAACGAGGGCTATATTGGCGGCCAAAATATTTGTGCCGGCGGCACAAATATTAACGACAAACAATCTCGACGGCCCATAAAACAACTGATGACAAACATATGGCAGGGAGGGCTTTGTCATCGGCCGACATATGTCATGCTTCCGACATAAGTCTACCAAAAATATATATGTCGTCGGCCCACGCCAATGCTGCCAACATTGTGGTACACCTTAATGGCACCTTAACGGCTCAGACGGTAGGAGCCCAGGTTGGTCCCGCTTGGCAGACATAAGTATCTCTCTGTCATGTGTAACCAATCTGGACGTCCATCATACCTTGGCACATGGGATCCATAGTGTTGGCGGCCAACATAATCCCGCCGACATAGACTCTCCCAAAAAAAAAAACAAGGGCGCGGTTGGGGCTCGAACTCATGCCATGGAGGGTGAGCCCGCGCCACGCCGCACGCTTCTAGCCAAGTGGGAGGAATAGTTTTAGTCAAATTATACCTCCCACACAACCATTATATGTTTTAGGAACGAGCTGTGTCGGTGGTCCTTCAGCTACCGCCGACATAGAGAACTATGTGCCGACGGTTCTACCTTTGGCCGTAGACACACCTCCTTCCCTCCCTCGTCCCCGACCCTTTCCATGGTGTTGTTGCCTCCCTCCCGTCATTGTTATGGTTCCGACATGGTTTTACTGCATGCACAACATATTGTAGCTGATTACTCACTCTTCGATTGCGATGAGTTGCATCGACACTCAAGTTCTTTCGAAATGGGACGTGTTAGATTCGAAGTTCCTCTGCACAAGATGATATAACGTTTGGCATTTCAATGTAACTTCTGTCGACGATGAAACTTCGGGCAATCGAAGACCGAGGAATGGCCAATAATATGTTGAGCATGCCTACAACCTTGCATTGACCATAGCTATGATGTGATCGACCCGTTTACATGATGGGAAATGGTCGGGATGGGGGGGGGTGGAGGGTGGGGGAAGCATCTGTGTCGTCGGCCAGAAGAAGGACCAGCAACACTGATTTCTCTGTGTCAGTGGCCGACAATAAAACCGCCGACAGAAATGCATCTGTCTCAGTGGCTTTTCGTGTGGCCATTGACACGTCTGCTTCTCCCAACCGACCATTTCCGTGGAGTCGCTGCCTTCCTGTCGTCATTGCTATGGTCCCGTTATGGTTTTGCTACATGCACAATATATTATAGCTGATTCCTCGCTCTTCGATTGGGACGAGTTGCATCGACGTCATAAGTTCCTTTGAAACTCTATGTGCCATTCCAGCTTCGAAGTTACTCTGCACAAGGTGATACAATGCTTGTGATTTCAAAGGAACTTGTGTTGACGATGAAACTCCGAGCAACCGAAGACCGAGGAATGACCATTAATATGTTTAGCATGCCTTAAAACCATGCAACGACCGTAGCAATGTTGTGATCAACCCGTTTATGCGATGGGAAATGGTCTGGGTGAGGGGGGCGAAGCATCTGTGTTGGCGGCTAGTTTTTATTCCGCTGACACTGCTTTCTCTGTGTTGGCGGCCTCTATGGGCCACCGACACAAACCTTGATGAAAATAGAAAAATGTTGCGCAGGAGGATAGTTTGACTACCAGCGTGCGGCGCGGTCTCACCCCCACGCCGCAGGTTTGAGCCCCGCATGTGCCCCCTGTTTTTCATTTTTTGGGTGAATCTGTGTCGGCGGCATTAGGGTGGCCGTCGACACATGTCCTCTGATGAGTACCAGTTAGGGCGTGCGCTCAAAGCCCCACGCCGCCGCAGCTACCGACCCGCAATGCGCCCTCCCACCTTGTCCCTCCCTCCGCTGCCGACGTTCCACGCCGCCACCGCCCCTCCTCCCTCTGTAGTGTCGCCGCCTCCCGCTCTGCCCCCTGCACCCACGCCGCCGCCTCCCGCACCACTCCTCCTCCCACCCCCGTGTCGCCAACCCGCGTCACGCAGCCCTCTACTCCCTCACCCACGCCATCGCCTCCACCCCACACCGTCGTCTTCTTCGTCGCCGCGCCGCGCCGCCCCTCCTCCCTCCCTGCGTCGCGCCGCCCCCTCTTTCCTTACCAGCGTTGCCGCCTCCACCCCACGCCGCCATCTTCTCTCCCCGCCCTGCCACCTCCCACGCTACCCCTCCTCCATCCCCGCATCGCGTCGCGCCCGTCCTCCCTCTCCCTCAACATCGGCACCACCCCCTGCCGCCGACTTGTCCCAACCTGGGCGGTCTCCACTCTCGTGCCTTCGTCTCCACGCAACATCTACGCATCGTGCAAGTATGGCCGCTTTTTTATTGTTGTTGTTGTGTTGTCGGTTTTTCGTGAAACAACGACTTAGTAGATGTATTTAATTAGCGTAAATATAATTTGTAGGAACTTGCAGTACGCTTAGGGCTTAAGCGGTAATATAATTTGTGCCAGTTCATTGCATGTGTAATGTGAACCGAGCCAGAGTCAAACCCACAATTTCGTAAGGAACTCGGACTGTGATTCGTTGTGTTCCACGATGAGAGGGACGGAGCTCTCAAGCTGTCCACATTTTGGACAGCCACAGATTTGCGTTTGATTATGGTGGTCATGACCACGGGGTGCAAGGGTCGAATTTTCGATGGCATAGCCCTGTCGTTCTCCTAGTTCATAACATAAGCGGTACGTCGTACTAGTCATTACTGGGGGGATTGCAGGGGTATGCTGCTGGAATTCCGACCTGCGCACCCTCGTGCCACAACCACCGTACTCAAGCACACATCCGTGTGGGTGGGTAATCCCTCCTATTTAGCTAGGTATGAACCATCTAAACCTGAGTTTTGAATGCATGCATGGACGTTACATAGTAAGCCATGGAAGAACGACGGTGGATGTACGACGAGTGGATGAAATTTGGACGGCACACGGATGAGTGGATCGACAAGGCTGATGCTTTTGTGGAAGATACTTTCCGAAGATTTCCCAATCCTAATGCAGCGGTCGTGCCATGTCCCTACGACATGCTCGAGCACCAAGAAGAGGACGAAGAGGATTACTAGCGAGCACCTCTGTAGGCATTTCTTCAAGCCTAACTACTTTGTATGGGTATATCATGGCGAGAGGAAGCGTCCGACATCGGTGTGTAGCCGTACGATCTCTCCCCGAGGAAGAGTCCAAGCCATTTGCCCAACAATTCGATAATCTTCTTGGCTCTGCCAAGTTGCCATTGCATGAGCATACCAATGTGAGAATGCTCTCGGCTATGTCACGTATATTTGCAATGAAGAGCAAGTACAACCTATCCACCAATTGCTTCAATGACCTTTGCAAACTGCTGGATAGTCTTCTTCCGAGTGGATACAAGATGACTCCAAATCTGTACGAGTCGAAAAAGTTTCTTAGAGTGTTAGGCATGCCGTATGAGAGGATAGACTATTGACCAAAGTTCTGCATGCTTTACTGAAAGGCTGATTCTGAGCTGAGTTATTGTATGCATTGCGATAAAAGTCGTTATGTGGAAGTCCAAGTCGACGGCTACACACATGAGGTGGCATAAAGAGGGCACACGTGGAAAGGACCGCGTGATGATTCATCCATCATATGTAGAAGCTTGGAGACACTTTGACCAGCAACACCCTGAATTCGCTGCCGAGCTTAGAAATATGCGCATCGGGCTATCCACCAATGGGTTCACACCATTCAATATGACTGGGCACTCATACTCATGTTTCTTGGTGTTTGCTATCCCGTACAACCTCCAGCCTCAACTCTGCATGAAAGAAGAGTACATATTACTTTGTGTTATCATACCCGGGTCTAAATCTTCTGGAAAACATTTAGACCTATTCATGCAATCACTCGTAGAAGAGCTGAACGACCTATGTACCAAAGAAGTGTTGACACATGATAGATACAATGGCCATAACTTTAGGATGTGAGCCGCATATCTATGGTCCATATATGATTTTTCGACATATGACATGTTCTTTGGGTGTATCACGCATGGAAAGTTCTCGTGCCCTAAATGCCTATGCAACACTGATGCATTCACACTTAGAAAAGGGGGCAAGGCTTTTTGGTTCGACTGTCAACGTTGTTTCCTGAAGCTAAACCATCCATTTAAAAAGTAAAGAAACGCATTTCGTAAAGTCAGAATTGTGACGAAGCAAGGGCCACCAGAACGGTTTAAGGTGCAGTTTATCATCGAATGGCATGACCGTTTAGCAGACAATGGGTATGAGGAGTACTATGGTAAGGAGCACCATTGATCTCATAACTGTAGCATGTACAACCTACCTTACGCAACATACTTGAAGTAGCCTCACAACCTCGACGTGATGCACCAATAAAAAATGTCTGAGGCAGTCGCCAACACAAATTGGGACATCACATAAATACTAGGGATAAAAAAATGCTTGGGAGGACTGCGCTTTGATATGTGATCGGCTAAAGATGAACCTCCACCAGAATGGGATGAAACCTAGAGTAATGTATTGTGTTACACGTGGGCAAGTAAGGCAGATTATAGTCTGGATGAAGGAAAATATGAAATTCCTAGATGGTTACGCGGTGAGCCTTCGTCATACCGTTAGTATAGAGCAATGCAACTTAAATGAAATGAAGGCCCATGACTACAAAGTCTTCAATGAGCATTTGTTTCCCACCGTGTGGCGTGGATACGTTGACGACGCTATTTGAATCACATTGTCATAGCTTAGTTTCTTCTATCGAGAGTTGTGTGCAAAAGAGATATCAGCATTGAGGATAGAGGAATTGAAGAAAGAGATTGTTGTGCTTGTGACAAATCTCGAGAAAATTTTTGTTCCCGGGTTTTTGAATTGCATGTAACATCTACTAGCGTATCTACCATATGAAGCAAAAGTTAGGGGGCCGACACAGTTCAGATGGATGTATCATGTGGAACGCATTATAAAAAGTGTGAGTGAAGGCCGGTGAAGAACAAAGCATGAGTCGAAAATAGTATTGCCGAAGCTTGGCTAACTCAGGAGATCGCCTACTTTACGAACATGTAATTTGCGATAAAGAACAAGATCCATGTCCCACAACTGAGTTATATGAAGGCAGGTCGTAGAATTACTTCTAACCTTGAGGTGTTCCATGACCAAGCTGGATGCAATGTTGGCAAAAACACAACACGTGACTTTGATGAAGCGGAAAATGGTGGACTCATGAGTTATGTCACAAACAACCTTGCTTGTCCAGACATAGAGTACTATGTTATCATTGAGGAGATTGTGGAAATATGTTATTAAGGCAACAACAATCTCTCGCTCGTGTTGTTTTGGTGCAGATGGTTCAATCCTATAAGTGGGGTGCGGCGTACTCCCGAATTACGACTAGCTGAAATCAATGATAAGAAGCTGTATCAAAATCCTGACATGTTCATTCTCCTTGAACAAGTCGAGTTGGTGTTCTATCTATCATACGCTCACTTGAATTACAAAAATTGGTGTATTGTCCATAAATGCCATCTAGTCGGTGGATTACTCGTCCTCACGGAAGAAGACTATGATCCTTGCACAGACGTGGAGCCATTCCAAGAACAAGAGTTATTAGGAGATTTGCATGTCGATATTGGTGATGTTATAAAACAAGCGGAAGAAGTGGAGGTAAAAAGTGGAGGAGCAAGAAGAAGAGGAAGAAGATAAGGAAGAGGAAGAGGAAGAGGAAGAGGAAGAATAAGAAGAAGAAAAATTCAAAGAGGAGGTGGAGGAGGAAGCCGAAGATATTAAGCCTATAAGTAGTAATGCTTCATATCTTTGTCATTTACTTTCTTATCTATTTATATTTGAAAGCTCCATTTTATATTTATGTCACTAGCAATGCTTCATTTTTTATGTCTATAAGTAGTAACTTTTTATGTATCTAATTGTTTTGTTTAAATCATATCCATCCATTTGTGTCGTTTAATTTGATTTGTACAGGATGGCTAGACCTTTGAAGAGGTAAGCAGGAAAGGCGCAGAAGCTCTGGGGAATAGGGGAAACAGGAGTGGAGAGCACAGAACAGACGAGCTAGGTGGGGGAGGACGCCGAGTTGGCGGCCACCGACCCACTGGAGGGGTCTAGTGACGAGGTGCTAACCCCCAACTTGCTGGTCGGGTCCGTGGAGGAGGTTATTGAAGACCCGAGCTAGGCGGCTACAGGAGGGTGAATAGACGTCACAAATTTTTGACGCTACCTTTTTCATCAAAACCCAAACAACTTGACAATTCTGTGTACCCATAGCATGCATGACTAAGAGTCATGGAATATGTGGGAATTTTTTCATTCACAATCCTGGTTGTCAAGTGTCCAAAAGAGAGGAATTAATTCAAACTTACTTTAGAAAAGAAGATCAAGACAAATGATTAAAGTGACTTTCAGAAAAGCAAAATTAGATTTGTTATCACTTGGAGGAGATGGATAGTGGCTTTCTGGTGCTCTTCAATTTTTGAAAATTTTTTTACCTATTACATAAAGAGAATTTCTTCATGACGGGATCCCGCCCTGAACACTTCCGAACGGGACAGCTCTTGGCCACACATTTTGGCACGAATCCCAACGCAACGCAGCATGTCTCCCGCCATCCCGCACCTTTTTTTTGAGAAATAGTATATGGCGGTATCCCGTCTCAAATTATCCTAACAGATAGCACGGTGCTGGGGTAAGACCTGTTTTCTCCTCACCTAGCCTGCGCTCCTCTCTTCCTGCCTCTCTCTCCTACCTGCAGCTCTAGATCTGAGGGGCATCCATGGCGAGTGCTCTTGCAGCTTCAGATCTGACGAGTGCTCCTCCTCCTCCACCTCCTCCTCTTTTTTCCCCGTCCATGGCAAAGGGCACCGTCCATGGCGAGTGTATTTTTCTCTTGTTTTAAATAAAGTATTTTTTTACTGAACGATACCATACGGTATCTAATATTTATTTAATTTATTTTTTGTGTTTTTTATTTATATTTGATACTCAACAATACTCGATTATACCTCTTATAATTGATATTGGATAATACCACCAACCTGATATGTTGATACTTCACGACACCTGACTTGATACTTGTTCGTGATATCATAGCTGATACTTGTTTTTGTGACATCTGATACCCCCTTATGATACCTTTTTGATACTAGACACCAGCTCTAATACTTGTTTGTGATATCTGATACCCTTTTCTTTATACTACCTCAGAAACTACACGACACCTGACTCGATACTTTAACATGATATCATATGCCATTTTTTAGATACCAGCTATCAGGACACCCACCACTTTGTTACCTACTCCCCTATATGAGATGATACTATAATTCTCAATGATATCACTAGCTTGATACTTTGATACTATGACCTTGACAATGCAATACATGAATGAAACCCCCATGATACTAAACTTGATGCCCTATGATACTCAACCATTTTTGACTAGATACCTCCAATGCTCTGGATACTCTTGACCGGCGATCCCGCAACATGATACCGAACCTGATACTCTCGCCCCGATACCTTGACATGATACTCTCGATCCGATACCATGACATGATACACCCAACCCGACGCCAAACCCGATATTCTTGACCTAATACTCGATGATACTTTTGATCCAATTCTTGATTTTTTCACCTGATAATCAATGATATCTCCAATAATCGACAATACCACTAACCTGATACCACTGATACTCGACACCTAGTACCGATACTTTTTGTTTGAGATATACCTCAATGATACCATGAAACTTGACTATACCACTAACCTGGTACCACCGATACTCAACATCCAGACCCGATACTTTGTTTGTGATATATCATACCCCTTTATGATACCTTTTTTTTCCCGATACCTCAATTTTTCCATGGAACTTAATGATACCACCAATTTGATACCAACAATACTCGACACCCCTGACCCGATATTATTTTTTGTGTTTTGTGATATATGATACCCTTATGATACCTTTTTTCCCGATACCTCAATGATACCTATTTTCCATGATACCCTGACATGATACACGCGACCCGACACCAAACTCATTATTCTTTGACCCGATACTCGATGATACTACTGATCTGATACTTGATTTTTTTCCCCATACTAGACGATACATCTGATCTGATACTTGATTTTTTGACCCCCAATAATTGATGGTACCTCCGATAATTGACAATACCACCGATACTCGACACCCAAACCTGATACTTTTATTTGTGATATATGATACCTTTTTTTGATACCTCAATGATACCATGAAACTCGATGATATCACCAACCTGATACAACTGATACTCGACACACAGACTGATACTTTGTTTATGTTATATGATCCCTTTTTTCAATACCTCAATGCTTCCATGAAACTCGACGATACCACCAACCTGATGCCATCGATACTCGAACACTTAGACCTACTCTCATACTAATACCTCTTTGATACTCAACAAGATACCTACTTTAGAAAGAAAAAAACAGCTCCAAGCCCGCCTGATGCAAAACGTGGAATACGTAAAGTTGAGTTGAGTTTTACTGTAGCAAATTTTGTTATTTTTATATAGCTTATATGTTGTAGTAATTTGAAATTTTTTTTTGTGGCTTTTAGTAGTTCTTCTGTAGATTGTAAAACTATTTTTTAATTAAGAGTAAATTGCACTTTTGCCCCTGGAAGTTGGACGAAAATCTAACTTGGCCCCCTAAACTTTGTTTTGTCTCACTTGGCCCCTGGAAGTTGTTTTTGGGTGCCACAAAGCCCCTAGAAGTTGGATCCCGTTGCAACACAACCCCTAGAAGTTGGCGCCGGCTGCGGAAAAAATTAGCCTGTGTGGAAACTTCATGGGGCCAAGTGAGACAAAACAAAGTTTAGGAGGCCAAGTGAGATTTTCGTCCAACTTCTGGGGGCAAAAGTGCAATTTACTCCTTAATTAACATTTTAGAACTTTAGGCCACTTTTTGAGGACTATCAATTATTGCTACAGTAAAACTTTACCCAACTTTACACTGAAAAGAACAAGGCTGACTGCCCGCTTTTGTCATTTTCCTGGTCCATTCGTTCGGATCGGGACGGAGCAGCGTCAACTTTTATATGATACTTATATTGATACTTTTGAATAAAAAAGTAATTTTAAAATTAAATTAGTAAGTTAGATCTTAGCTTTAGATTGATTTTACTTATTTTTGTTTTGTGTTGCATGGTGTTTGTGTGTTTTTAAACAGGAAAAATAAAAAAAATCAATTTCAGCATGCATACACGCATGATTTGATTAGCTGGTGTAAGACTAGCTAAATGCATGCATGCATATGGAAAGGAAGGAAGCTGGTGGGAACGTCCGTGCGCGTAGAAAGGCCTAATGTAGTTGTGTTTGTCTTTTTGTCGGTATCCTGTCCCGTACATAGGTTGCGGACAGGATACCGTGCTGTAGTCGATCCCTACATAATTAGCCATGAGCAACTCAGCCGAAAATCTCCTCAAAACTCTCTGTAGAAAAAAAAAGAAAATTCAAACAATACAAGATTCTTTCTGAAAAGCAAAATCAGATTGTCGAGAGTTTATTTCTACTTAGAGGAGATAGATGGTGGCTTTCTGATGGTCTTACATTTTTAGAATTTGTTTCCCTATTTAACAATGAGTTTTAAAGCACTGCTCTAAAATCTCCTCAAAATATGAAAAATTAAACACCACGAGCTATCAAGAACTTTAAACAGAAAGTTTGGCGCTCGGTTTTCACCTCATAGCTCTCAAACGGGAAACCAATGGACTTCAAATTTTTACCACAGATGGGTATGTGAGTCACACATCTGTTCCAACTAGAATCATCCCAAAATGAATTTTCTAGATTTGTCTAAAAATCTTTTACTGACTACTGAGTGAATAAAAGTTTATGGACAGATTAGCTACAAGTTAAGAACTTGATCTCTTGACTCTCATATGTTTGCAAAGTATGTATTAAATTATATTAGCAAACTCAAGGCATCATAAATCGCAATAACCAGCAAGAATTCATCCAAATTCATCTCAAAACAAGAGTTGCAAAAGGGAAAACGAAAATAAGAAACACTAGAAGCAAATCAATGCAAGATACTCATGTACAATTTCATTGCGTAAAAATGGGGATTACAAATCACACTCCATGTGGTCACAAACACTCTAAGTGCCACCCAAAACACACCCAACTCACCCTCTCTATTTCTGAAAATCTCAACACTCCCCCTTTCTGAAAATCTCAACACTCCCCCTTGATGAATATATTGACAAACCCTTGAAAAATATTTTGAAGTTTTTGAATTTGTCGAACAGGGCATGTTAGAAATGCCGAATCACGCTTGGAGCAAAATATAGGAACACATGTGTTCAAAATCTCCAAGTCATAAAAGTTACAGTTTCCCAAGAAATTCTCCCCCTATTTCAAGAAATGCATGTTGATGACTTTTTCAATTTTCCCTTTTGGCAATATAAACATTATGAAAGTGAGGGAACAAGCAAAAGGCATGATGCAAATGGAAGTCCTTGGGAGATTTGAAAATTATCCATTTGAACGTGAAGCACATGGTAAGGATGCTCTAAGCAACACGAATTAATTCAGTGCTCAATAGTTCAAAAGATGCTAGTAAATCGATTTTTCATATTGGAAGATGTAATTTAGAAAATCACAATTAAATATCACGGCATGAAAAGACATCAAGGCGGCTTCAATAGAACACCACACGCAACCTTTAAATCGAAGTAGCTTCAAATCAGCAGCTCAACAAACTAGCATTTTTTTTTCATTTTTTTAAAATATTTTGATGCATCCACAGATTCAAAAAGAGCAATTGATAGCTAGGCATATCCCAAGTACATTTTGCCCAAAAATGATGTGCAAGACGATCAATAAGAAAATAGAGAGTCGAAAAATCAAGTAAATGCAATTCGGCAAATCACAAAGAACTAGGTAAGAACAGATTCCACTCAAGCTCAGACTCACTCTCATCTGCCGCCTGCGACTTAAAAGGAAAGACAACTCTACAGCTCAGTAACTAGATATACAACACATACCCTGTCTACCCAGAGACCTATAAGACTGTGTGGTATCAAACTAGTCAGAGGAGAGAAGGAAGCCTATTACGCATGATAACAGCATAAGCACAAGATGAGAGGTCGATGCCACAGCACGCCAGAAGTCTAAGTGAAGAGTGCTGACAGTCTACAAAATATAACCAAACCTGAATGCAACCCAAATGCAATGCAGGGAAAGCGAAAAAATATATTACATATAGTACAAGTAGCCCAAGCTCCCCCTGACTATAAGCTAGCCAATCTCACAACCCCGAGCTCTCACTTGAGAGCTTCAAACCTAGCCTTGTCCACTGGCTTGGTGAAGATATTAGCCAATTGACGGTCGGTCTCAACGAACTGCAAAATTATATCACTCTTCTCCACATGGTCTCTAAGAAAGTGAAATCTCAGATCAATGTGCTTTGTTCTAGAGTGCTGCACTGGGTTTTTGGCAATGTTGATGGCAGAGGTGTTGTCACAGAGAAGTGTCACACTTGCTTGAACTAACTCAAAGTATTTCAAGGTAGAGCAGAGCCAAACAACATAACTGCAGCATGCAGCAGCGGCAACATACTTAGCCTCAGTAGTGGACTGTGCAACACTCGACTGCATTCTAGAGGAACAAGAGACAAGAGAAGTGCCACAAAAAATTGGCAGGTGCCAGAAGTGCTCTTCCTATCTATGTTACAGTCAGCAAAGTCTGCATTTGAGAAGGCTCTGAAAGATAGATAAGAGGCAGCAAAGAATCAGAGGCCAAAATCTATAGTCGCTCGGAGATAGAGGAAGATTCGCTTCACCGACTGAAGGTGAGACACTCTAGGTGAGGCCTGAAAGCAGGCACAAAGACAGATAGCGAACTAGATGTCCGGCCAGGAAGAGGTGAGATAAAGCAGGGAGCCTATCATGCTACGATACTCCTTCTGGTCGTCTGGCTCATAATTCCCATCGAGCCCTAAGGCAACAGTGGTTGCCATCAGAGTAGAGATCGTCTTGCTATCTGACATGGCAAACCGACTCAGCAGGTCTTTTATGTACTTACTCTGGTGAAGGAAGGTCTCCTCTGGTGATTGCTCGAACTGAAAGCCGAGAAAGAAATTGAGCTCCCCCATCATGCTCATCTAAAATTCTGAGCTCATCACCTCTGAGAACTCAGAAACAAAAGCAAAGGAGGAACCAAAAAAGATAATGTCGTCGACATACACTTGCACCAGAAGGAAATCGGAGCCAACCGTACGGGTAAACAAGGTCTGGTCTACCATACCCATTAGGAACCATTGCTTACCAGGTAGGTCTTAAGCCTCTCATACTAGGCCCTAGGTGCTTATTTTAACCCATATAGGGCCTTATCAAGTTTATATACATGATTAGGATACCTTGAATTCGCAAACCCTGTAGGTTGCTTCACATACACTTCCTCCTTAATATAACCATTCAGGAAAGCACTACGGACATCCATTTGATACAGTTTGAATCCATTGAATGTCATAAATGCTGATAAGATCCTGATGGAATCATGTCTAGCCGCAGGAGCTTTGGTCTCATCGAAGCCTATCCTATCGATCAACCAATCTAGACTTGTTTCTAACCACTACCCTATCCTTACTTTGCTTGTTTTCAATACCCATTTAGTACCTATTACATTATGTCCTGTAGCGCGTTCAACAAGGTACCATACTTTGTTCCTCTCAAAGTTCTCCAGCTATTCATGCATCACATTTACCCAATCAGGATCAGAAATTGCATGGGTGACGTTCTTCGGTTCAAAGTAATCAACGAAAGCAGTAGATAAACAAATGTGAGAAAGTCTAGACTTTGATTGGGTTAGCATCATCTCGTTTAAACCACCGATCATTTGTGCAGGGGGTGGTCTTTCTGGATGTGACGAGGAGCCCTAGAAATGGCCTCTACCTCGGGAGCAGAAAGGTAGGATTAGAGCCACCGGGCGAATCAAATTTTATAGGTGAGAACATAGAAGCATAAGGTGAGAGCTGAGTGGAATCAGAAGGTAAGGGATGAGACTGAGGAACATCACTGAAAACTGGAGGCGCCATCGGCGGAGCTAAGTCATGATTGGGTTCTAAAGAACCGTCATCTTCAATGATGTTCCTCTCAACAAAGATTGACTCAAAAGACAAGTCTGAACTTGAGATATCTTGACTTGCCCCCGGCATAGCCTCATCAAAGGTCACCTAGCAAGTCTCAATAACTCTCCGCCTCCCCCTATCTGAGATGCGGTAATTCACCGTAGAAGCTGTATACACAGGAAAAATGCCATCTGAAGATCGAGATTCAAATTTGTCTAAATTCCAAGCTTCATAATAAAGCACTTGGCTTACGGCCATATCGAAGTTTATGGGATGTGCGATGCAACTTGGACCTCAGAAACACCCTGTTATAAACATAGCAAATTGTAGAAACAACCTCAACCAGAAATTCCTAGAAGTAGAATATTCATTAAGCATAGTACTATCCATCTCTACCAAAGTGCAAATCTTCCTCTCCACAACGCCAATTTTGTTGGGCGACGTGCGGTGAAGAGAATTGATGCTAAACACCAGAATCAGAACAGAAACTTTTAAATTGTGCAATCTTGAACTCAGTGCCATTGTCTGAACAGATTGCGTGAAGTGCTCCTAGGAACTTAACAGAAAGCTTACGAATCAAGTAACAAAAATGGCCTAATGTTTGGTCTTTGTTCGCCATGAAGTAGACCCAAGAGTAGCGATGATTGTCATCGACAACAACTAGCACATACCACTTGCCACCCACAGACTGCACACAGGAGGGACCAACAGTGTCCATGTGAATCAATTGTCCAGGTGCATCAGTCATCACTAGGGTGACTGGTGGGTGAACAACGGCTACCATCTTCCTATGTCGGCAAGGAACACAAACTATATCATTGACCATCTTGAGTTTGGGCAAACCACGAATCAGGTCCTGGCTGTTAACTCTGGTCAAGTGATAAAAACCAGTGTGACCCAGTCTCCTATGCCAAAAGGAGGTGTCACGGGACTCTGAAGAAATCAAGCAGTGAGCAGAGCCAATAGAAAATCGGAAATTAATAGAAAAAACTCTCACAAATCTATGAACCCCGCAAACAAAACTCTCAGAAGAATAAAAAATGTAACTTTCATTTTGCTTAAAATGAACCTCAAAACCCTCATTAGTCAGAATGGAAAGTTAACACACAAAAATTTCTGAATAAGGTTTTCACCCCAGATCCTCCTGACGGGGTACTGAAGTGTCCATGTGTTAACTGTCATCTTTTTGCCCAGTGACAAAATCCGTTATAGCCAGCCACCTATGCAAATTGGGCTTCATGCCGAATTACCACACATGGTATGAACATGGTGAGTCACGGGCGATACATGTATCTGATGAAAATGATAATACTGATATAGTGGATGACATGATGGATGAGATGGTTCAGAACTTGGGTTGGCAATTTCAGAATGCTCCGGAGGATGAATCTGTGCGTCATGAGGATGTACCGATCATAGTAGCCGAGAAATTATTTAGCCTCTTAGATGTTTCAGATAAGCCTTTACATGAGGGCACTAAGGTGTCAGTCCTTTCGTTTCTGACTGTAACACCCCAATTTGGGGATTTCAACAAAATTTGTTAAAAATCAAATCTAACTTGAATGTAAACTCCATCTGAGAAGTGGGCCCCACACCACTGTAGGCCTCTCTCTCCTTTTCTCTGTTTCTCTCTCTCTCTCTCACTTCCCTGTCTCTTTCTCTCTCTGCCTAGCCGCGCCATGCCCTGGCACCGCCGCCGTCTAGCCTTTCCCACAGCCACGTCCTACTCTGTCTCACTGCATCGCCGTGCTAGCCGCGCCGCGCTTCCTGTCTCCGCACCACCCCCATAATTGCCGCGCCGCACGCGTCGCCTCACTGCTCCGTCCCCTGCTGCACCTTACCACGTCGCGCGCTGCCCAGTCCAATCGCCGCACCGCGCGTCCTGTCACTTCGCCATGCGCACCTTCCGACCAAGAGCACCACCAAGTGCTGCCAAAGTCGCCGGAGCCGTCGTATTGCCGGAATTTCTCGCCGACCCGAAACCCTTGGCGAGCATCTCTCCGTCGATATCTTCTTCCTCGGTTCGCTATTTTTCAATTCCTTCCGTCCTAAGAATCCTTAAGGCCTCACGAGTATTTCCCCTCAAATTTGGCTAGTGCGTGGCCGGAGATCGTCGCCGCCGTTGGCCTATTTCGGTGCCGCCGTGGAGCTCACGTCGACATGCCATTTCGAGCCTTATCTGAGCTCCTGCGTCTCTCGGTAAGCACCCACATCCCTCCCCGATGCTCTCCCACCATCCAATTTGGTCGTAGCCTTACCATAGCGCCGCCGCTGCTGTAGCTCGCCGCGCCGCCGTGTCCGATCGCCGCAGACCATGTAACTGGCACCGTTAGGAGCGCGCCATCGAGACGAACCCGTAGAGCCCAAGAACATCCAAAACGGTGGACCGTAGCTCCCGCAATCGCCATTTCTCTCCACGTGCTGTGTGCTGATCGGAGGTTGAAGACAGCTGACGTCATTATGACGTCAGCAGTTAGAGTGCAGTAAATTATAGGTTTTAGTATTTATTAATTAAAATAGCAAAACAGCTCCTAAATTCCTTAAAAAAATTACATAAAATACTAGATTTAATATTCATCATAGGAAAAATATAATTGTGCCCTTAACTTCTAGAAATTTCTATAAACAAATTAAAGTGGGTATTTTAAGGCCTTATTTATTAATTTAAAATGTAAATAAAGGGCATTTCTGAAAATATACAATATAGCCTTTTAAAATACTAGGTAGAACACCCTCATTGTAGTTGTCTTGGTCAGAGCCGTATGCTAGCAAAGTCGTTGTTTGACGTCGAGTGTGGTCGTCGTTTGATGCCGAACCGTTTATAGCCTTTTCCAGCGATTTAATCTTTTTTAATTCTAGAATTCGGTTTAGATTTATTTAAAATAGGAAATGGGCTTCCAAAAATCTGGAAAAATTAAGGTAAATACTAGAGACGACGATTGATTTTATAAAAATATAATCTTGGTCACTGTATTAGGGAATTTCGCACTGTTGGTTAAAATGGTAGGTTTTCCTTTATGGGAACAATAATATGATTAGAAGATAATTATTGATTATTTCAATTAGTGAATTGGACACCAAATAACCTTCAGAAAAGATATTGAATAAATATGTGCCTTAACAATTTTAAGGACACACTAAAATGCTTTTAGTACTCTAGTTAATCCATAGAAACATTTAATTGGCACTGATAATTAAATTTGTAAGGTTTTCTTATATTTAAATAGTTAATTTAACTCTAGGGAATCTGTTGGTTAGTTCCAATTATTGAATTTGACCACAACTGACTTCTAGAAATTATGGATGGATAAATGCTTTGATATTTCTGGAATAGTTTACTTTTGCGCATTATTTTAAATATAATCCTAAGGGTATTTTATTATTAAACATTAACCAATCATCTAGCCTTTTCCTTTAATAAATCCACCCATGAGATGCTGTGGGAAAATAAATTAATAAAGAACTATAGCCTAGGTTTATCACATTATTTAGGAGCCTTAGAATATCGTCAACAACGATAAACATTTCCTCGTTAGTAGGTGGAACTTCTGATATTCGTCATTTCATGTTGTCGAGAAACCCTAATCACTCTTTTGCGACCTTATCGTATGAAGTTGTATTTTGGGGTATAGTAGACTCATATATATACTTATAATATTATTTATTAATGCTCTAGCCATGCATAGCATTTCATGCGATAACCAGCTTCGTTAATCGATCTTATGCCTTAATGACGAAACTAGGACCTAGACCGAGCATGCATCATGGTTTTCATTGCATTACTAGTAGTAATTATTGGTTGTTGGTATGATTAGACGTAGGCAATCCTGAGGGAAGATTTGGGGATGCCGAAGAGGACCACCTATTGGATCAAGGCAAGTTAACACTTACTCCTTAGATGTGATCCGTATTAGGGAGAGATAGTAAAACTTTCCCTAGTGCGGATTAACATCGCTAATATCATGTTCATAACCCAGTTTTTCTTAAGCTATGTTGTTTAATTACTAAAGATGCATGCTTATTAGATTGTCTAATTGTTAATCATGTTATACTTATACATGCCTACCTTGAAATGTTTAGCCTTAATGACTGCTTTGATTGTCATTGCTTTTTTTAGCCTATGATTAGTCTGGTAACCACTTTAACCCTACTTAATGGGTAAAACTTGCTTAGGCTTAACAAATCTTCTGGCTAATCGCCACAGAACGGTGAACCGATATTCACCGGACATTCATGATTTTCATTCAATATGATTTGACATGTGACAATTAGGGCTGGTAGATGCATGTTGGGCTGCTTGTGTTTGTGGGTTTGGATATGTGGGTACTTGGTCGGTTTGGTCAGTCGGTTGTGAAAGTCCAAGTGTGTGGTGTGGTCAGTGACCGTGGAAGTAGAGAATGATTGGTGGGTTGCCCCTAGCTGGATTTGGACATCCTGAGGGATGATTAAGGCATGAGATGCCTAGTGCTGGGTTTAGCCAGGGCTTACCTAGGAGGAGCGCGGATATACACGCGTAGCGGAGATATCGCTGCCCAGGTTGGTTCCAACACAACGCGTGACCATCGCGCGGAGCACGGGACGTGGATCGCCAGTGAGCACTCTACGGAGGCCCTCTGGGACCAGTCTCGTTAGGGGCAGGTATTGGCCCTCACTGGATAGTGATAAAGGCCACACATCCCTAGGGTGACGGTCGGCTAGGGAGGGCCGGCAACCCTACTAGGGCGAGGTGATCACGCCATGGCATGTGTGGTCCGCAATAGGATTCGCCAAATCCTGGAAGGATGGCAGAACTAGGATTGGTTGGGGGCAACCAGGAGAAAGTCTGGAAAGTATCGGCTGGTATGGTGATTTTGTAAGTTGGTTGGGTTTATGATCGAGGGTTGGTCAATTTATGTGTTAATTGAGTATAAGCTGGTATGGATTGAGGTGATTTTGGTAAGCTGGTTGGATTGATAGTCGATGGTTGGTCGATTGTGGGTTGAGTTATGGAAAGAGTTGGTCGATTTGTGTGTTGATTGTCGTGATTGATTGATATTTGGGTCTGGGATGCATGGTTAGGATGGAAACCCTGATTATTATATATAAGAAGACAAATTCTAGATAATGCTAGTTAGGTTGTTTCCAAATGACTTATAAACTTGGCTTTACGCAAATAAATGACCCCTTTCCTCCAAATAAAGCCTTCTACACTAAATGCAATAAGGGGAGTGTTACCTAGCCAGCGTTTGAATGACGCTGACCTCGCCTACTTACCTTCTTTAGACGATGAAGTTGAAGATGACCCTTACCCTGGATAGATCTTGCCGAATTGAGTTTCTTCTACAGAAAATTATGTGCTAAAGAAATAAAAAGGAATGAAATGGCCAAGCTCAAAAATGGTATAGTTGCGCTCGTGTGTAAGTTTAAAAAAATATATGTTCCCGATTTTTAAATCCAATGGAACATCTACTGGTGCAATTACCATATGAAGCCAAGTTGGGAGGAGCCATTCAGTATGGGTGGATGTATCTTGTGGGCATCGCCTAAAAGTGGTTTGCGCAAACGTGAAAAACAAGGCGCTCATGAAAGGTTCCATACCAGAATCATACTACTTGCAAGAAATCACCAACTTTTGGAACAAATATTTAGCGAGAGAGCACAATATTAACATACAAATACCAAGGTACAACAAAGTCTACACCGAGGCCCAATCCGACCTAAAACAATTTATTGCAAAAAGTAATCCAATGGGGGTGAAGCACAAGGCGAGAGTTAGCATGAGAACAAAGAATGGTGGCACTCTAATACGTGTTTGACAATATGAAGGAAATATTAGACATGCAAAATTAATTTGCCCAAATAGAATGGACAAGTAGTAACCACCCTAATTCAAAGGAGAGAATGAAACCGCTAAAGTACGGTGCTAGAGAGGGACGTCCAAACTTTTTAGTTTGGTTTTTAAAAACATGTAAGTTTTCTTCGACGCATTCTTTAATCTTGTGGTTTAAATCAATCAAAACATTAACAAACATGGGATTTTCAATATGAGTCAACATGAAGTTGCCTTAATCATCGTGATTAGTAGGATCAATGGAAACGTTTGTCGAGGGGTTGACAGTAAATGAATCTAACATAGAAAATACAAATAATCACAATAAGGAAAATAAAATTCACGAGTATGAATGCATATGCTTAATTAAATGTATAGAAATAAAGAGTGCAATTTTCATGGAATTTTAGAGATTTATTTTATAATAATCAAATCTACTAAATTTAGAGTAATTTAGAGTCATTTTTCCTAATACATATTAATAAAGAGAATAAAGTTAATTTAGAGTCTGACGAAGGCGACTAGAAGAACAACTCCTAGCCATCTAGCGATGCTGATGGAGCAGCAAGGGAGTAAGTATACCATTCAATAGTGACGAATTGATGAAGAACGATAATCATGGGAAGGATGTCGGCGAGGTTTTCAGCGAGCAGTTCTCGGTGATATGACGACATGATCCTGTGGCAAAGCGGCAAAATGAAGTAACACGAAATCAACGATGAATAGCAAGAGAGACGGAGAGGTCGAGGAGGCTCACCCATGTGGAATTGTGAAGAAAGTCAAAGGGAGAGAGTGGTATCAGCAAGGTTTTTATAGTGGGAGGTGGAGAGAGAAATAGGAAGGAAAAACAAGATTCACAGACGATCGTCGGGTTCCATATTGGAGAAAGTTTCCAAGATGAGAAAGGATGGAGGAAGCTTCCTTGGCTTCCTTGCAAGTTAAGCCGGCGAGAAAGGATAGATGAGAGGAAGGAAAGGGGCTTGGTGGAGGGAGAGGAGCCGTCGGCCAGAGAGAGGTGGCGTCAGAAGGGGTGTGGTCGGCCAGGGAGGGCAACAGAGGGAGAAAAGGAAAGGGCAATGGAGTCAATTAACTAATAAATTATATTTACACAGTAGCGAGTAACTTTGTGCAAATAAATAATTTAAAATCAAATCAGCCTAATAAAATCACAGTCAATAATTTACCTACTTTTAAAATAATAATTAGTTTTAGGGGTAAAAACGATTTTAGAGGTAACATAAACATTTTCAAATGTTTCAAATATTTTAAGTATATTTTTCATGTAATGCAATGACATGACATAATGCACATGGGTTTTAGTTTTTGCAAAAGAGGATGTTACAATAATCCTACCGTGAAAGCAAAGCTCTAACACCAAATAAGGTGCAGCAACTTCGTGAGAAGCCGATGCACAGAGAATAAGAACTTCATGACGTATGTTGGTGAAAATATGATCCATTGCTGCCGAAGTCGATCGTAGTCTGTTGTTCGAACAATCAAAGTTTACAAAGCAAAAAACTAATACGCTCAACAACGCTTGAAGGCAGAAAAGCACAAAACAAATGTAATTCACTGGGGATCACAACTCACAAGACCGCAAGAATACTCACTTTTACAAAACTGCTCATGTGTTCACCCTTACCACTCTAAAAGGTTTCATTTCGAACGGCCAGTAATGTGGCCCGTCCCACCCTGTTCCACGGTACGTTCATGAAAACCGCCAATGATAGCCAGGACCGGTTCCACTTGCGTTTTTTTTTAATACAAAGTGCCAGCAATACAACTAATTACTAGCGGTTTGTACTAAAAACCGCTAGCGATGTCCTATTTTTCACGCCTTCACCTTTTTCCCCTACCCCGGCCTACACCTGTTCACTTCAAAACAAATTGCGGCCACAATCCCTTTCAAAATAATCCTACCTCCAGAGACCCGTGTCACCCGACCCGCCCTGATCTATCCTTCTTCCAAAAACATCAGGATCAACTATCGCCACTCCCTCAACTGGCGCTGCCGTTCCCCACCCCGGCCTCCACCCACCAGCGTGCCGCTCCCTAACCCTAGCCTCCACCGATCGGCTCCACTGCTCCCCCACCCTGGCCTCCACTATCTGGCAACATAGCTCCACCACTCCGGCCTCCACCCAACGGCATCGTGGCTCCCCCATCTACGCCTCCAACAACTGGCGCCGCTGCTGCCCTTCCTCGGCGTCCACCCGCCGGCATCGTAGCTCCCCCAAAATATGACGCATCCAGCCTCACTAGATTTGACAACCACACGTTAGTCCATGGCTCGAGTGATGTCAACGAGGTATGGGGCCGTTGGATCGAGTGGACACAAGGTGGTCCATCGTTCGGGCATCGACGATGAGGTTTGGGTGACAATGATTGGCCTCTCTCTCTCTATCTCTCTCTCTCTCTCTCTCTCTCTCTCTCTCTCTCTCGCTCGCTCCCTCCCTCCCTCCCTCCCTCCTTCCCTCTCAACCATGAATCCGGGGTGGCGACTTTGAAGTCCGAAGCAGCGACAAGAAGGTTGAGGAGGCGTGCAATCTGGCCAACCAAAACGGCAGAGCAGGATCAAGTCAACCACCGCGAAGGCTACTGTTTTGTTTTTTGTTTAAAAAAAATACATCACTGACGATTCTGCACTACGGCCAGTGATAATCTAGTGTTATCACTATCGTATAATCACTAGCGCCTCGGAAACCGCAAGTGATATAGGTTCCGAGCTACCAATGATGTACTTTTCTCTGTTAGTGACTCTTGGTTGTTAGAGATATATATAGCAGAATGATTACATCAAAGTTGATTCAAAGGTTTCTAAAATGTTTGGAGTACTTAAAAATTTATATTAGGAACTATCATCATAGTTTACGTACGAAATTTGTAAAAAATTAAATGGTATTCATTATATAAGAAAGAATCATCTCGGATTTAACAAAGTGTACACCTTTCACAAAAATAGTCATAACTCTATCATCAAAAGTCAAAAGGAGGCATGCTTTGCAGGGATGGGAAATGGACATTCATAATTTTCCATCAATGTGGCTTAGGACCATGTTTCTAATCGACATTGACCAATATGGATCGGCATCAATATAATGGACGATGCATCGATGGCACGATTTCTTCTCTTCCATATATTTAAGTAAAATAAAAAGACATATGGCAATACCGTAGCATAAAAATATGCGATATTAAACTCAAGTTAATTTGTACCTGGTTTTCTATTTATCTTTCACATCTACATGTAATTAATGTGACCTTCATAATATTGTTGCTTAGAAACAGTCTGTGTCATTGGTGATATTTGATAAAGAGTAGGACTATGTAGAATGTCCACGTTAAATGGTATGGAAATTTCCGATACACGGAAGGCTGTGTCAACCTTCAATTTATACTTACCTTGAGAGTCAACAATCCCTTGCACTAGCCCCTTGATTGGTACACTAGTGCGGAAGATCACATAGCTGATAACATACATACATAGTTTAAAGCGTAATTCCCTAAATATTACATTAACAAGTTAAACCCATAGCCGGTTACAAGTAAGGCTAATGTCCTTAGCCTTAATACAAAAGATGATCAGAGTGATGCAACAAATCCAAAAGATAAACCAAAAGTTTATCTTCCCAGCTATGCATCCCTGCAAGCGGCTGGAGTGACCCTAAGCCTCATCGGGCCACTGTACTCTGGATCTCCGTCTTCATGGCACTCGTAGGGGTCCACATTGATACAACCATCTAAAAGAATATAGGTATGTGATGTTAGCGTCATCCAAACGCTAGCTCGTTAACACTCCTCCTAAAGCATTTTAGTGATATGAAAGCTTCAAGTGGAGGGAAGAGTTTTATTTATTTGCGGAAAGCCAGTTTTGAAATAAAGGTTTAAATAACCCTATGTTGCTCAATGTTTAACGTTGTTACTGAATAAATCAGAGAAAGTACCATAATCACCTCTGCCAACACACCAATCGACCAACCTTGTAAACAAACCCTAAGCTGAACAACCCTAGCTCATCGGTCATAACCATCCTCGACATCGACCATCCCCCACTTATCATTACCCATCTCTCTTCTAGTTTCCCGCCATCCTTTCGGGATTGGGCCTCCCATTGTGTACCACACCTTGACATAGACTACCAACTTCGGCCTAGTAAGGTTGCCAGCCCTTCTAGCCTAACGTCATCCAGGGGAAGTGTGGCCTTAATCACTATCAGTGACGATCCATGTCGGTCTCTTCCGAGAGTGGTCCCAGGGGTGCCCCCTCAGAGCACACGTAGCTAGCAATCCAAAACTCAGACTCCGCGCGATGGGCACGCGTTGTGTTGGAACCATCCTTCAAATGGCAGTGCCCTCCTGCTACGCGTGTTCTTCCGCGCTCCTCTTGGGTAAGCCACCGTGCTAAACACAGCACCCAGACATCTCGTGGCTTAATCAACCATAACCAGTATATCTCCCCCGGGCAACCCTAACCAACCAGCTTATCTCTGAGTCAACAAATCATGACCTTCTCAAACATGACCTAATTAACCCAACCAGACGACCAAACCAGATCAATCAAACCACACAGCCATACGAACATGCAATACCCATCCCAAAATTCTTCTACTAGCCCTAACTGTTACATGTCATAATAAGTTTTGAATGAATGTAAGAATGACTGGTGAATATCGGTTCACCGTTCCATGACTTGCTATCAGAATATTTATTTGGATCTAAGCAAGTCTAAGCAGGTTTTTACCCATTAGGTAGGGTTGAAGTTGCTACCAGGCTAGACTTATGCTAATCAAGAATAATGACAATCAAAGCAGTCATATAAGGTTGTAAGTTTGCAAGGAACAAGAATGTAAAAGAAACAACATAGTTTGGGAAAAACTGGGCATGGACATGATTATAGTGATGTTAGCCCGCACTAGGGAAAGTCACAGTCTCTCCCTAATACAAGTAAACATCTATAAGAGTAAGTGCTAACTAGCCTTGTTCCGGTGGAAGATCCTCTTCGGCGTCGCCAAACCTTCCCTCGAGGGTAGCCTATGTCTAATTACAAATAAACCCAAATAAATATCCAACAGTGCGATTGAAACATGATGCATGTACAATTTTAGTCTAGCCTACCGACGCTACCTTAATAATGTATGTAAGATATATTTTACGGTCTACGGATGATATGCCATGTATGAGATATAGGGTGTTGAGTAACCTTAATTCTTTTATTAAGAATCCAGATAATAACCCAAAAATACGTTAAATTATTAATCGCATACTTGGTTTCATACGGAAACACATGTGATAATAGTGATTTGCCAAATTGCCCTCCTAATGAATTTGTTTGCTGTAAAAAGGGCATTTTCATAATTTTCCTTAATTACTAGGGTATAAATTATCCGTGTGACATTTTATTACATTTTTTCAGGGTCAACACCTATTTTTGATAATAAAAGTTCACATAATCCTATTTTTGGTATATTCTAAATAGAAGAGCTGCACCTCCCGAATTAATTCAGTGGCAAACATAGCCGCTATAGGTGATTTTATATTTTTTTACAAGGTTTAGAACAGTCTCTAGTATATATCATAATTTTTCAAGAATTTTGGATGACGTCTCTAGGTATTTTTAATAATACAAAATCATTTTTGGGAGTATTTAATTTGTTAAATCCACGGTAATGGGTAAGCACCGTAACAGGCTAACCAGCGTACGAATCTGGCCCAGATCTGGCCCGGCCCACGGCACGCGCACACTCCTCTTATGCGGCATACGCCTAAAGCATATTTCGCTAGGACACCTCTGTGCGGAGACGGCGCCGCACCAAGGGGCGCCTTCACTAATCCTGCCCGATGGGCCAAAGCCCCATTGGAAGAGACACTTGTGTCACGGGTTTAATCCTGTGCTCGAAGGGGTATGCTGGCAATTGGGGCCCGCATGGCAGCGACTCAAATTGCCTCGGTCTGCACTAATCTTGGCGCATATCTGACAGCCGGTCGTCGTCTACCTCCGGCTGGCGACTTGGCCAGGGGTGACGGCTCTCCATGCGGCGGCCGTATGGCCACCTAGCTACATGACAAAAGCGTGCGCACACTAGCACCTACGGGTCCTCACGGATCTAGAAGTTCTCGTGCTGAGGCTGGAGACAGCCGGACGCGGCGGCGCGACAAGTGGCGACGATGTTGTGAGCATGCCGGGGCACTACACCTACCTACGGACCTACAGTGTAGGAAAATGAGGAGCGAGAGGGGACCAAGGGGGAGCTACCAAACCCTTGGCGAGCGCGATGGTGCGCGAGGGTGGCTGGTGACGATGAGCGCGGAGGCGGCCGAAATAGGGGCAGTGCAGAATCGGCTTCTCTGGGCGGCTCCACTACAATTGAGGGAGGGGAAAGATTAGGGATGAGAAAGGAAGGCTTCCGGTGAGGAGAATCGCCCAAGAAACTCACTCAGACTGCGGAATCGCACCCGACGGCGTTTTGGAGGATTTTGGGGAAAAATGGAGAAGGTGGAGCAAGAGGGGCTCAGTCTCGGTTTAAGGCATGCGAAGGGAGAGGGATGGGTCTACGGACGAGCACGGGGTGCCGCTGAGGGTTAATGACGATGCGAAGCAAGTGGTGCACGCGGGACGGCTGAGCGGTACGGCACGACGCTGCGGGGAACAGTGTACGTCGGTCAACTAGTACATAGGCTTTTTTACTTGCGTGGCAGGTGATGATGGCGAGGAGCAGCGGGCAATTGCGTCAGGGATTCGGCGGCTACGGTCCGATGGTCGCCGACGACGGACCAACGGTCTGCGGCGACGGACTAGTCTCCGGCGAAGCACGCGGCGCACTCTCCGACGCCAACGTACAGGGGCCCGACACGGCGGCGTGTGGGGCATGGGTAAACGGGCTCGGCTCGACGGGATGCGGCGACGCATGAGCCAGCATGGCATCGACGGCATGGCGGCGGCAGAGGAAAAAAACAGAGCATCCGAGGGGGAGAGAGAGAACGCGCGAAATTTTTCTAATTCAAACGCAATTCCAAATCTGGCCCAAATTTGATGTGTTACAGGCTGTGTTACTATCTGAGGCAGTATATATGCGTATAAAATTGTCTTCGATACTACGGAATATAAGAGACGCGCGGATATTATATGAAACCATTTCGAATATAGTCAGAGATGGCTCACATGTTCACTCGTAGAACCATTATCTGAAATTGTTCAAAACCGTCTCATCTAACAATTTTTCAGGGTTTTTCACCTCATTGCAGACCGATTGAAAGATTTACGATACCGTGTATGACGAGGTGTCTCCTATGAGGGTTTGCAATAGTTGCCATGCATGCATGACGCCCTGATTACGCGCTTAGTAGCATATGCACCCATTGAAAAAATGATAAGAAAAGATGACTTGTAAGTTTAGGTGAAATACCGCACGTGTTGACCAGGAACTCTTTAAGACAAGGACAACCCTAATCATCACGTTTGTTCAAATCCAGTCAATTGGCATGCAGTACATTCACTGTCGGTTAGCAACTTCTTTTGCACGATTCCGAGTCGACGCAGAGATATATAAGCGTGATCCTGTTGACGGCGCAAAAGATGCACTGTATTGAAGCGAAATTTTCCGCGTAGAACATGTCGATGAGAAATTTCACTTGCAAGTGGGATATTGTTTTTCCGTTGCCATCGAGCTACTTCCTTTTGGACAAAAAGGCTACGATTTTTTCAGCTTAACGACTTAACAATTTAACGACTTATCTGCGTTCTAAAAATACATATGCTTTTAGTTTTTTAAATCCATTTTTCGTTGTTTTGAAGGTGAGTCCTAACACTTTAAAAAGCAAGTCAAACGAAATAAATCCCGAATCTCGATACTACCTCGAGAAGATCTCAAAGTTGAGTCATTTCAACTGTTCAGCCATTCAGATCAGTCTAAAAGAATATGACCAAAAACTTCACATTTTGAACATTGCCATGATCTTTTAAATGTAATTTTGACCATTCTAATGCAAAAACTAATGCAATATTTATTTATAAATTTACAATAAATAAATATTATGAAAGTGCTTTACAAATGGTTCACACAAAGCTTTAAAACTTTGATATATAGGACAAGCTAAAAACATGAAGTTTTTTTTATATGAAGGGAGTAATATTCAAATCAATAAATGGTTTTAAAGGCCATACGATTGAGCGAATTTATAAGCTGCGTGTGTCTCCTGCTGGCACTGCAGAGGCATTATTTTGCACAATTGGAGTACGCATGCATGGTAATTAATTACGTTATTATTAGGACACAGTTAGTCATTTGCAGCTAACCTCAGCTACATCCTTACATGATCAATCTTTTTTTACCCACAGTTTCACCGATCGAGATGCGCATGCTAAATGGTTAGGACCATTGTTATCTATAACAAACTCAATGTTCTCTATATACAACACTAAAAACGAGCCACTTACAAAATTGATTGATGCCGGCCGGCCATTACATTTGGGGTGCGCTATTTTTTCTACATCCGTTCTGGTAACTAAGTATACGTTTTTCTTTTAAAAATGTAAGACGTGATTTAATTTGACACGGTCTAGGAAACTATATTTCGTACTTCATTTTTTGTTATTGTATAAGGTTCATAATAATGCAATTATGATAATAATTAAAAAAATACTTTCAAATATCAATCTAATGTGCTATTTATTATCACAAAATCTAAATATTGTTGAATTCAACAATAAAATGGATGTGTGCTTTATATTTTTTGACTGAGGGAGCAATAAATAATAAATATACAAAATTTTCAATGCCCGCTGTCAGTGCATGTCTCCGTCCCTAATATTAATTTTTGGTTTAGAAGACTTGGAATCTGAGATAAAATTTTCCAGCATTAAGTTGAATTAATTTCTAATTCACCAAATTGAAGCTTTGAACTATATATTTTTAAATGATTGGTGTTACTATCGGTAAATAATCCGCTTCTAACTCACCAGATCTTCTCAAGTTCAATTAGTTGTTCAAGTCTAAATGGTTTGTGCCAATAGCATGGTTTATGAGGACCATGGTCACTACCACTACTCAAAATCCCTTATATAGCGGCTCATCACATATGAGATTATTTGTGCGGTTCAAAAGATTTGGAGTGGTGCGAGAGCATCCGTACCGGTTCGAACCAAAAACCGACGCATATACGAATTTATCAGCGCGGTTAATGGGTAGAACTAGCTAGCACGGATGTATTTACGTTGGTTCTACTCATAAACCAGCCCAGATAGTAGACCTCTTTACCGATTCAAGGGTAAATTCAACCAGCACAAATGCCTCTCAGCTCAGGTGTCTGGTCATCTAGCTCACTTCTCTCGTTTATGTAGGCCATCTCCCCTCTTCTCCTTAACTAATGTTAAGTTTTGTGTCGAATATGTCTACAAGTAGATTACATGAACTCTGTATTGTAATAGACATGGTTAGTTTAGAGTTGTAATTGGGCTCTAGTCAGGCCTCCACTATATAAAAGAAGGCAGCCTTGGTGTAACCAAAGGTCAACGACTTCATAATAGTAACATAGGTTAGAGGAGGTTAATGGCTGGCATGCATGTGGTCGTGACTTGTACAGCCGGTATGCTACCGTATTATGAATTGCGAAGGAGCGCCCATAGTATCGTAGGTTATCTCTGCGTTATAACCACCTTCGGTCCTTATCTTCCCTTCTATCTCCGCTTCTCGCAAGCTCCCAATGCAGCCATGCATCTCCCTCAAGTACTCTCCCAACTTCCTAAATTCCTCTTCCCGGCCCGGCCTCCCCCTCAGCCTCCAGTCCAATCCTGGCTCACCACACTCAGTCCTCCCATCCGATCTCGTCGCCCACATGGCGTAGGCAGTATAACTTCTTTTTCTTTCCACTACTTTTACCTAGTCGTTTTGACTTCGTTAATTAGTGGGCTGTTAGGCATAAAACCATAGGTTATCTTTGAGAAAGTGGTGAGTAATGATTAGAATTATCTGGATCGGCAACTGGTGGAGTATATATGGTGATCACTAATTTTCAATACCTTGCTATATTCAAAACAACGGGTTAAATCAAACCCCGTGAGACGTAAATCTACTTCTACACAGACTGTAAATGAGAGGATCGAGCTGGGTCGCTTTCGGTGTGGTCATGCGTCTCGACTGAGCGATCGATCGGCTCGTCGCATCTCATGCACACGCAAATCAACGAAATGTGATCTGCAAAATATGGCTTGCTTAGATACTCGCCGTGCACCCGGCCCCCGGGTTCGATCCTGATGCCTCACAAATGAAGCAGAACGATCGTTGGTTCAGCTGGTGAATAGTGCTTCGTTTTAGGTGCTCCACGGTCCACCCACCGAGCTCAAACTTGGACCCAAGTTCATCTAGGATCATGTTCTTAATTACCACACTACAGAAGTCTTCCTCTTTGTTGGCAGAAACAATATAATTGTCGGCGGTATTGTGCTGGCCGCCGATATAGATAGTTGCTGTGTCGGCGGCCCAAACTCAGGCCGCCGACATTTCTCCGCCACGTGTCGCTTTTTCCGTTGTTTTGCGGGGTCCACGTTGCTAGATCGCCGTCTACGTCGCCGTGCTGTGAGGGGTACTTGGGTCGACGGCCGCGTGAGCCATCGACATAGACCTAACCCAGGCGGCTCCCCCCGAAAGTGGAAGTGTCGTCGGGGCCGACAACAGAAAGTCCTATGTCGTTGGAGCTACGTCGGCGGCTAGCCTCCGACATAGACCAGTGTCGAAGGCATTCTGGCCTGTGTAGCCGCCGACGCTGACGTCGATTCCTGTAGTGCCACCATCTTACGGCATGAAAGCGTGTAGTGGAGTTATGTGTCTTGCACAGGTAACATCTATTCTCTAGGAAGTACTCTACTAAATGATGTTAACATAGTTGTTTAATAAGATGAATGATTAAAGACGTGTTAAAAAGTTAAATATGTTAAATAAAAAAGATCAGATGAAGTAACATTCAATTATAAATCTCTCCTTGATATGTCGCATCCGACACGAGAAGAAGATGGCATGCCTGCTTGCAACCAAGTCAAGATAAATATTATCCCAGCTTGATCTAGTTAGGTTTACATCGTTTTCATCAGTCCTTTTGGTCATAATGTACAGTTGTACACGCCATGCAAGGATGAAACGGCATCTCATTACCGCATTACAAGTTCAATTGAGGTGCTGGCATGACAAGCTAGTATTAGGTTTACGGGTCCATGACAAAGGGTTTCATCAATATATATATATAGCCTAACCTACATTTGGTTTTGTCCATAATAACCCTCGGAATAACCCTATAGGGATGGGCTTCCAGCCCATATATATATATATCACCTAGGGTTTACAACACTCCCCCTTAAGCAAAACCGCGATATGCCAATGACTCATTAAAAACTCCATCCAAAAACCCAATGAAAAAAAGGATTGGAGAAAAAAGTACACTGCACACGCATGCCACACCGCGATATTGCCTCATTAAAAACCTTACTATGAGAAAATTAAGAAAAACTCATGTAAGCAAAAAAGAGTGCAATATTAGATCTTCTAATTCATTACAGACTCTTGTTCAGGGATTCTCCCCATAAACTTTGTAACTCGTGAAATCGCCTCATTCCTATCCCATGAACACATTTACGGAATATCAAGGTAGGCAACGCCTTTGTGAATAAATCTGACAGATAATCACACGACTTCGCTTGAACTACCTCAACTTCACCACTCTGTTGGAGCTAATGAGGATAGAACAATTTATAAGCAATATGCTTCATGATATTACTCTTAATATAGCATGTTTTCATTTGTATCATACATGCAGCATTATCTTCATAAATAATAGTGGGGGTATCGTTGGTATTAATGCCACATGACTTTTGGATGTGATTTACCATTCTCCTCAGCCATACACACTCACAAGCAGCTTCATATAATGCTAATATGTCAGAGAAGTTCATGAACGTAGCCACAAGTGTTCGCTTACATGATTTTCATAAAATCGTAGTACTATCGTACAAGTAAGCAAATCCAGTCTAAGACTTACCCGTATGCGGGTCAGACCCTTATTTGTGTATCCCACCATAGTATTGGGCTCGTTCCTCACATAAAACAACCCAAGATCCTGCATACATTGCAGGTACCTAAGAACAGTTTTGGCGCCGGTCCAATGTCTTCTAGTTGGAGCCGCGCTATATCTAGCAACCAAATTTACCACAAAAGCGATATCAGACCTATTACAATTGGCTAGATGCATTATTGCACCAATGGAACTAAGGTAGTGAACTCCCGGTCCCAATAATTCCTCATCTTTTGCCTTAGGTTTAAAAGGGTCCTTGTCCGCTTCAAGGGACCTGACCACCATGGGATTGTTAGGGGGATGTGCTTTACTCATATTAAATTTCTCTAGTACCTTCTTGCTATAGGCAGTCTAATGCGCAAAAAATCCTCCTGACAAATGCTCATGCTGCAGGCGTAAGCAAAATTTGGTTTTACACAAATCTTTTATTTTAAACTCCGTCATTAGGTGAGCACTAGATTCACCGATGTCCTCTGTTGTCCCGATGATTCAGATCAATAACATAGACGGAAATAATACAAAATCCATTCGGGGATTTCTTTATAAATATGTAGGGACAATCATCATTATTCGTGTATCCCTTTTTAAGGAGTAACTCACTAAGTCGGTTGTACCACATCCTACCCGACTATTTCTACCCATATAACGATTTTCTCAACGTGACACTACACAAATTTCTATCTCCTTGATTCAGGATTTTTATTCATTCAGGGACTCTCATATAAATTTCCAAATATAATGACCCATATAAATATGCGGTCACCACATCCATTAACTGAATTTTTAAATTCATAGTTGCTGCCAGGGATATTAAGTATCGGAAGGTAATTCCACTCATTATCGGAGAGTAGGTCTCATCATAATCAATTTCGGGTCTCTGCGTGAACCCTTTTGCCACAAGCCTTGCTTTACATATAACCACCTAGTGATTTTCATTTCGCTTCCAATGAACACCCATTTAGCTTCTACTGGGAGTACCTTGTGAGTAATTGCCTCTACAAGGCCAAACACTTTTCTCTTATTTAGCGAGCGCAGTTCAGCCACAATTGCCTCTTTCCATTTAGCCTAGTTCGAGTGCTTCTGGCACTCTGCCATGGTCTTAGGTTCTTGGTCTAGTTCCAAGGATTCAACAATTTACAAGGCAAAATATGTGTCAACAACAGTGGACTTTCTTTTATATAAATCTCCTAAACTAGTATAATTCATGGAAATTTTCTTATTCCAATCCTCCAAGTCCTCGTGATTTCCCAACACGATGGGGTCAGAGCCTTCCGATCTCCTAGGGCCTGAGTGTGCACGCGCGTGATCGTTGGGTCCGCCACCTCCTGGGTGGGCGCCACCTTCTATGTGGTATTTCTCAATGTCAGGTCGATCTATCTCTGCCGACAAGGGTAATGAGCCTGCGCCAATTCGTTGCTTTTGTAGACGTTTCCACAAGCTAGAATCACGTACGTGCACTCGGATCTCTCCCCCTCTTTTTAGTAAAAGGGATTTGAGTGGTCTGCTGGGTTACCTCCACTCTTTCCAGTGCATTTACTGCTGGTATATGCGACTTCGTTACACCTTTGTAGTCGGTGAAAGCATCTGGCAGTCTATTTGCAATTTGTTGCAAATTAATTACGCTGAACTTCCAGTTTAGTATCCTTTGTACGTGGCTCTAGGGCTTTAATGCCAGAGACATTTTAATCTAGTTCCCGACACTCTTTATGGTGGTACTTCTCTCCCCTGATGCCGGGATACTGCCCTCATCAAAACTACAATCAGCGAACCTCGCCTTATGCAGGTCACCTATCATAGGCTCGAGGTATTGTATAATAGACGGAGTATCAAATCCGACATAGACCCCCCAGTTTTCGGTGAGGACCCATGGAGGTCCATTGTGGTGGTGAGATTGGCATGTACACCGTACAACCAAATTTACACAGATGGGAAATACAAAATTGTTTCCCAAACACTAACTCGATAGGGGAGGTTTTGTGGTATGCAGTCGGTTTGAGTTCGATTAATTCTGCGGCATGCAAGGCCGCATGACCCAAACAACTGGTTGGGAGTTTACAATTCTGTAGTAAAGGTCCCACAATTAATTTAATCATCTTTATTAGTGATTCTGGTAGGCCATTTTGCGTGTGCACATGCGGTATAGAGTGCTCTATAGTTATGCCCATGGCCATACAATAATCATTAAAGACAGCAAATAAACTGAATTCCACGGCGTTGTCCAACCTAATGGACTTAATTCTTTCTTCAGGAAAGTCGGTCTGTAATTTAATGATTTGGGCAATAAGCTTAGCAAAATCATGGTTCCTTGTAGATAGCAGGCATACATGGAACCATCTAGTGGAGGCATCTAAGAGTACCATAAAATACTAAACGGGCCAGAAACGGACAGAATCGGTCCGCAAATATCACCTTGAATTCTTTCTAGGAAATTCAAATTTGGTGACTCGTCTTGGACTTTGAGGGGAGAGGGTCTAATGAGCAATTTCCCTTTGGCACACGCAGGGCACATAAAAAATTTTGGGTTTCGGGAAATTATATATCTTCTGGGTATTACCAACAGAATTATAAACTATCCTTTTCGTCATGCTCAGACCAAGATACTCTAGATAATCATGCCAGATACAATAGGGGTCTAGGGTTGCTAATTCAGATCAAATAGTAATGTGAGGAGAGGGCCTTATATAAGTATAATATAGACTAGACGAAAGAGAAGGAAGTTTCGCCACTACACGCTTATTACATCCATTTTTCACCGTCACAAGCATGACTTCTGCCCTGCCATCATGATCGGTCTCAACATGGAAGCTGTTCATGCGGATGTCTTTAAAGCTTAGGAGGGTACGGGTTGATTCCAGATAAAACAATACATCCTCGATCGTAATGACGATACCCATGGGGAGAGTGATTGTAGCTCGACCGAAGCCAACAATCATAGCATTGCTTACGGTAATCGTAATTATACTCCTATCCCTCTTCTGAAGGTTTTGGAAATATTTCGTCTCCCTAAATATTGTATTAGTGGTGCAGCTGTCTACCAGACAGAGCTCTTCCTCCATTTGGGCCATAAAAATTCTATATCATAAGAATATATCATACAACCAATGAAGATATAATCTTTAACCAACGCAAGCTTAAATTAAAGCCAACAGCATAAATAAGCAAAGCGATTAAACCATCTCATGAAAGAGTGAGGTCCTCCATGGACTTACAAAGATGACGGTAAAATATTCTACAGGAACAAAGCAAATACGCTAACTATATAGTAAAGATAACGCCCAACATAGATAACTAGTGCATATCGCTATATGCATCATTGAGCTCCATCCCAAGGAGGTCGTCCTCATCGTCGGATGCATTGGCCTCATGCTTCAGGCCATCAACGGTCATCTTATCGTTGCTCTTTTCCTCACAATAATAAGCTTACAGCTGAACAACGTGCACCTCAGACTTTGAGTTTTTATTTCCCGCCATCTTTGTTGGCGTACTGCTAGTGCAACTCAACAAGGTGCTTTGGGGTTTGGCAAGTCCACGAGCAGTGGCCCTTGCTACCACAACGGTAACATGGCTGTGAGCCATGGTGTGACTTATTTTCATGGGGTTTCTACTGGACTTCCACTTTTCCACCTTCCTTTCCCTTTTCAATTTTCTTCTGCACACACTATAGGAATCCGAGGTATTTACGTCGGCTAGAAGCAGACGTAAATAGACCCAAAGCCGATGTAAATAAAGTGACATAAATAGGGTTATTTACGTCGGCCTCGCGGTTGACGTAAATAACGGCTGTCGGAGAGGGTCGTCGTTCTGGGGAACATATTTACGTCGGTCATGACCGACATAAATAACCTTTTCCTTATTTACATCGGCCGTAGCTGGTGTAAATACAGGTCTTCCTGCTGACGTGTAAATCTTGGCCAACGTAAATACTGGAGCTGCTGGATTGCAACACAACCCCTATTTTTTTGCATTATTCGAGCAATATCAGATATAAACAATTTACGTAAATTTCATCATCTCAAAGATACAATTTAAACGACATTCAACACATAGAATCATCATAATATGTTCCATTATCTCAACATTGACACACACATACAATATATTCCATAACCACAATATTGTCACACATACAACTAATCCAAACGACGGTCGGCACAAGTTCGCACACACGTTCAACACATGTTCAACAAAGGTTCTAGCATCTCAAACGTCATCACTAAAACCCAAAACGACATTAACACACGTATGCACACATACACTACAAGATAGTTCACAACATCAACTTGGAGGGGTATTATTAAACCGATGTCCGCTACCAACATCACCTCCTGACGCAAGGAAATCTCCAACGATCGGCGGAGTCCTCGAAGAAGAAACGCCTCCAACATTGGCATCTGGAGGAGTCACCGAACCCTACATTAGAAAGCGATATTAGAATTTTTACATTACAGCATCATACAAATACAGAAAGTTTAAGTTTGATACGTACCGTGATAGGAGATTGTTGTGTAAATATAGGTGGAGGTCGGAATGGAGGAAGACTTAATGGCATTTCAAACTGTTGTGTCATATATGCTCACAAATAATTTTAATAATTCTAAGTTCGAAAGAGTGATTTGCATGTATTAGAGAAATGAACAATAATTGGACTATTTCATTAATGTGAAGCAGTGATATATGTAATTTCATAACAAGGGAACCAAGGCGACCATAATTTTGCACTTCGTATGAATATGGAGTAAAATTTAGCAATTTTCATGAATTTGAAACAGAAATGAGCAATGATTTCAAATGAACAAGATTAAATGATTACTTACTTGTATAGCTGTTTATTGTTTTGCCTACCATGAAACGAAATATTCTTGTTGTTGTCTCAACTGCTCCTGTAGTTGGGCCTCACGTGCAGCTTGTTGTGTAGCTTGTTGCCTTAACTGCTCCTATAATAGTTGGGTCTCATGAGCACTCGACCCACTACCTTGCGAAGAAGCCGAGGATCTTGCTGAACTTAAGACAGCGCTACTATCCAGGACGCCATTAAGCGAATCTACCATGTTTCTTGTTACCTCCACTACTATATAGAGCGATAGGATCAACATCTTGTCTTCTCCAATCATACTCAGGCCCGTGAGCATCGGCCATCACTTGCCCATAAGAAGTCTGCGCAACATATAAATGCATAAGGATATAGTAAAGAATTCACTTCAGTTAGAAAACAATTATACTAACCAGGCTCTGTGTCGCCTTATCACTCATACTTGGTCTGGCTATGTTGGATCAAAACTATGATGTCCTCTAATATAAGCTTCGACCTTAGTAGGTCGAGACCCACTTTGAGCTTCCTATAGAACAAAATAGAACAACATTAGTCAAAATTTGTAAATTTAACCAATCAAATATCGAAAGTGAAACCTATAAATACCCATATGTAACCGTAAAAAACTTACCATACGTCACGCAAGACGCAGATGTCCATCGACTCCGTACCGCTGAGATACCCTTTGGCCCGCCTCCCTATTACCCCTCTTCTTGTTAATTTGAATTCTGAACAAATTCAGGTGAAGCCCTATATTGGCTAAGAGCTTGCCATGCTTCGGGGCATTTGTTAAATCAAGGCAACATAACTTCTGGCCACAGGTACTGATCTTCCCGAAGGTAGATTTTTTATGCACCAAGCTTCTTACTCATATCTTGATGTAACACCCTCTTATAATACAAGCTCACCATCTGGATACGAGCCTGGTACATCATCTCCTTCATCATCCTGGTTGCCACGTTCTCAAAAACATATATTGCCTTCTCTTGTAGAGATTGCTCTTGATCAACTGGCAAACGGTACCTCTCCTTTATATGAAATAGATAAATTAGTTAGACATTAATTGTATATATTGCAAAGTTCAGTGAGAATAGAAAATTTAGAGAATTACCCAAAAGTCCACCCACACTCGTTGGGCAACATTCCCATGCATCCCATTTGTAGCAATCATGTAATGAGCCCACTTCAGGGTTGGTAGCGTTACACCGTGGATCACCACTAGGCCAGGATAATCGCAACGCAAAAGAAAACCCAGCGTACCATTCACTTGCCTTATATTATTCGTGCCTGCCCATTCTACATCAATCCATTGCCTACAAATAGTGTTATACAGCTTGTCAAAACTCTAGTAAATAGTTGGTGACCAAACAGTACAATGCTTACTTACCAATCACCATGTGGCAGGATAACTCTACGTACTTGAGGAACTGCTACCGGAGGAATCTGATTAGTCCCTCTATACCTGAAACAGAAACCAAATATTAGTTGAATTCCATTATATTATTAATATTTCCCAAATATCTATACACATGCCACCTGAAGGCGGGAGCATCCAATCCCTCAGCACTAGCCTCTTCCTCTTCTTCGCCCCCCTTCGCACTATCCTCCTTAGCCTTGTCCCCTCACTCAGCCTCCTCCACAGCCTCACCCCCTCCCTCAGCCTCCTCCCCTCCGTCCTCCATAGCCTCCTCCACAAACTCCGTAGGCTCGCTGGCCTCCTGAGAATTAATCGATAAAAAATTAGTACATGCTAAAGACAACACAATTAAAATTATACAAACGAACTGTATTCACCTCTCGAACTCTTGTTGAGTGACCTCCTCTAGGCACCTCCTAAGCGACCTCCTCTAGGCACCTCTCGAACTGACTTTGCCTCATCTGTTGATAACTGGATCCTCCAAAAAGTCAATCTTGACGGCTCGATGAAGACCCATCTTTTCTTTTAGATTTTCTAGTGTGCCGAAAAAATGATTTCATCCTGTTTTATAAACACTATATATTAGTATATAAACAAGTGTGGAACATCAAAAATAGGTAAAAAAAAATGGTACAACATTAGTACTTTTCAGAAGTAATCACCGTCAAATGGTTCATGTACACCGGCTCTGTAACATCTTGAGAGGCACGAGCACGACGTCGCTTTTTGTTTTTAACATTCTCCACAATAACGTCTGTTGTATCCCCACTAATTCATGAAGTGCGGACCCAATGTTTACTTCAAATGAGGCTGGAAACCGTCTTCTTGGTAGGCTAATTCATTCATGCTATCAAGTCCTTTTTCAATGTACTTTGCGTTTATAGGAGTACAAGTGTCCTTTTTCATTTTGTGGACAACCCACCAAGGTTTTAAACTTTTCTTTCGGCATGGATATGGAAGGTAGTACACCAGCTCAGCATGGTGAGCAAGTACGAATAAGTTATGACCTCCAAGACGTGATTCATGTCTAACTTCTACCAAGTCAAGATTTTTGTTTCGTCGAATCCCTGTTTTGTCGTTAAACCAATCACAGTAGAAAAAAGCTACCTTCAAATCTTTTCAACCGCCAAACTTGATCTCCACTATATTCTGAAGAATATCATAGTATTCTGCCTCTCGACCATCTGCGCCATGTGCGGTAGTGACAACTCCACTATTAACCATGGTGCCTAAAGGACGACTCGCTTCTAATGCTGTGGTACGAAGCGAAACCCATTCACATCGTAACGCCCAAACTTTCTTGTAGTAGTGCCACCATGTGATAGCTGTCCTCATGCACAGTACCATCACGCATACACTGCAAATATTGTAATATTAATTACATGATAGTTGTATATAGATTATTTAAATTTTAACGTGATAAGAACTATACATGTTGACAAAACCAAGTCAAGAAATTAAGACCACCGCGTAAGCCATTGCGTCGCAAATTGTCAACTTGAGTATTTGTAATTTGTGTCGTCGAATTCTAGTTTTGTTGATCAAACAATCTACATTTCATTTCGTCAAATTAGAAGGTACCGTCAAAACCAAGTTTAAAATTAGTGTAGCGGATACTTACGTAAAATATTGCTCCATTTCTAGAATGTTGCTGTATAAATATAGCATTGCTTCATTCCACTCTTCGTGGAACAACTCTTGAATCGAACTAGCACCGACGGGTGTTCATGTCCTCGGAATACATCAAGATCAAATCCATGAGTGGAATCTAACGATTGGTATCTCAGAATATAGGCAAAGACATTGTGCTAATCTAATAGATATGTACTAAAGAAGTACAAAATCTCTTTGAGAAAGAACGCCTCTACGATGCAACCTTCAACTCGAGCTTTATTATCAACAGTTGACCTAATTTTTTTTCAAGTTTCGTTCTATTAGGTACATCCATCGATATTGTACAGGACCACCAATCTCTCCTTCGTATGGTAGATGCACCAACAAATGTTGCATTACATTCAAGAACCCCGGCGGAAATATCTTCTCCATCTTGCATATTAGCACAAGTATGGCTTACTTCAACTTTTTCATCATTGCTTTCTTAATTTCCTTCGAACAAAGTTGTCGGTAGAAATAATTAAGCTCAGCAAAAATTGTCCACATGTTATCAGGGAAGTACTCGCGGAACATTACAGGAACTAGTCTTTCCATGATTACATGTTAATCATGACTTTTCAGGTCATTTAGTTTACCTGACTTGATACTGATTGCACGTTTTAGGTTCGCTGCATAACCATCTAGGAATTTGATATTTTTCATGCACATTAGTACCTCCTTTTTTCAGAGCTCTTAAGACAGTAAAGGGCTCGTGGCTTACCTTGTTCCCTGTTGAGTCGTCTCTCACCTTAAGGGAGGGTCTCTTCGAGCCACCACATTATCTTTGATCTTGTCTTTGATATCAAAACACAAGCTGATAATACTTTCTGCAACATTATGTTCTTGGTGCATAACATCAACATTGTGTGGTAGGATCAAAGATGGTGCATAGGGCAAACACCACGTAGCAGATATGTGAGTCCAATTGTGTCACTCTTTAAACCCTTCAAAACCATCTTCCGTGGGAATTAGCTGACGATGCCAGTTTACGATCGCTTTGGGTGGGTCCTTTGTGATTATCGTGTCTTTATGAAAGCCGTTTCTCTGTCTTCTGAATTCATGAGTTGGAGGCAAGAAGCGATGGTGGCAATCGAAGAAAAAAAAATTTGCGGCCATGTTTCAAACGAAACTCATCAGTGTCATTCATGCATATTGGACAAGACATTCGGCCATGCGTGCTCCATCCTGAAAATATGCCATATGCAGGAAAATCATGGATGGACCAGAGATAGGCAACACACATGTTGAAGTTTTATTTTCTACTCTTATCATAAGTTGAGACCCCTTTCCACAACTGTATAAGCTCCTCGATTAAAGGTTGCATAAAGATATTTAATTGCTTTTCAGGATGTTCTGGCCCCGGTATGACAAGGGATGCGAATACATACTTGTCCTTCATGCACATCGAAGGTGGAATATTGTACGGAATTGAGAACACAGGCCAACATGAGTACGACGCAACATTCATGTTAAAAGGAGAAAACCCGTCGGTCGCTAACCCGATCCGAACATTTATTGGCTCTTTGGCAAAATCTTCGTCATGTCGGTCCAATGTGTTCCATGCCTCGCCATCGTATGGATGACACATGAGACCTTCACTGAATCGCATGCCTTCCATATGCCATCTCATGTGTTGGGCAGTCTCCTAACATAGGTACAATCATTGTAGTCTTGGTGTTAGAAGAAAGAAACGTAAAACCTTCATTGGTGTATTAGTTGTCACTACATTCCCCTCTACATCAATTGTCTGTACAAATCTGGACTTCCCACAAACTAAACAGTTTTTCTTCTCAGCATTCCTTTTCCACAATAATGTACAATTGTTAACGCACGCATCTATCTTTTCATAAGGCATCCCTAGATCAGCCAAAATCTTCTTCGAGTAGTACATATCATTGTCAACTTGTGGTTTTCTGGGAGGACATCACAAATCAATTTGACTAACTCGTTGTAACACCCTTGAGAAAAGCCATAATTTGATTTTATATTCATAATCTGTGTTAGAAACGAAAGAACTGACACCTTCGTGCCCTCATGAAAAGGCTTATCGGAAGCATCTAATAGCCTAAAGAATTTCTCGGCTTCTATGGTCGGTGAATCCTCATACGCACAGATTCATTCTCCAGAGCATTATGAAATTGCCGATCCAAGTTTTGAACCATCTCATCCATTATGTCATACACTCTATCAATAGAATCATCTACATCCGAGATATCTACCCCCCCTATGACTCACCATATTCATACCATGTCAGGTAATTCCACATGAAGCAAAATTTACATAGGTGGCCAGCCATAATGGACTTTGTCACTCGGGCAAAAAGATGATACTTAACACAAGGACACTTCACTACCCCGCCAGGAGGATCTGGGCAGAAAGCCTTATCAAGAAAACTTTCTGTGTTAACTTTTTATTCTTGAGTGTGCTTCATACCATTATCCCAACCATCGTATATCCATCTACGATCTTTAGCAATCTTTATTAATAGTAAATGCAAAAATGTATGAAAAATAAGTTAATGATCCTAACAGAAATTTCGACAACGTAAGTCCACTGTTCTCCGAATGCATGCATGATACTTGTGCATCGGAGAACAACAGGGTTACGCAGCCAAAATTCCATTCAGATTACACCACATGCCATGACAAACCCTGCTAAGCCGTCCATCCCTAGGCAATCCAATAGCGTGGACAATTCAGGAGCAACAAATATCACAATTCAATGTGATCAATGTTGCTCCCAAACAGGTGACGTACAGGTTGGGTTGACTTTTTAAAAAAAAAGTGTTCTATTAAAACATATGTAAATCATGACAACAAAGCGATAAAACATATGTACTGTCCCTAACACAATAATATACAGGATAGGCAGATGCTGGAGGCAACCGGAAAACAAAGCTTAACAATCAAATAAAATATAATTGTGCCATCATGAATTCTTGCCATTCAGACATAGTTTAACGGTTGATGCCATTCTTTCCTATCTCTCAATTAAATACCGACACTGTAATAAGTAACTTGTATTTATGGGCAAGGCAATAATCTAGTTGATGTACTCTTTACTATAAGGGATGAAATTGTGTATGCCATTGTATATTTAAGCATACATCTATTTGTGCCATGTCGAAACCTGGCCATACAAACAAGTTCCCTCCGTGTTTCTACAACAGACTCAAGGATCAATCAAAGCTGGTACCATAGAATCAATAAAATAGTAACATTACCAATACTATTGAATTGAAATAAACATATGTACCATGGGATAATTACCACTTATTATAATACGGAGTATCAAAGTAATTAATAGTGGAGAAACCAACAATACAACAAGTAGGAGTATACTGATGTACCTCGTTTCACTGCTTGCCAAGTAAAGCAAAAGGGTCACGTGACCACCGGAACCACATCGTGTAGACGGTGTTGACGCTATGGCTAGGAAGGGGGAGGCGCGTCGGCACGGCTAGGAAGGCGGAGGCCGCATCGGCGCGGCTGGGGGAGGCAGCGTCGGCGCGGCGTCGGCGTGACGGCGGTGGGAGCGAGGAAGGGGCAGGTGGCATTGGCAGTGCGGAGACGGGGGCGGTGGCGCGGGGCCGGGGGCGTTGGTGCGGCGGCGACGGCGGCGGCGGTAGCTAGGGTGACCTAGCGGCACGGGCAATGGGTGGTGAGGAGGAGCTGGGCGCTAGGGTAAACTTGTGGGCCCTGAAGAAGTGTTTACGTCGGCCGGGGCAAAGCCGACATAAATAATTGCTTATTTATGTCGGCTTGGTTAAACCGACATAAATAAATGTATTCGGGCCGACGTAAATATGGTTTCCACGTCACCTAATCACCTTCTGCCGCTAAGTCTAGATCCGCTGTTTTAAATAAATTTATTTACGTCGGCATGGTCCAGCCAACGTAAATAACCTAATTATTAACGTTGGCTTTGTCCGGGCCGACGTAAACGTTTCTGGCCGACGTTAATAGTTGGATTCCTGTAGTGACACCAAGGTAGTTGCCTTGTCCCTTCTTCCCTTTCCCCTTCTGGCGGTGCCTACCATGAGAGGAACTCTGAGCATTGGCGTGCGCTTCTGGCGCACCCTTCATTCTCGTGGGGCAGACTGAGTGATTCTTCATGAGAATGTCATTATGCTTCTCCGCTAATAGCGATCATAGTATTTAGTGAACTTGAGCTGACGATACTGTTGCTGGAGTATCATCATTGAAGGGTGGAAGGTGCCCAAGGTCTTATTGATCATCTCCGCCTGTGAGATCACTTTCTCGCAAAACTTCAATTTGGAGATGACTTTGTGGATAGCAGAATTATAATTGGGCACGGCTGCCAAGGTCTCCCTCGGAGTCCTCGGCGTCATCTCCCAGGTACGTGTAACATGGGGACTACTTGCAAGCATACGGCAAACGGCATACGTGCCACTGCTGGAAAAACACGAACCTCAATGGCCATATGTAAACAGTCGAACCACTGCCTCGTGTCGACGGCTTGTAAGAACCATTCGACATACACGACGTCTACTCGATTGGTCTTATACTCCCTCCGTTTTTTTTATTTGACGCTTTTAACTTTTCGGTACGTCTTTAACCATTCGTTTTATTAAAAAAAATTTGTGCAAAGATGTAAAAAAATAAGACATATTTAAAGTATCTCTATTAATAAAACAAATCACAACAAAATAAATGATATTTACAAAAATAATTTGAATAAGACGAATGATCAAAGGCGTGTCAAAAAGTCAAAGGCGTAAAAAAACGGAGGTAGTAATAGCCATCGGTCGATCTGATCGCAGCTGCCGGCACTCTCCTTAGCAAGTGCGGCAATGACCTTAGTCTCTCTCGACTGTCTTTCTATAACGATGGAGAAAAACATGTGGCTGAATATTTTTAAAATGAAATTTTCGGACACGGTGGAGCAGGCTAGGATTTTTCTCGACTGCTTTATAGTAGCGGTCGAGAAAGACCCTTCCTCGCTCACTTACTAATGAAATTCTCAGATATGTTGGAGCGCAGTTAGATCTCTCAACAGCCTGTCATCGAAAAAGGATAATCTCGATGGCTTTTGGACCCGATTCTACGGTTTTGGCCATTGAGATTTTTTGCTTTTCCTATAGTGCACGTACGGCTATCAACTTCGCCATTAATTAAAAACCTAAAAGTAATTTGATTTTCGGCATGAAGACAGTAGTAAATTTTCATCAGTTCTTTACCGAGATTGGATTATTGGAATGGATCAGTAATGAACTCATGGTGTACTTTTTTGCGGTGTGTATCTCGATCTTGCAGGTCACACTGTCGTTGCAGCCGGTGTTCAAGCGGTCGGTGACGTTCGAGACGCGCGACGACGAGGACATGGCGGAGAAGGCGGCATCGTGGGGCGACCTCCACGAGTTCGGCGACATGGCGTGGCTGCCGCGGCAGCGCAAGGTGATCTACCGCTCCGACGACCGCGTGAATGCCTCGTCGCCGGGGAACGGGCTGAACAACTACCTGGGCTTCCGGGCGAACCCGACGCTGGGGATCATCGCGACCCGGGCGGCGGAGGAGCGGCTGGAGGAGAACGGCACCGACATCGCCCGGTGCCTGGCGGCGCGGCTGCCGTCGGCGACGTTCGAGCTGCAGGAGTACGGCTTCACCAACGACGGCGTCTTCTTCACGGGGTACCCGGTGGTGGGGTTCCAGCACCGCATCCAGGCGTCGGGCTCCTGCATCGACGGCAGGGAGGATGGCCTCCTCACCGTCTGCGGCTGGGACCCGCGCATCCGGGGCCTCTTCTTCTACAACTCCGGCTTCAGCGTCGCGCTCTCCAAGGTGACGGCGTTTGTCGCCGACGTGCAACGCCTGCGAGACCTAAACCCGCGCGCCTTCTGCGGCCTGGACGCCAAGCTCGGCGTGCTGCTCCGCTACGTGAGGGCCTCCTCCGCCTACCTCGGCAAGCCGGAGGACGCCGTCGACTTCGACGTCACCTACTACCGGAGCTACGACGAGGGCACGCCGCGGGCGCACGCCGACGTGATCGACGAGCTGGAGCAGATGGCGCTGCGCAAGTACGGCGCCCTGCCGCACTGGGGGAAGAACCGCAACTTCGCCTTCGACGGCGCCGCCGCCAAATACCCCAACGCCGGCGAGTTCCTCAAGGTGAGGGCACGGTACGACCCCGACGGCATCTTCTCCAGCGAGTGGAGCGACCAGGTGCTCGGCATCAGGGGGAGCCCCAACATCGTCGGCAATGGCTGCGCCATTGAAGGCCTCTGCGTCTGCTCCGACGACTCCCACTGCGCGCCGGAGAAGGGCTACCGCTGCCGGCCGGGGAAGGTGTACACGGAGGCAAGGGTCTGCGCGTTCCAGCCCGCCGCCGCGCCGGCGACCGACTCCGGCACCGGCATTACAAGCAGCGACGCATGAATTATTATTGCATGCGTGGGTCAAATTGGTTGGTGACTGTCCATATGGCGTGTCGATTTGATTTTCTTTTCCGATAATTTCTTTCCGAATAATACATGCAGAATGGGATGCGATCGATCTGTAATTCTGTATAGGATAAGTCAAAATTATAACGTGTTTGGTTTGACATGTGCTCTGTGTAGTTTGGACTGGAAGTAATGGGACGGCACGTGCTGTTAATGGAAGTGTTTAATTTTGCTTCATCTTGCTCTGAGCCACTGAGCCTTCTTCCTCTTAAGCTTTCTTGGTAAGACTTTTGAACACAGGTTAATGGTGATGAACAGGTAGCGATGAACAGGTAAGACTTTCTTGGTAGCGACGCTGGTTAGACGCTGCTTATTTATCGTGTTTGCACTTAATTTGCACAGCATCTAGACAACTTGAAAGCGATTTGAGGGTGTAACCAATGCTAGCTAGCTCTATTTGTTAACCATCCAATCACTATATATTTATCAGTGTTTTCAATCTCCGGCTATGATATTTAGCGTTAGGCTTCCAAACCGACTATAGCCAACTGAATGATGCTATATATATCCCGCTATAGCCGACTTTTTTCAATAGTTGGACCCAGCTCAAACCGCTATAGCCCACTATAGCGTCCGCTGTAGCTGGAGTTTTAAAACCTTGCTATTTATCAACAAGTAATTTTCAATCATTACTATACTTCTCCCTACGTTTTCTATCTTTTATATTTTTGTCCATACGTGCCCTTCTTTTACAATATTGGAAACACCGAATAGACAAATTTTAAGAACACCGTTAGATCGACATGCCCTAATAACTCTAACATATGATCGCGTCTTGAACAGCGATGCATCGGCGATGAGTTATATCATTCATCGATCCAAGATGTGTGTGTGCGCTTTAAGAGCATGTTTACGACAACCTATCTTATTTTTTACTTTTTTACTTATCTAACTTATTTCTTAACTTTGAGAGTCCTTTAAGATAAAATCAAGAGTGACTTGTGTATTAGAGCTCTTATACAAGTCTTTGATATAGAAAAAAGACTAAAAAATCAAATTGTTTTTAAATAAGCAAAGATAATTAGTACAAATAGATAAATAAGTCTAATAAGTCAAATAAGCTGATGAGAACATGGCCTTAGTTTTTAGGGCATGAACAATGGGTCTAACTTAAGCCGTCCTACTACCGTAGTAAATAAAATAGAAGAGAAGGGCATGCAGATGAATAGTCAAAAGAAGGTGCAAATAGTGGTCGGATCGATCTAAGTTATACCTGAGTTGACGATGCTAGCTCTCACGTGTATTTTATGCCTGCTGATTTACTTTTCATGCAATGAAGTCAATTGCATATACTTGTTAACTCCCTCTTAGGTACTATACATATGAAGCTTGACTTCACTTCAGTTTATAATACAGCAATACAACATGTAGATTGTAGAGCAGATCCAGTGAGAGCAGCCGCCTGCCCTTGCTGCCTTGGTGTTGAATTGACCTCCGACGATTGGGACAGAAACAGTGGAGGCAAATTTGGGTTGTTGTGCTGCTCCTAATATTCATTAAATTTTAGCCCGGGGTTTATCAAAATCCTGGCTCCGCCACTGTGTAGAGGGGCCAGAAGATCGAGACTTAGCACATCATCGCATGTTGCTTCCTTGTACACCCATAATCTCGTTGAGACTTGTTCATCTCGCCGAGTTCCACCTTGTAATCCTCTTTGATATAAAAAAGGCTGGACGTAGGGTTATTATCTCCTCTGAGAGGCCCGAACCAGGATAAAAACCCTGTGTCTCCCTGTTGCTCGTTGATTGTTGTTCGCCCTGCTCGGCAGGTCTTCTATCTCCCTTTTCTCAAGAACCTTAGTTGACTTGGGACCGATATCCCAACCGTCGACAATAGTGGTTGGGTCGATCTAAGTTATATCTGAGTTGACGATGCTAGCTCTCACGTGTATTTTATGCCTGCTGATTTACATGATGCTCTCACGTGTATTTTATGCCTGCTGATTTACTTTTTCATGCAATGAAGTGATCAATTGCATATATATACTTGTTAACTCCCTCTTAGGTACTATACATATGAAGCTTGACTTCACTTCAGTTTATAATACAGCAATACAACATGTAGATTGTAGAGCAGATCCAGTGAGAGCAGCCGCCTGCCCTTGCTGCCTTGGTGTTGAATTGACCTCCGACGATTGGGACAGAAACAGTGGAGGCAAATTTGGGTTGTTGTGCTGCTCCTAATATATATACCACCATCGTCGAATCACTTAATTAAAAGGTGCCTCATGCTGCATCTGATGACAATATGTTATAAAACACTATTTGTACATAATTTGTCGTTTTAGGTTTGTCTTAAGTTAAAGTTTTAAAACTTTATCTACAAAAATCTTTTAAACTATTTAAATTCTATACATAAAAACCACGTATATAAATTCGTTTAAAAAATACTTCCACAATATTATATTTTTGCGGATTTCGTAAATAAAGTTTTTTAGTAATTGATGGTCAAAGTTGTATTTTCAATACCGTATCAATGCACAAAACGATAAATATTATAAAACTATAGGGAGTATCTTTGTTTTCCAGACGAGTGCTGGAGCTGTTCTCCTCGACATGCATGCATGGTCAGTGCTTGGAACTTGTTTTTTCCTTCCACATTAGATATTCCGAGGGTGAATTGCAATCTTCCACATTCTGGCGAGCGCGGGCACGCAACGCGCGCGTGGGCGACGCGGCAAGAAAAAGGGGAAAAAAAGGGAGCACGAGCGGGATTCGATCCACTGGCGGCTGGCTGAGAGCTGGCTCAGCTAGCCAGCCGGCCAAGCCGCCGGCGCTGCCGACAGAAGAACGAAAAAAATCATTTTATACATAAACAAACCAATGGAAGGCTGGATCTCCTGCAACACGTGATCAGACGGCTGCGGTGACGGGGCGACGTGGCCTGTGCTGGTCAGGGAGGCGCCACGTGGCGAGGTGGAGGGAGGAACCCAGCTTTGTACCATTTATAGATTTGCATGTATTATTTCTGTCGTTCCGACTTTATAGAAAATAATATAACGGAGTGCTGGTGGCAACAAGGGCAAAATTAGGTTTTCCTAAACGCTGTGGGGACATAAATTAACATTTTATTCATTGAAGACCTGTTCATCTACCCGTTCGGAGCTACCAATCCTCTCACAAAAGTGCTCTCTTCGTTCTTTTTTATTTGACGCTTTTAATTTTTGACATGCATTTTCCTATTCATCTTATTTGAAAAAAAATGTAAATATAATTAAAGATACTTTAGGTATGACTTATTTTTTTACATTTTACACTAATGTTTTTAATAAGATGAATGGTTAAAGACGTGTCTAAAATTTAAAGGCGTCAAATAGAAAAAAACAGAGGTGGTAAAACGGAGGGGAGAGCTGGGTGTTGTCGTCGGCACTCAGCTACAACAGCAAGAGCATGGATCTCTTCGGTGGGAGATGAGAGCTTAGCGACGTCATATGATGCTGGGAAGAACCGATGAACTTAACAATTACGACTATATATGAGAGTTTTTTCATGTGCCATCAGCCGGTCGTCTCGCTATTTATCCTGCTACAACTTGGTCTACACGATGCAACTAGGATATATACAAGGGCTTGTTCAAACCACAATTAATGCAGACAGCGCGTAATCGCAAGACGTACAACTGAACTATAGTTAGCTCGATCTCGTTGATGCTTCGTGACCAAAAGTTTATGCTACCTGTTGCCTGGTTTATTCCATGAGATCAAACAACTCAAAGATCGTCGACGCTCCAAGCAATACACCGTAAGAGCATGTATGACGGTGTAACGTTAATTAATTGTTGATCGATGCAAGGATTAGGACAGAGGATCGATTTGATCAGCTAGCGATCGAAAAAAAATGGGGTCAAATTTATCCAAGGAGATCGATCGATCGATGTAACTTAACGAAAATATTCATAAATAAATAGCGTGCGTTTCTTTGTCGATCCATCAAAACGGTGTTCGTTGAGGTGGTTAATCAATGTCTCCCCCGGCCCACTTACTAATCGGGTCGTGTTATGTGATAATTGATTTCCTTTGCTTTGTGGCCGTCACCGTCACGATGAGTGGCCACATGTCTTTTCACAAAAAAGCTCTTTTTAATTACTTGTCTGGCCAGCTCGATTGATCCCTCGTTCTCACGTACAAGGACATATTCGTCGATCTAGATGGTCATGGCTGCACAGACTTAATGCCCGTTTATATGACCGACTAGCAGTGTGATGGTTATTAAGTGTGTAAACAGGAGGCACCACGCGGATTGCCAAAAATCTCGACCGGCTAAAGCCACCGAGACAGACCATAAAATCATCGAGACAAGTAAATCTGGACTACCGGTCGCTGAGATTCACCCTTAGGGACAGCGAGGTCGAGAAAAAAATGTCCTGTCTAGACGGCTTTGGAACGGCCATCGTGAGTTGGAACCCCGGCCAGACGCGACGCGGGGCAAGAAGCTATCTCTACATCCGCAAACCGTCTAGACTAATCCAACGCTGGCTGCATGCCCACCAGCCAAGTCTGACGGCTGTCAAGACTGATCGTTCCCATTGCATCCCACCTCAGCCCCGGGCAGCTCTGACAGGTGGTCCCCAGGCAGTTAGTCTCGATGACCATATCCCCTGGCCATTGAGAAAAAAAAAAGTGAAAACAGGAAAAAAAATAAAAATGGCAAAAACACCATAATTTTGCAGCAGCTGCCGCACAACAGCTGCAACCTACAAACACAAAAATAACCCGTATATTTAAATATCCCACATTTTTGCGGATATACACTATTCCGCACATATCAATTGCACTTATATATATTTAACCACAATCATAATAGCACATACACATACAAGTAGTTTATCATATCACAAGTCAAACGATACAATCGATATCATACAAATAGTTCGATTACGGCTGCTGCGGCGGGGTGCCGAAGATCTGCAGCGCGAGGGCGGCCAATTTGCCAGAGCCATCGTCGCCCTGTTGTGCACGTCGTCCTGATCGAGGAGGTGGCGCGTAGGACGGAGGCGTGGACATTGTGGCAGATCCCGAATCCTGCGAGATATTACAGTTACGCATTTGACAAGTTCTATATATGCTATGCGACAACGTATTACTTTGGCATAAGTGACTCACTGCTGGCTCATGAATCCAAGGGTGTTTTGCGTTCGGATAGTTGAGCGTGGGGACGAAGGTCGGCAGGGCTCGTAGGTGCCCAGTGCTAGTGCCGTCTATCCCGCATAGGCGCCCTGGCCCACGTAGGTGTCTGGAAGAGCTAGGTGGCTAGCATAGATGATCGAGCCACCTTTGTAGGTGTCACGACCCCCTGCGTCTCCACAGGGAATCCGGCACCATGATCTGATACTAGCCCAGACTAGTACCTCATGATGGACAATTCAACGGCTATCATCGCTGGCATTCCATTATTATTATTCAAAATAACGGAGAATTACAAGATAGCATCTTGTGCTAATACAGTAAGACATATATTACCAAATATTAAGAACGAATGGTACATTTCAATACCGCAAATTCAGCTAATTTCATAGGTTGTGTAAAATTCCGTTGCTTGATTTCTATGTGCCTAATTTTTTAGGTCATTTGTTTTCTGACCTACTTATGATAGTGTCTTTGTTTATCCAGGAACCATTGTGGTTCATGTCAGTATTCTTAGCATGAAGGTGCTTATTCATTTATTGTTGACTTTAGTTAACCTTTGGTCTGAATCATAACTCTACTTGATTTTTTTGACCAATTGTAATTGTTGTAATACATTTGTATCCTTTGTAATGATTATTTCTTTTGTAGTTCCCGCCAAAAATATATACACTTGATAAACAAAGAAGACGTTATTATTTGTATATTTTGCTACGCTTGCACCTTGATTAGCAGCTCTTTTTCATCACATAGACGATCATTGGCAAGCAATACAAAAAGAAGGCACCACGTACATGCTGCTGAGCTTAGGAAGTGTAGTCCCCCTTATAAAAGAGTTTGCTTCTACTTAGAAGCTCACTTAATTGGGTTGAGATTTTGGTGCGTTCAAGGCATGTATTTTATCAGAGGATAATTTTTCAACATGTGTTGAGGTTGGCAGCAGTTTTATCTTCTTAATGAAACAGTTTTGTTCGGTACGACTTCTGGCTGTATAGCTTAGCTAAAGCTTACAGTTTTTAGAGGCGAATTCCATAGTTACTTTTTCCTTTCTTTGTATGCTTGAGCTGGACGAAGACAAGAGCTCAATTTTCATTTCTGGGCATGAACAACCCCTTGGAATAATTGCCCGATGTTTACCTACCAATGTTTCTTCTGATCAACAAGGCTTCTTCATCGATGACAATGAGTTTGGCAACCAGCATTTCCCCCTGTTTTTTCATACTTCCAACATGATTCATCATATGGGAGACAACCTTTTGCACACACGCTGTGATCTTTTTTTGGTTCATATGCCGCTTGCATTACTGATCTATGCCCTTTTTTTGGGTTAATGGCTACAGATATGAACATTACCAGGTAAGCTTCCTGATTTGTGGACATGTATAGAAGCTGCTTGCATGGATGGTGTTTAATCCATTTTGTCAAGCAAGCATTTTGGATGGCATTTCCGGTTATACAGTATAATTTAGCTTCGTAAGGCCAAAGGTATTTTACATTTTTGTATTGTGCCACCTGAGAAAATACATATTTATTCTATAGTCTTTTAGGTAACGCGTTCCTTCTCGACATTTATGCTTTAAAAATTTCTAGAATAGGACATACTTTCCTTGGCTTAAACATTGCAGATATGTACCTTTTGTTTTCCAATCCATTGATAAAATTCGCTCACACTTATTTATATCTTCACAGTGTTTAGATTTATTAGCCATTCTTACATATTTTACATGAATTTGCAAAGTCATTGTCTGTCAGATGGACAGATGTCAGAGGCTGTAAATTTTTTAGATTTAGCTCATGGTGCTGGATGAGAGCTGTTGCAGGTCAGCCTCTGCTGTTGCTATTTAAACCTGAATAAAGGTAATCACTTATTTGGCATGGCAATAGTAACTTCTAAATATTTCCCAATTTAATGCAATATCATACTTGGTTCTATGATCTTTTGCAGTGCTATCGTGGGCCTACGTTGCGCTCTTAAAATGGATCTGAAAATAGATTATGAGGTTGGCAATGATGATGAATAAGAAGAGGTAATTGCTATTTTTCCCCTCTTTTGATTGTCATTTCTTTCTGGAAAGAGCTATTCATGTTTGCTGCACAGAAGGATCCTGGTGAGAGCCTTTCTGACTGTTACTGATGGAGAATGAAGGTAGCTTTGTTGTGCATAATGGATACCTATCAGACAATGAGGTAAGTAAATCGTCTTTTAACAATCTAAGGAATGAGTAATATTTTTTTTTTGCATAGGTTTACATTCAAGAGGACACCCGGCAACTTACATTAACAACAACAGGAACAAGCAAACTAGGCTTACCATTCAGATATGTGATAATAATATAAACCCTTGGCGTTATTGAATCTACTGCACATTTAGTTCTACTGCCAACATTTCTGTGATTCTCTTTTACTCCTTTTAAACACTAGAATCTACACACTTCATTTAGTAGAATACAATTTCTATTTGTTTGGTGGGATGATAAAAGAAAATTTGGAATAAGACATACTATATACTAGGCAGATGCAAGTTCTGTTATGCATACTCATTTTTTACATATGACCACTTTTAGAGTTTCAGCTTCTTTTTTCTTTTATATATTTTACTTTGTTGTGTTCCCTAAGTATTATTATTGAAATTCATGTGTGTGTTTTAATGGAGGAATAGTAGTAAAACAAATAGCATCGGATGGAAACTCTAGGCTTCGTATAGCCCTAAACCTGTCATTTATCATTGTTTTTTAGAACCCTCATGTACAGAGTTCAATATACCTGTTCAAATTTAACATTAAAATGTTGTGCTATAATAGTTTCACTTTGGTACCGTAACAAATAACGTGGCCAACGCGACGCAGCGAAGCGCGTGTACCCACTAGTGTGTGTGTGTGTGTGTGTGTACACATATACGGAGGCCCTAATCTACCCCTAGGTGTAGATTAAGCTAATCTACACCCGAGCCTTCCCAGCGAACCGCGCGAGCCAGCCAAACTCGGAAGTAAACGGTCGCATTTTTGAAAGTAATCGGAAGTAACCGAAGTGAACATGTATCAGCACAGAAAGTAATTCGCTAGGAGGCAAGATCCTAGAATCGTGGGGGAATTAACTGCCCTAAAATCGTGGGTTGCATGTCGGTTTATTTGAATTTTGAGTTGCTTCTTTTCAAACGGATTACTTTTCATTCCTTACATTTCTCGAGCCAAAAATAAGAAAGTAATCCGAATTTTCGACCAGTTACTTCTCATTACTTTCGATTATGCATACATACAAAAGTGAAAAACAGTCAAAACCTAATTATTATGCATTACTTAGTCATAATGCAAAGTAAATATACGGAACTATTACATTTTCACAGCGGGTTTTCTAAGTAATCCGGTGAATTTGCTAAGTAATCCGAAGCCGGGCGCGGACGGGGTCGGAGGAGGCCGGAGGGGAAGCCGGGGCGGTGCCGCCGGGCGCCAGGAGGACGGGTGGCACGTCGGCAGTGGAGGCCGAGGGCGACGCCGACCGTGGGCGGCGCGGACGGGACGAGGCGGCGCCGATCTGGAGGAGGACGCGGCGGCGGCGGCGTTGAGGAAGCCGAGGCGGCGCGGATCGAAACCGAGGCGGTACAGATCAGAGCAGTGGAGGCAGGGGGCAGCCGGCGCCGGGCACGGAGGAGGCACGGTGGAGGCAGGGCGCAGCCGGTGCCGTCGCATCACCATGGCCGTCGGTGTGGCGGCGACGTCGGGAGGCGGCGGGCGGCCGCGTCGGCGCGGCGGAGAGGCGGCGGGCGTCCGCGACGGGAGGCGGAAGGCGGCTGGAGGCGGCGGACGACGACGTCGGGGCGGCGGCCGCGTCGGGAGGCGGAAGGCGTCGGGAGGTGGCCGGCGCCGGCGTGGATCGGCTCGCCTCTGGATCAGATCAGATCGGTGTGCAAGTGTCTA